>JAVQMF010000019.1:72500-475000 GCA_032878935.1 Erythrophleum fordii
GGAGCATTTAGGATTTGTTTTTGTGTTTTCCTGCTTCTAGCTTAATTGATTAGTTCTTCAAGGTTTCTTGTGATTGCAAAGTCCTTGAATTATTAGTGAATTGAGCCTTGGATGGTAATTCAAGAATTCTTATGAAGAACACACTAATAAGGGAGAGTGTAAATCCAAATTGGGAGCATTAGAAAGAGAGCAAGGATAACTGAATTCTATGGAGTCCATCTAAAGGTTAGTTACCACACTTTCCTAATTGTTTGCTTCACTTGGTCTTAAGCTTTTAGCTCTTGTCATTTTAAATTTAATTCAATTAAATTTTAGTAATTCAAAATCCCCTAAACAATTTTTATTTAGTGGTACTTGGAAAACTCTTTTACAAACAATTAGAGGCAAAATACTCCTTAGGAAATGACCTAGGTTACACTATTACCTACATGTTTATTTTTCTACCTAGTTTTATTTGAGATTGCGCGATACAATCGTCAAATTTGGCGGCATTATCGGTGAATTTTTTAGTATTTTCTCAAATTTTCTAGGATTTCTCTAGATTTATTTTCTTTATTTTTTGGAACCTCTTTTGTGTGATTTGTCTTTGTTTTTGAGTGTTTATACATGCTAGGTAGTTGTTAGTTTAATTTGGAGTTAGTCTACTTGCTTTTTAGTGTGAGGAAATTTTCTAATTTTTCAGTTATTCTCTTTATTTTTCTAAACTTCTTGCTTTGATTTTTCCTTGCTAGTTTTTGTGTTCCTTCTTAGTTTTTGCTTGCCTAATTGGTTTATGACAAGGACCTTTGGTGAGAAATTAATTGATTTGAATCCAAAAATTGAAAGAACCTTTAGAAGGCAAGTAAAGATTAAGAAAAATAATGATAGTGTAGGAATGAGTGGTTCTACTTCTTCTGCTTTGATTATGTGAATGGAATTGATTGTGTACTTCAATTTGCCAGCAATAGTATGCCTAAATAAGATCAAGTGAATGCTAACATGAATATGCATGTTCAGGCTAACTTGAATGTAAATGCAAATTTGAATGATAACATGCATGCAAGAACCATTAGAGAATTGACAGCTTCTAATGTGCATTATCAAAATCTTTGTATACAATATCCAGAATTAGATGCAAATTTTGAGCTTAAATCTACTTTGATTCATTTACTTCCTCAATTTCATGGACTAGCAAGGGATGATCCCCACAAACATCTGAAGGAATTCCATATTGTTTGCTCTACAATGAAGCCACAAGGAGTCTCAGAAGAACAAATTAAGCTCAAAGCATTTCGTTTTTCCTTAGATGGTGTAGCTAAAGACTGGTTGCTATAATACCATATACATCTAACCCCATTCATGGCATTCATAAGCTCTCTATCATCATTTTCATAAGAGTACATGGAAAATAGACCAACAATAATGGATTTAATCGCATTGCGTTATGCTTAAAAATTTTAAATCAGTGACATGTGGACTGTGTAGGTTCATACCATGTATCCTCATATTTAAATACATTATTACAACCCATTTACATCACAAAATCTTGCTCATAACTCAAGGAAACAGAAATGGAGCATGAATGGGACTCATTGAATTTCGGCCAGATTTGCCACTACTCTGTCCAAAATTTGGAAAATCATAAGTAAATGTAAAAAAATCAAAATCATGTACTCTTGGTCATTTTGGAAATTTTGGGATGTCTACTTTATGCTACAAATAGGTACAATTCATAACATCCCACACACTGAATGTTTGACACACGAAATGGTCTAGAGGTTGGACTGGGTCCTGATACTGTCATATTTTACTGATATAAATTTAAAAAATATCCAATTAATTCCAAAAAATTCCAAATTGAGTGAATGATACCAATATGAAAATTTGAGGATGTTAGCTAAAGGAAAAAAATAACTCTAGACCAGTTCAAGCTCGTATAGGCCCCTAATTTCGATCAAACAGTGACTAAGGTCTGGATAGACACCTAACACTGGACTAAATCTTTGAAAAATCGTATGTTCCTCTCTAGAACTCCAAATGAGGTTCTTCCAGTTGGAGCAAGTCACTGAGAGTGTCTAGTTTTCTTTGTATAAAATTTTCTGGCAAATGGACATCATTTGCCCCATGAGTGATAGAGTTTAATTTTGGACCAGTACTACAGTACCAAGGACCAAAACTAGAAAAATTTCCAACTTCAATAATTCGCCAAATATTCCACAGACCTCTAAAAATTATCAACTTTAGCTTCTCAAAAACCTCTAGACGCATGATAAATTTCAGAACAAGAAGAGCTCATTTGGAAAAAAAGTGGTATAGCCTCCTAAAATGGTAGGTTTTTGTTCCATATGGGTAACCAATTTATCCAAATGGCTTTCTTAATTGTTCGGCACCTCTTGGGCAAGTTTCAAAGCATAAATATGACTTATAGAAACTGTCCAAGTGATCCCAAACTTTATGCATTTCATTTTGGTCTCTCAACATCCATTTGTGCATAGTTACATCAAACCATCAAAGAGCCAATTTGCATAATTCCATTACTTTTAATGTCATATAAAGCTCACATCATGTTCATACATCATTTTACACTTGTTCATGGTCTTACATCATAAAAACACTACATGCATCATTACTTTGACATTCAACCACTACTTAAAGTACATAATACAACAAAATAAAGATGTTCAATATCCTTGGCTTGCATCTCCTTGACTTGGAACACCACTTAGACAATTCAAGGATGAGAGGGAAAGGGAAGTGAGATTCCAAGAATCTCAAGAGCTCACACACCCACTCACATCACATTCAAGGCATACATACATCAAATTCATACTATGTAAGCATAAAGTGTACAATAAATTCCATTCCATGCCACATTCACATGTCAAAACCACTTTCATGCTCTAGGGACTTTTGGTTTAGCCTCACCCCATTTCTAGGACTTTTGGATTTGCCTTACTCTTTGCCTAAGGACTTTTGACCTAGCCTCATCCATTCAAGGGACTTTTGGCCTTGTCTCACCCATGCCATGAGACTTTTGGCATCTCCTCACCTTCGTCAAGGGACTTTTGGCATCACCTCACCCTTATGAGCTCTTTCCCCATCCATAGTCATTCAAGACAACACATTGGTACCAATGCACAAAAAGGATCAAGTGGCATGTTATCAAGCATCAAGAATGCATGCAAGCACATTAAGACATACATATGCACACAAGAATGCAAAGAGAATGAGGTGGAGAGCTACCTTTTAATTTATGCAAGCTCACTTTGTAATTTCCTTCCCCTCCTTGGTTTCACAAGAGCACTTAGGTGGAGTAAGGCTCTCTTGATCTAGACATCACAAATAACACACAATCACATCCTTGAAGCAAGCCAAGACATTAAACTAAAGCTTATCACATACTTGGTTCCATAATGGACATATTGGTTCCATAAATGGCCTATTGAAGCAATTCATATCATTCAAGTGCTAGGCTCTATTCTCTTATTATTTCTAGACTTCTTGGACTCATTTAAGGTCCTTCAAGCCATCACATATTCAATTGCACCATTGAAAGACCAAGTTGCTTCATAAGGGACCATTATGGACACCATTGTCCCATCTCCCAATGTATGGCTCTTAAATTTTTCCCAATAGTTTCTCCCATCTTCTAACATCATCTAAAGTCCCAAACCAAGGCTAGAACAATTTAAACATTCTCTAGCCTAATGAACCTAGCTTGGCTGAAATATGCACCATAAGGAAGGTTCATGGACTTTGTGATTTTTCCTTGATGGGAGAGCCACTTGGGAGGATTTCTAGAGGTCTTAGGAGCTCAAGGGAACATTAAAATAGCCAAGGAAACATTCACACAAAATCAGATTTTGCAAAACCCTAGAAAGCACTACACTTTTCTAACTTGTTTTCCTTTAGTTTTTACTTGAATTTCTTGCCATATTCTTAATCCTTGCACTCTTTTTCCTAGGTTTCTCTCTAGGTTCTGCCCAAAATCCAGCCCCTCCTATCCCATCCTAGGTTGGCCGAAACATACAAGAAGAAGGGACAAGAAAAGGCTACCATAGGAATGAGATTTTACCTTATTTTTCCTTAGTTTCTTGGATGTTTCTTCCCTTGGTTGGCTTCTCTTCTCCAAACACGAAATTTCCCTCCTTGTTCTGACCTCAAAATAGAATCAAATCATTCAAAAAATCCATGGAAAGAAAGGAGGAAGAGAGGAGAACAAGATTGGAGGAAGATGGAGCAAGAAATTCCATGAAATTACCTAGTTTCTCCTTGGCTTTCTTCCTCTTTTTCTCCTCCTTGTTGTGTGCCTAAGAGAGCTAAAGATTTTCTGTATTTTGGGCAGAAAGGGTCGTACTTATTAAAGAGGAGAAGAAGAGAGAAAAGTGTGGAACTCTTTAGAACATTCAAGAAACCATAAATTCCAATTTTGCCCTTATGTAATAGCAATTTTGTTTCGACTTTGTTTTAGGTCCTTTTTTAGAACCATATTTTCCATTATAAAATTTAGATTCCCAATTTAATAAAATGCCTTTGGAATACTTAATTTGTAGCTAAAACCTTACCAAACTAATCAGTTAATGTTTGGGTCAACCGACATTGAAAAATATACACCAAAGGGGCTTTACCAATCCTAAGGCTTCCCATAGTTTTTAGGGCCTCTGAGAACCTTGGGTAAATTAAAACTTTCATTTAAAAAGCCCTCTTATGTGGTTTTCCAAATGTTGCACTTATTTACGAAAATGCCATTACGTTTCGTCAGTTTCCATCGCAAATTATTTCTCCATCCTAACTTCGTTTTTCTTTTCGTCTGAGCCTAGAATTATCATTTTTAGGAATCTAGAACTCAACCCAAATTTTTTGGGATATTATCTAGGTCATTTTAGATGACTTACTTTTATACGACTTATTTCGTCGTTTTACGAAAATTACGTTCGTTACATTTTTCACCCCCCTTAAAATAAATTTTGTCCTCAAAATTTAAATACATACCTTAGGGAAATAGTTCTGGATATTTCTGTCTCATCTCATTCTCTAGCTCTCAGGTTACCTCTTTAGATGTCAGACCCTTCCAGATCACTTTTACCAGAGGGATGTTCTTATTTCTCAACTGTTTTAGGTTAGCATCTACAATCCTCTCTGGTTTCACTACATAGGAAAGATTTTCTTGCAATTGAACATGCTCATATTCTATGATATGTGAGGGGTCTAATAAGTATTTTTTTAATTGGGAGACATGAAAAACGTTGTGGATTTGGGCTAGGTTGGGAGGTAAGGCTATCCGGTAGGCCACAAGTCTAATTTTCTCTAGGATTTCAAATGGGCCTAAGGCTGAGCTTTCTTACCTTCATAGACCAACCTACTCTAGTCACTGGAGACAACCAGATGAATACATGGTCTCCAATCTCGAACTCTAATGGCCTCCTCCTCCTATCGGCATAACTCTTCTGTCTACTCTGAGCCATAAGGAGTTTCCTTTTAATCATCTCTATTTGCTGGGTGGTCTGGTCAACCAATTTAGGTCCTAGTAAACTCCTCCCACCTAGCTCAACCCAACATAATGGAGATCTACACTTTCTCCTATACAGAGCCTCATAAGGGGCCATCTGGGTACTGGAATGGTAACTGTTATTATAAGCAAACTCTGCTAGTGGCAGATACATATCCCAGTTATCCCTCATCTCTAATACACATGCCCTCAACATATCCTCTAGGTCTGGATGTTCCTCTCAGTCTGACCATCTATCTAGGGGTGATAAGTAGTGCTAAATCACAACCTGGTCCCTAAGGCTTGCTGTAATGACCTCCAGAAGTTCGATGTGAACCTGGGGTCTCTATCAAATACTATGCTACTCTGGGTACTCCATGAAGTTGCACTATCTGACGTATATATAACTGGGCTAATCTATCCAATGAGTAAGTAGCCCTGATCGCTAAGAAATGTGCAGACTTTGTCAATCTATCCACAATTACCCAAATAGCATCGTGTCCAGAGGATGTCCTGGGTAGCCCCATAATGAAATCCATAGCGATATTATCCCATTTCCACTCTAGGATATCTAGGGCTTGTAGTAACCCAGTCGGCCTCTGATATTCTATCTTAACCCACACTAAACATCTTGTCACATAATTTGTGACATCATTTCTGATTCCTGGCCACCAGAAAGTTTTCTTTAAATCTTGGTACATCTTGGTGGCACCTGGGTGGATAGTATATTTACTCTTGTGTGCCTCTTCTAAGATTCTTTCTCTCAACTCCTTACTACTAGGCACACAGATTCTATTTCGATATACTATCACCCCATCCCCGATATCTTAAACTCTGAGGTCCTACCATGGGAGATTTTACTCCTAATCTGTCTCAAGTATTCATCCTCTTTCTGGGTATCTAAGATCTGGGTTCTCAATTCATTCTTAATCTGAGTGTAACACCCCAAAATTAATTAAGGTGTTAATCATGGATTTAGATTAATTAAGAATAATTAATATGGGACGATTGGACAAGCTAAGTGAATAGGAATTTTGGAGAGATAAATTATTAACATGGGTTTGAGAATTAATTAGGATAGAAATTCTATCTAGGCCTAAATTAATGAATCATGATAAGAGGCTAATGGAAGCCCAATGAATTAGATGCAGACCCAAATCCTTGAGCTCTTCCAACATGGCCCAAATCCCATTAAACTTCAGCAACCCAATGTATAAAACTGGCCCAATGAAATCCTGCAGCCCAACACTTTAAAACTGGCCCAACAAGCTAAAGTCAGAAGCCCATGTAGAGTTGGACTTGGAGCAACCCATGACCTATCCCTTAACCCAACTTAACTCCACTAAAACCCTAAAAAACTGACCAACCACCTCCCACATTCTACAAAACACAAATACACAAAGCAAATTCGGAGGTGAGAGGGAGAGGCTAGGGTTCTTGGCATAATTTCACCTTTTCTCACATTTGGAGCAAGATTTAGCCAAGGTAATAGTTATACAACTTAATCCCCTCATCTTTCTCTTTAATTTGGTCTAATTAGTTTTTCATTTGGAGTATTTTCATCATACCCAAAATCTGAAATGTGGGTGTTTGGGGATTTTCTTGGTGAAATTCGTAGGTTAAGTTTGGGGCTGGTATTAGGTGAGTTTAAACCCCCCATTTTAATGCTTTCTTTGTTGGTTTGAGACCCCCATAGCTGATTTATATTATAGGTATTAATTTTGTACGAATTTGCTTAGGATTTTGGGTGGAATACTGAGATTTCTGGAAGAAGGCACTTATATCCGAAATTTGGTATTTGTGGTAGCTGGGTAAGTATTCTTTAAGTAGTTAATAGCATTTAAATCCCTTGGGTACTTGTTGTAATTGTTAATGATGAATTAGAGTAGTAATTATCTGATGCTATGATTATAGGGAGACTCTGTACCATTGGTGGCTGTTGCAAATTTGTCTACAAGTGAGGTAACCGGGGTTTACATTAATTCCATGCATATGTCGGTTTAAATTTCATACTTGCTGTATATGAATGATTTGAAATATTGAATGAATTGGTTGGCTATCAATTGTATGATGATTGGACATTGTGAGTCCACAGTGGAGCTGTGGTGCGGCTGCCACCCGTGCATGTGCCACAATCGAGCACCGAGTTATGATCAAACCCCAGATGCACTGAGCCCTAGTTGTGCTCAATGGGGAGTAGGTGCCATGGATGGGCCTCTCTCGGTGTTAATGGCCTTTAACATGTTAAAATATGATTGCTAGTATGGGATAGTAATCATGATAGCCTAATTGTTTCATTTGCTGAGATGACTGATATGATTCTGATGTTGATTTTGATTCACACATATATGTTAATTAAACTTGATTATATGATGGAATTTCCTTGGTTACTAAGATATGTATCTCACCCCATTTTATGGGATTATAATTTCAGGTGAAGGTTCCTCAGGTAAGGATAAGGGCAAGCAAGTGGATGAACATCCATGAGCTGAGGCCTAATGTGGGGAGGCTGCACTTGGTCTGAGTGTAATAGGGTAGATGCTAATTTTTGTTAAGTCTTGTATAGCATCATCATGTATCTGTATTGCCAAGTGTAGGCATTCATATTTTGGTTTCTGAGGATGTATGTATTGAGGGGTTAGTCCTTATCTTAATTTGGTAATTGCTATATGGATTCATGATATCTGCTGTAAACTATGTTGACCTACAATATGGCTTATCAATAGAAATGTAACCCTTGAGATATTGATATGAACCCCTAATGTATGAAACCCCCATTGATTGAGTATTAAAAGATAGCTGCTGGTAGTTTACATATATTCTGTTATGGTAACTCTACAAACTTGCTGATAGAGGGTAATTGGGGAAAAGAAATGAGCACATAAGTTTGAATTGGTAATGGAAGAATAGCTAGGCAAATAAGGTAGATGAATGCCATTAGAGTCATATAAAATGAGGGGAAGTGACCTTATAGTGTCCCTAAGAAGAGAAATGGAGCGTAGGGGACGAAATGTAGGGAATATAGCTACAGGATGGAGTCACGCCGCGGCTAGGAAGGCTTCGCCGCGGCTTGAGAAATCTCGCTGCGGCGCAGAGCAAAAAAAATACCCAAGAGGGTGACAGAATGAAACCTCACCGCGGTGCAATAAGTCCCGCCGCGGCACAAGTTGAGAAAATTAATTAAGGAAGATACAGTAGCAAAACTCACAGCGGCGCCACATAGGTTTGCCGCGGCGCAGATCCAACTCGCCGTGGCAAAATTCAAGAAAGTTACGCCTGATTCCCGAGAGCAACCTGGCCGTGGCGCAAAAGTTCTAAGCCGCGGCGCAAGGTTAAAAACTTAGTTTTTGAGCTCTAGGACCTAACTTAACCGCAGCGGGAAGGTCCCAGGTCGCGGGGGAGGTCCCCAAACTCCCATCTTTGACCTAGAAACCCAAATTTCGTTAAGGTTAATGTTAGGGAATAACATGAGAACATTGGTGGGAGGTTTTTGTGAGTTGAAACTGATGAATGGATGAATCACAAACCTTTAATGATGGTACAAACCTTTTTCTTATGTTCCCATTAATGGTTGTTTAATTGATGGCCCTAATAACATCAAGGTTCAAATTTCCCTATATTTTCGCAAAGTATTAAATCGTAGCAACCCCAAACCTTGATCATTAATTATTAATCATGTATTTAACCATAATTACTAGGATTAGAAGTTAGGGTCACCACACTGAGTCTCACTCAAATACAATCTACCTAGTACCAGCTGGCAAGAAAGATTCAAGTTTCTAAATTTCTTTAGGAGCTCCTATCTCTAATCATCATATGGGCAACATGGATGGACTTCCTACTCAAGGCATCAGCCACTACGTTAGCCTTACTTGGATGATATTTCAATACATAGTCATAATCCTTCAAGAATTCCATCCATCTCCTCTGTCTCATATTGAGTTCCTTTCGATCGAATAAGTATTTCAGACTCTTATGGTCACTATAGATTTCTATACTCGCACCATATAGATAATGTCTCCAAATCTTAAGAGCAAATACTACGGCAGCTAACTCTAGATCATGTGTGAGATAATTCTCCTCGTGAGGCCTCAACTGTCTAGAGGCATACGCCACTACCCTACCCTGCTGCATTAACACACATCATAACCCTCTCCTCGAGGCATCACTATATACCACAAATGGCACACTAGGGTCAGGAATAATCAATATAGAGGCAGTGGTCAATCGGAGTTTCAACTCCTGGAAACTCCTCACATCTCTTGTCCCACACGAAAGGTGTATCTTTTCGAGTCAGCCTTGTAAGAGCTAAGGCTATCTAGGAAAATCCCTGAATAAATCATCTGTAGTATCCTGCCAAACCAAAAAAACTCCTAACCTCAAGGATAGTCCTAGGTCTATCCCATTGTAACACAGCCTCAACTTTATGGGGATCTAGCGTGATCCCGTCTCGTGAGATTACATGACCTAAGAATTTCACCTCAGCTAGCCAGAACTCACATTTACTTAGTTTGGCATATAATCTCTTATCTCTCAAAGTTTCTAGGACTGATCTCAGATGTCTCTCATGCTCCTTAAAAATCTGGAGTATACTAAAATATCATCAATAAAGACCACAACAAATTTATCTAGATACAGTCTGAATACTCTATTCATATAATCCATAAACACAATGGGCACATTCGTCAGCTCGAATGGCATCACAAGGAACTCATAATGCCCATATCTAGTTCTGAAGGCTGTCTTTAGGATGTCTTCAGCTCTCACCCTTAGTTGGTGATACCCAGATCTAAGGTCTATCTTAGAAAATACTGATGCCCCAATCAATTGATCTAATAGGTCATCTATTCTAGGGAGAGGATACTTATTCTTAGTGATAACTTTATTCAGTTCTCTATAATCTATGTACAATCTCAAGCTACCATCTTTTTTTTTTTTCACAAATAACACTAGAGCTCCCTAGGGTGATACACTAGGGCGTATGAACCATTTTTCTAACAACTCCTCTATATGTTTCTTTAATTCAGCAAGCTCGGTGGGAGCCATCCTATAGGGAGGCTTGGACACTGGTCCAACCTCAGGCACTATATCTATAGGAAATTCTATCTCTCTCTCAGGGGGCAGGCCACTAAAGTCAAAATCTTTAGCGAATACCTTTGGAAATTCCCTAACTATCGGGATCTCTTCTATTCCTTCTTCTACCTCGGCCTGAATAGAGAAAAAGACTAGAAACCCCTGACATCTATGCTCTAGGTGTCTCTCAGCCTGGGTAGTAGTCATAAAAGATAACTTAGCCCTTACTTTAGGTATGGTCCCACAAAAAGGTACAGATATGGTTTGGTGTTCACAATCAAGGACAGCATTATTAGCAAACATCCAGTTCATGCTAACAATTAAATCAATATCATGAAATGGTATACAAATCAAATCAATGGTAGTATGACAATGATTAAACTATACAGTGACATTTAGACAAGCATGGAAAGTAACAACATGGCCTCCAGTAGGTGTGGTAACAGACAAATCAAATGGTAGAGTACTAATGGCCAAACCCAAATGTCTCACACAGTCATAGGATATAAACGAGTGACTAGCACCCAAATCAAACATTGCAATCATAGGAAAATCATTTACTATGAGCGTACCTCGGATAAGATTGGGAGACGCACTAGCCTCCTATTAAGAAAAGGCAAACACCCTGCCCTGGGTCTATGGCCTAGGAGGAAGTGGTCTGAATAGAGGCACTGTATCTACCTAAGGGCAATTTCTGGCAATGTGCCCCGACTTCCCACACTTGTAACATGTCACCGTGGATTGCTATGTAGATGCCTGAGTCCTCTAAGGCTGTACCTTCTTTCCTTTTAGTGGCTTCTTGTTCCATGGTACCTTACTCTTCTTTTTGCTAAAAGGTGTGGAGCTGACTCCTTCCTCTAGTCTCGATCTCTTCAACTCCAAGGCTCCCCTCTGGCTAGATGCCGTGACAGTAGGCATAATCTCTCTCAAATTATTCTCAATTACCCTGCTGATCTCCACAATAGCATTGAAGTTTCAGATTCTATGTGGAGTCACTCTATCTCTAACCTGGGGTTTCAATCCAAGTTCAAATTGTTCGCACCTTTAAGGCTTATCATCATACCTCTGAAGGTAAGAAGAATGCCGAGACAACTCTATAAATCTTGCTGCGTATTGGTCCATAGTCATGTCATCAGTCTACTTCAATCCATAAATTGCACCTCTTTTTGCTTCCTTACAGAACTAGGGAAATACTTCTCATAAAATTGTACTAAGAAGTTTTCCTAAGTCATCTGTAAATTTCTAACCTCCATTAAGGACTTTGCACTAAGCCACCAATTATTAGCTTCCTTTCGTAGCATAAAAGTAGCTAATTGAACTTTCTGTTCTGAGTTGCAATCTGTCACTGTGAAGATTTTCTCTATCTCCCTTACCCAAGCCTCCACCTTGTCTGCATCTAACTCTCCATCAAATATGGGCAAGTTGTTTTTTCTGAACTAATTTAGTTGTTTCTGAATGGTTGGCAAAGTCTGAGCTGACTCTTGGGGAGGTGGGGCCGGAACACCCATGGTGGAAGGCTGTGGGGTGGCAAAAGTAGAGGGCTAAGGCTGAGGAACCTCTCTCCTGGCTTCCTCCTATCTAGCCAGGGACTCCTGCAGCCACACAATCATCTCATGCTGCTGCTGGATAAGATACTGTTGCTAGGCCGTCATATTCTCAAATCTATCAATTTGACCTGTGATAGCCCGTAAAGAGTTTGCAAACTCAACTTCTGGTTCTCTAGGTGGTTTGCCCCTACCTCTACCTCTTCTCGTCTCAACCATGTTCATTGAAAAAAAATCACAATCTTAGCCCCACAACATAATGTATATACATCACTATTCCACCCGAAAGTAAACCAATTACATCACTCAAGAGCCAAATATCAAGCAAAAGTGCCTAAACCTTTGCTCTGATACCAATAAATGTAATACCATATATATCTAACCCCATTCATGGAATTCATAAGCTCCCTATCATCATTTTCATAAGAGTACATGGAAAATGGACCAACAATAATGGATTTAATCGCATTGCGTTATGCTTAAAAATTTTAAATCGGTGACACGTGGACCGTGTAGGTTCATATCATGCATCCTCATATTTAAATACATTATTACAACCCAGTTTCATCACAAAATCTTGCTCATAACTCAAGCAAACAGAAATGGAGCATGAATGGAACTCATTGAATTTCGACCAGATTTGCCGCCATTCTGTCCAAAACTTTGGAAAATCATAAGTAATTGGAAAAAAATTGAAATCATGTAATCTTGGTCATTTTGGAAATCTTGGAATATCTAATTTATGATAAAAATAGGTACAATTCATAACGTCTCACAAATAGAATGTTTGACACATGAAATGATGTGGAGGTCGGATTGGGTCCTGATGCTATCATAGTTTACTGATATAAATTTCAAAAATGTCCAATTAATTCTACAAAATTCCAAATCAAGTGAATGATACTAATATGAAAAGCTACAGATGTTAGATGGAGGATAAAAATAACTCCAAACCAGTTCAAGCTAGTCTAGACCCTGAATTTCAATCAAACATTGACTAAGGTCTGGTTGGACACCTAACACTAGACTGAATCTTTGAAAAATCGTATCTTCCCCTCTAGAACTCCAAATGAGGTGCATCTAGTTGAAGAAAGTCACTGGGAATGTCTAGTTTCTCTATATAAAATTTTGTGGCAATTGGATATCATTTGCCCCATGAGTCACAGAGTTTAATTATGGACTAGTGTTACAGTACCAATGACCAAAACTAGAAAATTTTTCAACTTCAATAATTCGCCAAATATTCCATAGACCTCCCAAAATTACCAACTTTAGCTTTCCAAAAATTCCTCAATAAACTTTAGATGCATGCTAAATTTTAGACCAAGAAGAGCTCATTTGGACAAAAAAAGGTATAGCTTCCTAAAATGGTAAGTTTTTGTTCTATATAGGTAACCAATTTGTCCAAATGGCTTTCTTAATTGTTTGCCACCTCTTGGGTAAGTTTCAAAGCATAAATATGACTTGTAGAGATGGCCCAAGTGATCCCAAACCTCATGCATTTCATTTTGGTCTCTCAACATCCATTTATGCATAGTTACATCAAACCATCAAAGAGCCAATTTGCATAATTCCATTACTTTTAGTGTCATATAAAGTCTACATCATGTTCATACATCATTTTACACTTGTTCATGGTCTTACATCACAAAAAAATTACATACATCATTACTTTGACATTCAACCACTACTTAAAGTACATAATACACCAAAATAACGATGTTCAATATCCTTGGCTTGCATCTCCTTGACTTGGAACACCACCTAGACAATTCAAGGATGAGGGGGAAAGGGGAGTAAGATTCCAAGAATCTCAATAGCTCACACACCCACTCACATCACATTCAAGGCATACATACATCAAATTCATACTATGTAAGCATACAGTGTGTAATAAATTACATTCCATGCCACATTCACATGTCAAGACCACCTTCATGCTCTAGGGATTTTTGGTTTAGCCTCACCCCATTTTTAGGACTTTTGGATTTGCCTCACTCTTTGCCTAGGGACTTTTGATCTAGCCTCACCCATTCAAGGGACTTTTGGCCTTGTCTCACCTATGCCATGAGACTTTTGGCATCTCCTCACCTTCATCAAGGGACTTTTGGCATCACCTCACCCTTATGAGCTCTTTCCCTATCCATAGTCATTCAAGACAACACATTGGTACCAATGCACAACAAGGCTCAAGTGGCGTGTTATCAAGCACCAAGAATGCATGCAAGCACACTAAGACATACATATGCACACAAGAATGCAAAGAGAATGACGTGCAGAGCTACCTTTTAATTTATGCAAACTCACTTTGCAATTTCCTTCCCCTCCTTGGTTTCACAAGAGCACTTAGGTGGAGTAAGGCTCTCTTCACCTAGACATCACAAATAATACACAATCACATACTTGAAGCAAGCCAAGACATTAAACTAAAGCTTATCACATACTTGGTTCCATAATGGACATATTGGTTCCATAAATGACCTATTGAAGCAATTCATATCATTCAAGTGCTAGGCTCTATTCTCTTGTTATTTCTAGACTTCTTGGACTCATTTAAGGTCCTTCAAGCCATCACATATTCAATTGCACCATTGAAAGACCAAGTTGCTTCATAAGGCACCATTATGGACACCATTGTCCCATCTCCCAATCTATGGCTCTAAAATTTTTCCCAATGGTTTCTCCCATCTTCTAACATCATATAAAGTCCCAAACCAAGGCTAGAACAATTTAAAACATCCCCTAGCCTAATGAACCTAGCTTGGCCGAAATATGCACCATAAGGAAGGTTCATGGACTTTGTGATTTTTCCTTGATGGGAGAGCCACTTGGGAGGATTTCTAGAGGTCTTAGGAGCTCAAGGGAACATTCAAATAGCCAAGGAAACATTCATACAAAATCAGATTTTTCAAAACCCTAGAAAGCACTACACTTTTCTAACTTGTTTTCCTTTAGTTTTTACTTGAATTTCTTGCCATATTCTTAATCCTTGCACTCTTTTTCCTAGGTGTCTCTCTAGGTTCTGCCCAAAATCCAGCCCCTCCTATCCCATCCTAGGTTGGTCGAAACATACAAGAAGAAGGGACAAGAAGAGGCTACCATAGGAATGAGATTTTACCTTATTTTTCCTTAGTTTCTTGGATGTTTCTTCCCTTGGTTGGCTTCTCTTCTCCAAACACGAAATTTCCTTCCTTGGTCTGACTCCAAAACAGAACCAAATCATTCAAAAAATCCATGGAAAGAAAGGAGGAAGAGAGGAGAACAATATTGGAGGAAGATGGAGCAAGAAGTTCCATAAAATTACCTAGTTTCTCCTTGGCTTTCTTCCTCTTTTTCTCCTCCTCCTTGTGTGCCTAAGAGTGCTAAAGATTTTCTATATTTTGGGCAGAAAGGTTCATGCTTATGAAAGAGGAGAAGAAGGGAGAAAAGTGTGGACCTCTTTAGAACATTCAAGAAATCATAAATTTCAATTTTGCCCTTCCGTAATAGCAATTTCATTTCGGATTCGTTTTAGCTCCTTTTTGAGAACTATCTTCTCCATCATAAAATTTAGGTTCCCAATTTAATAAAATGCCTTTAGAATCACTCAATTTGGAGCTAAAACCTTACCGAACGAATCGGTCAAAGTTTGGGTCAACCAACATTGAAAAATATACACAGGAAGGGCTTTACCAGTCTCGGGACTTCCAATAGTTTTTGGGACCTCTGAGAACCTTGGGCAACTGAAAACTTTCATTTGAAAAGCCCTCTTATGTGTTTTTCCAAAAGTTACACTTATTTACAAAAATGCCATTACGTTTCATCAGTTTTCATCGGAAATTATTTCTCCATCCTAACTCCATTTTTCTTTCCTTCTGAGCCTAGAATTATCATTTTTAGGAATCTAAGACTCAACCTAAATTTTTTGGGATATTATCTAGGTCATTTCAGAGGACTTACTTTTATATGGCTCATTTCGTCGTTTTACGAAAATTACGTTCGTTACAGTTGCACTATTTACCCCTCAGTGCCATTACTTCTAGGGATCAACTGAAGAAGCTTTTCTTGGAAAAATTCTTTCTTGCTTCTCACACTACATCTATAAGGAAGGAAATCTGTGAGATCATATAGAATGGTGGAGAGACCCTGTATGAATACTAAAAAAGGTTTAAGAGATTGATGGCTAATTGTCCTTACCATTAAATCTCTAATTAGCCACTCATTCAGTATTTCTATAAGGGGCTATTGAACATGGATAGAAACATGATTGATGCTGCTTCTGGTGGAGCTCTGGGTGATCTAACACTTACAAGAGTCTGGGAGTTAATTGACAAGATGGCTCAGAATGCACAACAGTTTGGTGTGAGACAGACAGTGAGAGGAGTCAATGAGTTCCATGCTCCACACTATGATCAGAGAATTAAGAGCAAGATTGATGAGATGTCATCTGTGTTGAGACATCTTGCCTTAGCTCAGTAGCAACCATAGTCATCCTCTATTCCATCTTAGACTTATGCACCACAGTCTTATGCCACTTAGATGCATCTCTATCCACAGTGTTATACACCTAAGCAGCCACCTTCCTCTACTGCCTTGGTTGGACCCCTATGTGACATATGCTATTTGGCCACACATGCTACTGATCAGTGCCCGATGTTAGAGGACAAGGTAGAGACTTGTGCTGGGATGTTTCTAATCAGGCCAATGTAATAAGGGCAACAAAAGTATGATCCCTACTCTAATACATACAATCCAGGATGGAGGGATCACCCAAACTTGAGATATGGGGGAGGGCAACAGTAGAATAGATATAATGTTACAGGACCTAGTGCATAGCCTTCCCAACTTATGAGGCAATCAGTTCCTATATAGGAGAAACCAAAAGAAGAATAATAGCATGGAGCTTGTGATGAAGCAACTCTTGGATAAGATGGAATAGAGTGAGATTAGACACAGACAGGAAATGCAGAACATAGAAAATAGAATGCAAACTTATAACAGGAATGTGGAGAACATAATCTAGTCAGTTGGCTACCTCTCTTAATGAGGTAAAAAGCTAAGGATCAGGGTAATTACCTTCTTAGATTGTGGTGAATCCTAAAAGAAGTGGCGTTTATGCCATTGCATTGAGAAGCATAAAAGAACTTCTAGGATCCTCAGATACCATTACCATGGATAAGCCAGTGTCATCAAAAACACACATCACACAAGATGAGCCTAAGAAAGAAAAGGAGCCAAAGAAGATTTTGCCTTTCCCCCATAGACCTACCTTAGGAAAGAGGCAAACTGAAGCAAAAATTGAAAAAGAAATTCTTAAGACTTTTAAGAAGGTTGAGGTTAACATACCTCTATTGGAAGTAATCAAGACCATCCCTAAGTATGCCAAATTTCTCAAGGAAATATGTACCAATAAGAGGCAGCTAAGAGGGAATGAAAAATTCAATTTTGGTATGAATGTTTCACCACTTATACAGCCAACAATACCTGCTAAGTGTCAAGATCCGAGAACTTTTACAATTCCATGCACTATTACAAATTTTGAGTTTTCTGATGCTCTTATTGATCTTGGTGCTGCTGTAAATGTTATGCCTAAATCAGTGTGTTTATCTTTGTAGATGGGAGAGCTGAAACCCACTGGAGTGGTTGTGTAACTTGAAAATAGGAGCATTGCTTATCCTTTAAGAGTTTTGGAAGATGTCCTAGTTAAGTAAAGGATTTGATTTTTTTTAGCTGATTTTTATGTCTTTAACATGGATGATGATAGATAGAGGTCTTGTGGACATGCCCTACTCATCCTAGGTAGACCTTTCTTAAAAACTACAAAGATAATTATCAATGTGCATGAGGGTACTCTTCAAATAGAGTTTGTTGGCAATGTGATACAATTTAATATATTTGATGCCATGAAACACCCCTGTGATGATAACTCTATTTTTAGTGTAAGCCTAATTGATATGCTAGTGCTGATTTTAGGGATAGTTTGTTGACTGATTCCTATGATATTGCTTACTTGGATGATTCTCTTAATTGTATATGTTCTAGAACCACTATATGTCACAAATGTACCCAGATTAGTGCTTTCATTGAGAATAGTGAGTTCCTTTCATGTACTGATTATCATGGTTCTGAGACCTCTTCTTTTTGTGCTGATTTCATTATTGGTAAGCCTGTGACTGATTTGGATGATTATACTGGTCTAGGTCAATCTTCTTGTTCTAGAGATGATGTGCATGCTGTTGTTTTCCCTGATTGTTCTAATGCTACTAGATTTGTTGTTTCTCAGGATATGTTACATGTTGATGTCACTTCTGGATATGTTGATTGTGCTAGTTCATTTATGTCCACTCTTACCTTGCCTATTGATAGTGGTATTAGATGTTATATAACTAGTTCACCCAGTAGTGATATTGATGTTACTATTGCTGTTGGTTCTCTTGTTGATATTCATTCTGCTAATGTTCCCAAAGATAGGGAAGTTGTTTCTTCTATCTGTGAGTTGTTTGAATAGGTATTTGGCATGGAAGAGATTGAAATCAAACCACTCATACCTTTAGTTGAGCAAGCTCATACCTTAGAGCTTAAACCACTGCCAAACAATCTTAAGTATACCTATTTGGAAAAGAATAAGAGGCTTCCAGTGATTGTAGCTAGTGACATTATTCTAGAGGAAGAGGAGAAGCTTCTAGAGGTCTTGAGGAAGAGAAGACAAGCAATAGGGTGGACCTTAGTTGACATACTTGGCATTAACCCTGACACCTGCATACACCAAATTCTGTTAGAGGATGGGGCAAAACCAGTGAGACAACCTTAAAGGAAATTGAACCCACTTATTTTGGATGAAGTTAAAAAGGAAGCTTTTAAACTTTTATCTGCTGGTATTATATATCCTATTTCTGACAGTCAGTGGGTCAGTCTTGTGTAGGTAGTTCCAAAAAAATCATGGATCATAGTGGTCCGAAATGAAAATAATGAATTGGTACCCACCCGTGTATAGAACAATTGGAGGGTTTGCATTGATTATAGGAGGCTTAATTTAGTCACTAGAAAGGATCATTACCCCCTCCCTTTTATTGATAAGATGCTTGAACGTTTAGTTGGGAAGTCTCACTACTATTTTCTTGATGGATTTTCAGGATATTTCCAAATATGCATAGCCCCAGAGGATCAAGAGAAGACAACGTTCATGTGCCCATTTGGAACATTTACCTACAGAAGAATGCCTTTTGGTCTTTGCAATGCCCCTGGTCCAGTGATGCATGGTTTTTATTTTTAGTGATTTTCTAGAACATTGTATCAACATTTTTATGTATGATTTCACTGTATATAGGAACTCCTTTGATGACTACCTGTGTAGTCTGGATAGAGTCTTAGCAAGATGCATAAAAAAAAACCTTATACTTAATTTTGAAAAGTGTCATTTTATGGTTTGAAAAGGCATTGTGTTGGGTCATGTTGTATCTGAACAGGGCATAGAGGTTGATAAGGCTAAGATAGATGTTGTCACTTCTCTGCCATACCCGACATGTGTTCAGGAGGTTCAGTCTTTTGTAGGGCATACAAGTTTTTAAAGAAGATTCATCTGAGATTTTAGTAAAATTGCTTTGCCATTGTCTAAGTTGTTTTATTTTCCATTTTGATGATGAATGTAAAATAGCTTTTGATGATCTTAATAGAAGATTGACTTCCCCACCCATTATTCAACCCCTTGATTGGAACCTTCCGTTTGAGCTTTTATGTGAGGCTTTTAATTTTACTGTAGGTGCAATTTTGAGCCAGAGAGTAGGTCCCATGTGATAGCTTGTGCATCCAAGACTCTAGATGGGGCCCAAGCAAATTATACAACCATAGAAAAAGAGTTTCTTGCTATTGTTTTTGCTTTGGATGAGTTTAAATCTTATTTGCTTGATACCAAAGTGATTGTTTTTATTGATCATGCAGCCTTAAAGTACTTGCTGAAGAAGCTTGATGCAAAGCCAAGATTGATTAGATGGATGCTTTTACTTCAAGAGTTTGATATTGACATCTAGGATAAAAGTAGAGCTGAAAACTTGGTGGCAAACCACTTGAGCAGAATTGAGGCTTTGACGGTAGATTCCTTACCTATTGATGATGATTTCCCATATGAGCATTTGTGTGCTATGCATAGTTTCTACCCTTGGTATGTTGACTTAGTGAATTATCTAGCTGCTTTTGAATTGCCTATTGATTTGAATAAACATTAGTAAAATAAGTTTAGGAGTGAAGCTAGATATTATATTTGGGATAATCCATACTTGTGGAGACTATGTAGTGACCAAGTAATTAGACATTGTGTGCCTGATATAGAATTTAATTCTGTTTTGAAATTTTGTTACACACTTGCATGTGGAGGTCACTTCAGTCCAAAACGAATAGCTAAGAAGGTTCTAGATAATGGATTGTATTGGCCTACCTTGTTTTGTGATGCTTTTGATTTTTTGTAAAAGATGTGTCAGGTGTCAATAAACATATGGCATATCTAGGAGAAATGAAATACCACAGCACCCTATTTTGTTTTATAAAGTCTTTGATGTGTGGGGAATCAATTTTATGGGACCTTTTCCTACTTCTTTTGGCTTTGCATACATTTTATTGGCTATTGATTATGTTTTGAAGTAGGTGGAAGCAAAACCCACTAGGACTATTGACTCTTCTGTGGTAGTAGAGTTTGTTCACTCTCACATTTTCTGTAGGTTTGGTATCCCTAGAGCCATTATCAGTGACCAGGGTACTTATTTTTGCAATCGGAGTATGCACAGCTTGCTTAGCAAGTATGGTGTTGTGTATAAGGTAGCTACTCCATATCACTCTCAAACAAATGGCCAAGAAGAGATTTCTGACCAGGAGGTGAAGCAAATTTTAGAGAAAATAGTGCAATCGAATAGGAAAGATTGGAGCAAGGGGCTAGACAATGCACTTTGGGCCTATAGGACTGCCTATAAGACTCCTATTGACATGTCACACTATCGACTAGTATTTGGGAAAGCTTGTCACTTACCAGTAGAAGTGGAGCACAAAGCTTACTGGGCTATGAAGAAATGCAATTTAGATTTGAATAGAATGGGTTCTTACAAAAAATTCCAACTCCAAGAGCTTAAAGAGATCTGGTTAGAAGCATATGATAATGCAAGGATCTATAAAGAAAAGACAAAGGCGTTCCATAACAAGATGATTGCAAGAAAGGAGTTTTTAGTTGGCTAAAAAGTTTTACTTTATAAATCCCGCTTAAAGCTTATGCCAGGTAACCTTCATTCTAAATGGGAAGGTCCATATATAGTCTCTGATGTTTTCCCTTTTAGTGCATTTGAGCTTTTGGATAAGTAGACGGGAGCTAAATTCAAAGTTAATGGACATAGGCTCAAGCACTTTCATGAAGGAGTTCCAAAGGATGACAAAGAGGAGCTCTAACTTTATGACCCACCCTGATTACCCAGTTGTACCCTTTCCCTCTCCCCTTTTATATTGTGCTATCTTTCTATTGATTAGATTGTGTGCTCGCATTAAGGATAATGCAGTGTTTAAGTGTGGGGCGAGATACAAATAAAATTTGTAGTTTTGCTTTGTTTTGGTTAGTTGATTTTTTTAGTTTATAGGTTTTTAGTCTTTTGTTTTATTTTTGAAGTGTTGAAGTTTGGTGTTGCTTTTCAATTTTTTTTTTAAAAACTATGTTTTTATGGAAGTTACTAGTATTAAAGGGATCATAGCTTTGATATATCTTGATTTGATAAGGAATTGATCTTGTGTTAAGAATGCAAGTTAAGTGGCAATTAGCTTTGCTTTAATGAAATTTGATGATGGTCAATTTACCTTGTGAAATTCTTGAACCTATTGATTATTCATTTCTTATGTGTATTCACCTATCTTGCTTTTACTCTAGAACTTGGCTTGAATCTTATTCAAGGCCACATTAATTCATTTGCCATGCATGAAAAGGATTAAGGCATTCATTATTGTGTTATTTTAGCTAGAGCCAAAGAGCTATCCTATTTGTGTTTAATCCATTTGCTTTACCCCCTTTGAGCCATACATGTTTCCTTTTTAGCCTTTCAGCCATGAAAAACAAACATATGTTCTTCTTACCTTGATTAGGACACTTTTGATTATTAAAGGCAATGTATCTTGTTAAGGTGGGTGGAGGTGCATTTTTCACATCATTTATAGGTAATTTGTTTGTTTTTCTTTGGAAATATTCCACACACAAAAAAAGAGAAAGGAGAAAGGAAAAAAAAAGAAAAAAAATGAATGACTCTTTTGTTGAAAATAAAATAAAATAAATAAAAAAGAGAAGCATTTGAAATGTTAAAAAAGAAAAAAAAGGAAAGAAAAGTTGTTCTCTCAGTGCATATATTTGTTTGTGGTAAATGGGGCTTTAAAATGCACTTGCATTCCATTCTTATTCTTCTTTTGACGCTCTTGATGATTTTAAGCATCCACTTTCCTTTTTGAATTTCCTTCATTCTTTTGTTTACCACTTATTTCATACCTTGGTCTACATTACAACCATAATAAAGACCTTTTGATTCATTCATTGGCATTTGATTTTGGTGGTGGAGATATAGATATTTACCAAGCTTGTGGTAGTAAAGTTGGATAGGATGGAATTTGAGAGTAAGCACTTCATCCTAAACACTAAAGAGTAGAGTGATAAACACTAATACAAGTGAGGGACTTCCATTGCATTTCATTTTTGTTAAGTGTATTGCCATGGTACTTGTTACATTGATGCAAGTAATATGACTTGGAGAATTGAGCTTTTGATTTGCTTTAAGCTTCCTTGTACTAAGTGACCTACAGAATTCTTTTTTTTTTTTTAATTATTTCTTTTCCATTATCTTTTTCTTAGAATTTTGGTCTTCTTTTGCCTGGGAGTGCAAAAGCTTAACTGTGGGAGAATTTGATGTTTACTAATTTCTATATACTTTTTCCCCTTTAATTAGACATTTTGATTATAAAATTTAGCTTAAAGGATTTTAATTGAAGGATAATTGAGTTTATTGGCCATTTTTATATTCTAAAAATCAATTTGCAAAATTTTGGATTTTGGTGTACAAATCCATTTAAATGATTTCTTTGCGAATACTCCTACTTCATCTTTTCCTTTGTTTTTGTGCAGAATTTGGGATTTTAAATTTAAATGTTCTGGAGAATAGAAAGTTTAGAATGAGGCAGAGCAACTCACATAATAACACACAAGGTTCCATTCACATGCACACTCCAATCTCTCCCACATCACAATGCATGCACCACTCTCTCATATACCACATCACTTACTCATTCAGCACACTTCTTCATCCACATAGCATATGCCTAGCTCACTTTCACACTTCCACACAAGCCACCCACTCATACAGTAGCAGCCTACACAGTTGCACAGTAGAACAACCACATGCACACATGACCAGCACAGCACATCACACACATCAGCTCATGTGGGTCTGGAATAGGCAGGGGTTCAATAAAACATGTGAGATTGAATTAAAAAGAAAGGAGGTTAGTTGAAGAAGCTAACATGGAGAAGGAGAGGAAAAACATGTTAGGAAGTTATAGGTTATAGAGAAGAAGCTCAGGTATAAACGTACTCTAGTTTGAAGGGAGGAGAAGAGCACATAACAAGCAAGCGTGGATGATGCTCTATTTTGGTGTGACGCTATAGTTTGGACAAGTAGAAATAGAGGGAAGGAATGAACAGAACATAGAAAAGTAGAGGATGATGCCACGGGTTTATTAGATATAGCTCGAGTCGAAGGAGAAACACTAAAGAAGTGAATGGCGAAGCATAGAACATATGGGAAGAAGACAACTAGCTAAGAATGAGCAGAAAGTTAATGTAGCTGGATAAAATGCAATTGACGTGGGAAAATCGTGGCAAAGAAAGAAAACACGTGTGGAAGAAGGAGCAGAAAAATGAGTAGCAAGAGTAAAAACCATGTGAATAGTGCAATGTCATTAGCAAGTCAGCTCATGTTGAAGGAATGAAGCAGCATCAACATGGGATTGTGGGAAGATTATAAACGAGGCACGTGACCATTTAGTGAAAAAGAAAACATGCGTGCAGTATGTGATTGAAGGCAGCTAGAGATTAACATGATCGAAGAAAACACGTATTGGAGGCAAAGACAATAAGAGGGGCATTGGATAAAGCAGCTTTGTGGTTTTGATGAACTCCAGAGACAGAAGAGAAATTTAATTCTATCATCCATCAAGAATGACTCATCCTTCTGTAAAAATTCCTCCATTTATCTCCTCTATGGCAGCTTGATTTTCCCTTAGTAGCTAGCTAAAGATTGGATCTCTATTTATGCAGATTTGAGCTCCAAATTGCTTCGCCAAATTGGATAAATTCTCCTTCCTTTATCTTTTAATTTTAGCAGTGATTCTTTTATAATTTTGACTAGGTTTAGCCTATTATTTTAGGAATTTAATTGCTAGAATTTACTGGATTAATTTGGATTGTGGATTGATTGTAATTTCTTATTTGAATGTAATTTTGATCCCTAAATGTTTATGGAAAGTCCAGACTTGGTGGCTACACAATTTGCTATTAAATTCCTTTTGTTTTTAGGCCAATTGATGCAATAGTTATTGAATTAAGTGGTTGGAGTTTTTGGCAATTGTTGTGCATTGAGGAATTTATTAATCTAATTGTTGATTAGCATTTTAAGTGGATTGTTCAGCAGATTTTATTAAGCATTTAGGATTTATTATTTGTATGTTCTTGCTTCTAGCTCTATTGATTAATTCTTCAAGGTTTCTTGTGGTTGCAAAGTCCTTGAATTATTAGTAAATTGAGCCTTGGATGGTAATTCAAGATTTCTTATGAAGAACACACTAATAAGTGAGAGTGTAAATCCAATTTAGGTGCAATAGGAAGAGACTAAGGATAATTGAATTCTATGGAGTCCATCTAAAGGCTAGTTACCACACTTTCCTAATTGTTTGCTTCACTTAGTCTTAAGCTTTTAGCTCTTGTCATTTAAATTTAATTCAATTAAATTTTAGTAATTCAAAATCCCCTAAACAATTTTCATTTAGTGATACTTGAAATACTCTTTCACAAACAATTAAAGGCAAAAAATTCATTGGGAAATGACCTAGGTTGAACCATTACCTACAAGTTTATTTTTCTACCTAGTTTTATTTGAGATTGCGTGACACAATTGTCATTGGGCCTTTGAGAACCATAATGAGCTCAATTATATCATTTAAAGCCCTCCTCCTTTGAATTTTTACAAAGTTGCCCAAAATTACAATTTTGCTAGTACATTTATCCTTTAATTCATTCAACCATTTTAGCTTTGATTCTGAGCTATCCATGGTTTCTAATTCCCAATTTTAGAGACTCTAATTAGTATTCTATACTTTAAGGACTTCAATTTGCTTTACTTTAGGGTCCTCTTATATCATCCAATTGATTTTGGTTTAGTTCTTAAAAAATTAGTTATTACAATAAAAGACTATAATCTCATATACACATATCACATATTTATATGTGTCTCGGATGCCCTAAATATACCCATATACACTTTTACTCATGGCAAATTAGATCCCTCTCAAGTTATAGTATAATTCTGATTGCCTTTCTCATATGCTTAGTGTCTACATCTATGATATTACTAAATAACTTTATAACAGACATGTTTTTGACACTAGCATAATTGTGTATATATTAGGTAATTTTCCTTTCGCCCACACATCACTTGAATTAGAATTATCTGCTTTCCTAACAATATTCCTTCAAGTCACATTATTATAACCATAGGATATATGCTAAAGTAGCATACACTAATTCATCTTCTTATGATATCATCAAAGTGTCATACCTAGCTTCATTTACATGTATTTGTATCAATTATAATCTTTAGCAACCACTTTAACTATCATCACAATACCTTTAGCAGTGGATTTTGATCCATTTACTTACCAATAGGAGCTATAGGGGTCAAAATTTGATTTTCTTTTCTTGTTTACTCTTAATCATCATAAGCAAACTTGTTTTGATCTACTAGTTCATAAGATATACACCAAATGCCTAAGGAAGTTAAGTAGACCGAAATGGCCTCATTTGCCATATTATTCACCAAATTCCAAAAATTCATAACTTAGGCTATGTAACTCTAATTTATGCAACCTTAGTGGCTATGGAAATCTTTGTGGTGTGAACTTTGTGCTGTAAAAATTTTAAGTACAAATGAATTCATTTGATCCCTCAAAAACACAAATAAAAGCATCTATTGTAGTGAACAATAATAGTGCCAAATTTGTATAATTTTTCAAACTTTGAAAATTCATAAAATATTTTTTAGAGCTTTAAAGATTTTCATTCTTGTCTTTTTAGAAAGCTCTATAAGTTTTTGAATTATATGCTAAATTTTAGTTTCAAACTAGGTCATTTGGGCTTTTAAAGGCGAAGGTGTAACTTATGGCTCATTTGGACCAAAATTTGGTTTCAAAGTGGTCCAATTGGCCTTTAATATGCAATCTCTTTCTTTCAGCAAATTCTAATCATTTTAAACATCATTTCTATAAGGTCTAGTGCATCGAAATAGGCTTGCATTGAAATATGACCGTGCAACACCTAAGTGTAATTATAAACCATATAGCTTCTTATACATAAGTTCAAGTATCCATACACCAATCATACATCAAAATGGCATATATTCATGTATTCAAGCTTTTGCACATGTTCCTATCACATAATCTTGACATTTCCATAAGATTCATCATATACATATGTGCTTACTATCCATTCATGCATGTATATCTTTATGGCTTCTAGTATGGACAACATATACACATGGTTGTATTTTACATTAAAATATCTATATATTAACATGCTCAAACTCATACATAATTAACATCACATTTTCCTATCATATATGAGATATAACATTGCTAATGTATCATATACATTCTCAACTATATGATTACAATTAAGGCTTCAAGTATATGAGTTCTAAATCTTTACTTCTTCTCATTTTCTTTCTCCTTGCCTGAGAATCCTAAAATGGTTAGTGTGAGAGACATGGGTGAGATTTTGGGAGAATCTTAGTAGGTAATCTCAACCAAATTAATGCATACATGAATGCCATAAGGAAATGCAATGCATGTAATTTTTTATGCATCATGAAACTCAAATGCAACTTTTAGCATAAAAACTTATTTCTCAACTAGCCATGGCATCTCAACATACTAATTGGGCTTAACTTAGCTCAACCCTAGGCCAAGAAAGAGCCGCCACACTCAATTTATTGCCATAGTGAGCAAGGAGCCAAAAACATATCAAATTCAAGCATAAAGCTCATAACGAAAAGCATATCAAAGCATAGATCAAGAATACATCAAGCAACAACACATAAGCATCTTAACTCATTCAAGTATTTAAATGCATGCAATATAGGGAGATAGAGCTAGCTCATAGAGTTAGGAGCCTCAAGCTACCACTAACTCCCATAAACCTTTTCTTTTCTTTGGTCCCTCACCTCTTCCCTTTTGGTTCACACCTCCATCAAGGGAGCTTGCATTTGTTCAGCCTACCCATAATAATGTGCAATGCCAATAACTCAGTAAGATCCATTTCAAGTCTCGTTATTAATACTTAACTTCCTTAGAACCTAATATGCAACTTTAAGCCATTTAGGTTCCTTAAGAGGCCATTTTTGGATTTCACTTTCTAGGCTCGCTAATCTTATTTGTTATGAATCATATAACTTTAATGGAACTCATTTGAATTATTGTTTGCAAGATTATACAAGCTTAGGGCAAACTTGCTTCTTTAACCTCTTTAGGTGTCTTAAAAATTCACCTTTCAAAATAAAAACTTCTAAATTCAATTCAATAGTTCCATTAGTGTCTAATGCTCATATCTAGACCTCTTGAAACCATAGAACTCATAAAAACACTTCCTAACCGCTCTTTCTCCCTTAAGGCTGAGACTACCACCATGATTGGCTCATTAGGCCTAAATGAAGCATGGAGTTTTATCATTTTCTTGCACCAAGGCCTCATTCTAACCTCTTAGATAGCTCATTAGGCCTACATGAATCTCATTACGATTTTACATATGATGTCACACTCATGCCTGGCCATATACACTAGTTAGGGTTTTCTATGCACATGAGAAATTCAACTTTCATTATTAGTCTCTATAATTGAAACCAATGCTTTCCCTAGCCTCCATAATTCTCAAAAGTATCTTTAAATTCCATGGAACTCAAAAAAAAAAGCCCTAGCCCATCAAACAAGAGAGTGGCCGAAAAGGTGCACCAAATGAGCCTACATGAAATTTCTTCAAATTTCTTGTCATTTTCTCTCCATTTTCATACTCTATCCTAATTCTACATGCCTTATACTATCAAAACCATGCAAGAAAACATGTGAGAGATCACTTTTTCTTTCTACAAGAAGCAAAGGATCTCTAGGTTTCCTAGTATGCTTGTTTCAAACATAATGACACTTACCTCAAATTAAACCTCTCTTTGAGCTCCTTAATTTGCACCAATTGATTTTAGCTCTTTCCTCCCTCTGATGTCAAGATTTTGAAACCATAGTATTAAAGCTTAGAAGGAGAGGATCATCTTTCATAACTAAAAGAAAGGCTAAAAGTACATAGTTTTACCTTAAATGTGGCTAGAAGTCTTTCTCTTTCTTCCTCCTTATTTTTCATCAATTAAAGACATCTTCAAGGTGTTGGGATTTTAGATTTTGGCCGTGCAAAACAAGGCT
This sequence comes from Erythrophleum fordii, assembly GCA_032878935.1. Taxonomy (NCBI): domain Eukaryota; kingdom Viridiplantae; phylum Streptophyta; class Magnoliopsida; order Fabales; family Fabaceae; genus Erythrophleum; species Erythrophleum fordii. The sequence continues at coordinate 101,304 of JAVQMF010000019.1, forward strand.
AGCCGAAATATTTATAAAAAAGAAGATATTTTAATTTATGTCATAATTACAATTTTGCTACTATATTTTGGCAATGCCATTTAAGCTCGTTTTAAATCTTTTTTAAGAATGTCTTTTTTATATGAAAATTTAAGCTCTCAACTTTATTAAAAGCATTTATTTTAAAAGCTTTAGGATTTAAAACTATACTAAATGGTCCAGTCAAAGTTATAATCAACTAGTATCCTAAATCATATACCGTAAGGGTTTTAATCATTTTGATGGCTCCAAAGGTTTTTAGGGCCTTTAAAATCCCTAATGAGCTTATCTTTGACATTTAAAATTGTTTCCTTTAAGTTTCTTAAATTTTTCCTAAAATTATGATTTTTCCACTAGTATGTCGGTTTCTCTGTTTAGGCATTCTGGTTTCAGTTTTGGGTTGTCCAAAGCATCATAACATCATCTTTAAATGCTCTGATTAATATTTTACCTTTAATTGTCCTTAATTTATCTTTAAGGTCATCTCTCATTTTCTCATCAATTCTAATTTAGTTTCAAAAGAACCAAATATTACATTTCTCCCCTTAAATAAAATTTTGTCCTTGAAATTTGGGGGTATAATCATTATTCTATATTCCTCATACCTTTTTAGGACTAATTCCTTTTAGAACCAATTTGCAAGAGAAAATTATTTTCATTTTTAGTTGATATCTCATTGGAAACTATTCTATCTCTTTGGTATTATTTACACAAAGCATATGATTTGTTCATTACTTACCCTCTTAGCTCTTGTCACGAGAGGGCTACTTCGATACTACTACTCACCCTCACCACATCTTTGTTGTAGGAATTTAAAGATCATACCTTTCTATATCTAGTTAGTCTAAGACCAAACTATATAGGATGGGCCCTTTTTATCTAATGGACTCGTTGACATTTGTGTGTGGAGACATATCATCAAATACTGGGTCTTTAATCCTTTATTATAATGGTTTTCTATTTCATATTTTTATTTTACTTCATTTATTCTAAGTTGTTAAGAATCTCTTACTATCTATGTAATACCTTAACCTCCTAGCCCTTATACAATGGTCACATAGGCTAACCCCAACACATATTTGGTACATTGGTACACATTTGCAAGGGTTTGACACTTTTATGCATGAATAATTGTGTAATAGAAAGCTCAATTAATTCATTTCATGCTTTAGGGACCATGTGAGCTCATCCATATCATTTTCCATCCATAACATATCTAATCATATCATAAACATCACAACTATAACACCATAATTCTAAGACTCAACTCATGCAATTTCCATGCCTTATCTCATACTAATTCTATAGGATGTAATATAATGGCATTGGAAATCATGGATAAAGTTGCATTTCGTCCCAGGTAAAATTTTCATTCAGTGTCCCGTAGGCCATATGGACTCATCCATCTCATTCTCATATTTAAGTACACAAATACAACTCATAACAAGCTCAAGAAGTGGCTTATACCTGGAGCAAAGGGAGTATTCACATGAAATTTACTAATGCAACCTCGGGTAAAATTCCAGATTCTGTGCCTGAACTTTGAAAAATTATAACTAATTCTAGAAAAATCAACATTAGGCACACTATACCATTCTAGAAGGTACATATGCCTACTTTAGGCTAAAAATAAATCTAGACTATAATAGAGGCTACTAGCCACTAGAAATTGATGAAACAGTACCAGAGGTCAACTGTCATCCCAAGTACTGATCTCCAACTTCAAAAATTCATATCTCCTTACTCAGAGGTCCAATGGGGGTGATCTCAGTGGCCATGGAAAGCTTACCAACAACATTCTCTAATTATTTTTCATCCATACAATTCATAAACATCCTAAAACTTTGCATAAACCATGGATCAAAAGATAAAAATTAGAAATATTCATGTTTTGCCTCAGGTCAGAATTTCAATTTTCTGCTAGCAACTTTGGAAAATCATAACTAAATCTAAAAAAATCTAAATTAAGCAAACCATAATTTTCTGGAGATCTCTAGATGTTAACTTTACACTAAAAATAATTCTAAGCCACGAAAACATCATCTAGGCCATGTTTGACAATAGAAAAGGCACAAAGGTTGAACTGCCTATAACTACTGATATAGCTTACTAATATAAAGTTTCAAAATACACAATTAATTCCAAAAAAATTCAATTCATAAAAAATGTACAATTTGGAAAGGTACAAATGTTAACTAGAGGGGAAAAATAGTTCTAGATCAATCCAAGAGCATCCAGACCCCTAAAATTGATGGAACATTGCTGGGGGTCTGACTATGTGCCTAGAATAGAATAGAAACTTGAAAAATTCATATCTCCCTCTATAGACATCCAAATGGGGTGCTTTTAGTTGACATAAGTCACTAGGAAGGTCTAGTTTCTCCCTATAAAATTTCACAACAATTGGACATCATTTTCCCCATGAATGATAGAGATCCATTTTCGGACCATATAAACAGTACTAGGGTTAAAACTAAAAAATTTGCCAACTTCAAAAATTCGCCAAAAATTCTATAGACATCTAAATATTATGTGCTTTAGCTTCTCAAAAATCTCTCAACAAGATTTATATACATGCCAACGTTTAGACCAAGAGCTCATTTGGACAATTTGTGCCATAGTTCACCAAAATGGATAATTTTGCATCACATAAGGTATCAACTTGGTCCATATGGCTCTCTTTGGTGTTTGAGCCCTCTTGGGTAAGTTTGAAAGCGTGAATACAACTTATATGAACTGTCCAAGTGGTCCTAAACCTCAGACATCTTATTTTGATCATTTCACATCCAATAATACATTAATAATCATAAGCCATACAATGTACAAATCTCACACTTGCATTACTTTAGTGTTAATTATAGTTCTTACAACATTCATACATGATTTTACATTTTCTCAAGTGTTCACAACTCAAAAATAACATGTACATGTCCACTTTGTTGGAGATTGTGCCCTAAGCCAATCATTTGCAAACATTGTGCTTCATTAAGAATAAAAGTTTTTCTGTTACAATTATTATATTTGCATGTTTCTATAATAATTATATCCTTGGATAAATTATATTAGTTATCCTAAATATCCCTAGTCGATCATCATTGTGGGAGCGATGATGAATTAAGACGAGTATGATTTTAATTGATGGTTATGTGTTAATCATGTATGGAGATACAAATAAAAATCATAGGCGCCTGTTAGGAATAGGGCACTGGATCGACCCGTCATGATGTAGCTTCATGGATTAGGTCATAAGCGTACCTCATATATAACCGTGTCACTAATCCCTCATACCTGAGAGCATCATAGATTCCAACATGAAAGACACTGTGCTTTGACATTGTCAAAAGTCACCTTTGACCGGGTGATCATAAAGGCTATGGTCGGGCATAGTGGACTCCATGTAGTGGATGATGAGTGGTCAAGATGGAATTTGTCCCTCTGGTTAATGGAGAGATATCTCTGGGCCCCTTGATGAGTGAGATTGAGAAATGCATGGCCATGTTTGGATGGAAGGGTTTTTTCATTTGTTTTGTCAGTCTGCACGTAAATCGAGAAACTAATGATCGAGTAAGATAAGGATAACATTTCCATGCCTCATGCTCGATCAAGATATCGTGTGATAAAAGGGATGTGACAGGGTTATACGATAGGCTGTATCAGATCACCAAACCTTATGTGATTTTGGTAGTCACTTTGTCTTGCTAGAGGCCACTGGTGATTTATGGGTGCAATAACATTGTTGGCCCACTGCCAATATCATATAGGCCTACAGGGTCGCATACTGTAATGTCCAGTTTTCGTTAAACGATGGAAACGGGTACGCTTTCAAAATAAGTCCCCTGAGATGAGTGATTTAAGGCCAAATAAAATTTGGATAAAATATTAAATAATAAAAAATGAGGATTTGAGCCTTGAGTTGCCCAGAAACCGGGGTCGGAGTGATTCAAAAAATTTGCCGAAAGGCCAGTGGCATTTTCGTAAATAAGTGTAATTTTGGAAAAGCACCTAGGAGGGCTTTTTAAATGGAACTTTTAAGTTGCCCAGGGTTCTCAGAGGCCCCAAAAACCATGGGAAGCTCCGGGACCGATAAAACCCCTCCGGTGTACTCTTTCCGAGTCGGTTGACCTAAACTTTGACTGGCTCGTTCGGAAAGGTTTTAACTCCAATTTGAGTTCTTTCAAAAGAATTTTATTAAATTAGGAATCCAAAATTTTATAATGGAAAAGACGGTCTTCAAAAAGGAGTTAAAACGAAGAAGAAACGAAAATACTAAGAACGAAGGGTAAAATTGGCATTAAAGTGTTAAAGGAAGCTTCTTTATATGCCACGTTCTTTCTCTCCTCTCTAAGACCGACTTGCTTCTGCCCAATTTCAAAGGAAAACTCCAGCTTCTTAGGCACACAAGAGGAGGAGGATTTTGGAGGAAGAAATTCAAGAAAAGGTAAGAAACTTTAAGAAATTCCATATCCTTCCTTCTTGAACTTTGCTCCTCTCCTCTCAAGCTTTCTTTCTATGGTTTTAATGGAGAGTTTGGTGCTGTTTTTAGGGCAGAACAGAGAGGGGAATTTCGAAAATTGAGGGAGTAAGCTAACCAAGTGGAAGAACAAGCCAAAGGAAGCAAGAAAAACAAGGTAAAACTTCCATTCTTTGGTAGTTTCTCCCTCCCCCTTCCTCTTGCACGAATTTGACCACCATGAGCCCAAGTCTTATGGGCTGATTTCTGCCCAATTCATGGAGGGATTAGAGGTTTTAGATGGCAAGGGTTAAGAAGGAACTAATAGAATCAAGAAAGGAGCATTAGGAAACAAGATGGAATCATTAGGGATCCAAATGCTCCCTTGCAAATCTGATTTTATATGAATGTTCTTAGGCTTAAATGAATGTTTAAATGTGCTCCTAAGATCCCCAAGAGGCCCCCCATATGCCTTTTCCTCCATGAAAATGAACAAAACCTCATGGAAGTCATGAACCTAAAAGTTGGAAAAGTATAGAGCACTTAAAGGAATTATAAAAACTGATTTAATCCGTGTGTTCCCTTGGCTATTTAAGTGTTTCCTTGACCTCTTACAACTCTTAACAACCTCCCTAAATGGTTCCTCCATCAAGGAAAAATCAAGAAGCCATGAAATTCCATTTATGCTCTAACTTTTGACCAAGTAGGGATGGCATAGTTAGGGAGAGTTTTAAATTGTTTCAAGCCCATTTTTGAGTCATACATGATGAATGAATGTGAGGGGAACCCTTGGAAAAAATTTAGGAAGCTTAGAGAATGAGTTGGTGCTTTAGGTTCCATATTGTGACCTAAGAAAGTAACATGATGTTAGGCCCTTTGTTTTAATGATGTGATGACTCCAAGAGGCTTAAAAGGAGTCAAGAATCATATTTGAGAGTAAAGAATGAGGCCTAGAAATCATTTGAGGGGTGTTGCTTCATTAGGTTCCAATATGGACCATAATGGAGGTTGTAGAGTAATCTAGGGTTTAAGCAAGTTGCATGGCCCTAGAAATTGTTTCATGAACTTAATTGGCTCCCATAATTTGTGTCTAGGCCAAGAGACACTATTTTCGCCAACTTGTGGGTGTGTGGCTAAAAGAGGAGGCTTGAAAGCTAAGGAAAAAGTGTGTGCTTGTATACAAGGTAGCTCTCTCCACCTTCTCTCATGCATGAATGTGTATCTAGCTTGTTTTAGAATGTGTGTATGTGTATTTTCAAGCTTTGAAAAGTATGCTATCATGCCTTTATATGCCATGATGCTTGATGCTATGTTATGTTTTCAAATGATTACATGATGTCTGTATGAGTTTGCTTGAGTGTGGAAAGGCCAAGAACTCTTCCCTTTGGTGAGGATGAGCCAAGAACCCTTGAGCTTGGTTGAGACAAAGTTGGTATTAGTAAACTGAACAACAGCCTAGGCAGCCAGCGACCTCTGTAGCTTTTTGGATGTCAAACATCTTGTGTGATGAATGTTGTGACCTGGACGTATTTTTAGTGTGAAGTAGACATCCTAAGCTTTCTAGAATGACAAAGATTGCATGATTTCGAATTTTCTAGATTTAGTTATGATTTTCCAAAGTTGGGTTAGAAAATGGATCAAATTGGCTAAAAATATGCTTGTTTATTTTGAGCTCCATTTTGGTTTCCATGGGTTGTAGGCATGTTTTTGTGATGCAAATGAGTTGTAATAATGAAATTCAATATAAGGAAGTATAGTATAAGCTCACACAATCCACGTGACACCGAATTGAATTTTTTTGATATAGTGCAACACGAAAAAATTTATTATTTTCATCCCTTTTTTCATATGATCTTGTGGGATTGATAATAAAAAACTTATAAATGGCATCAAATGAGCTAGAAGTTGTAGTTTTACACACACAAGAACGAATCAATTTGAACAAGAATGTCCAAATTCATTGAACCTAGAATTGTGTCTAGATTCGATGAATGTTACGCTTAATTAGGGTGAGATAATTATATATGTATATATATATGATATATATATGTAATTAATTCGAAATATAAGTATATATATATTATTTGATATCTATATCTATATATATATTATATATTTCATATATATATAGAAATTTGAAATATATATATTTATATTTGATATGAATATATATATTGTATTATATATTTCAATATATATTTATTTATAAATGAATTAGTTAAAATTGAATTTATGAGATAAATTCGAAGTTCAACTAATTTGTTTAAGATTAATTTGGATTAATTTAAATAATGTATTTAAATTAACTAATTTAATCTAAATATACCTCTATAAAAGGAGAGGTAGGCTAGGGTTTAGATATACTTAAGAATCAGCTTTCTAAAACCCTAAGCCATCACCCTAGAGAGAGAGAACGCGGCCGTACACCTAGAGAGAAAAAGTGTATGGACACCTAGAGAGAGAAGATCGTCATCTCGTCGATTCACGTACAGACATGGTGAACGAAGGTGCTAGCAAGCCTTTTAAGTTGTCAGATCGTTCGTGTGGATAGCGGTAGAGGGGGCTGTGCATAGACATCAGTTCTTGAGATCCGAAAGGACAAAGCGAGCTGCAAAGGTAATATTTTATCTCATACTCAATTTAATCAAGTCGATGGATCCATGGGAAGAAACGAATTAAAATTTTCGCTGCATGTACAGTATGTTTCTAACACACTTTGCCATTCAATTACAAACAAAACAACTTAATTGTCAAAGTGTAGCTTCTTAAGTCCCTTGTCTTGCATTTCTTGCTTCATGAGTGCCACCTAGACATATTAAGATGAAGGACAGAAGGGGAGTGAGATGCATGGAATCTTAATAGCCCACACACCTATTCACACACACATTCATGGCATACATACATCAATAAGTATGGAAGATGAATCAATCATAAACATATAAAACCCCATTTCCATGCCACAATCTCACATCAAACTCAAGCCTAAGCTCTAGGAACTTTTGGTTTTGCCTCACTCCATTTTTAGAACTTTTGGATTTGCCTCACTTTTGAGCTAGGGAATTTTGACTTGTCCTCACCCATGCCATGAGACTTTTGGCATCTCCTCACCCACATTAAAAGGACTTTTAGCATTACCTCACGCTTATGAGCAATTTCCACAATCAATGTTATTCAAAACAACACATTGGTACCAATGCAATATCAAGACATCAAGTGGCATGTTCTCAAGTCACAAAAGCACACACAAGCACACAATGATATATATACAACTAAGAATGCAAAAAGAATGAGGTAGAAAGCTACCTTAGTATTTATGCAAGCTTCTCTTGGTCTTACTCCTTCTATTTTTTGGTTTCATAGGCACATCTAGGTGGGTTGGTATTCTCTTGGCCTAAACATCATAAATAACACATAATTATACTCTTGAAGTAAGACAAGATACTACACTTATTCTTAAAAGCATAAATGGTTCCATAATGGTTCTATAAATGGCCTATTAAAGTAAAGCAACCCTTATGATTCAAGTTCTAAGCTCCATTCTCTTCTCATTTCTAGGTCTCTTGACCTCATTTAAGGTCTTTGAAGCCATCACACACTTATTTACACAAGCCTAGATGCATGTTGCTTTATAAAGCTCTATTATAGAAACCATTGTCTCATCTCTTAAACCATGGCTCCCAAATTTTTTCCAAGGGTTCCTCCCACCTTCTACCATCATATAAAATCCCAAACCAAGGCTAGAACAAATTGAATCACTCCTTAACCTAATGGTTTTACCTTTGCCGAGACACCCCCTCAAGGAAAAGTTCATAGAGCTTTTGATTTTTCCTTAATGGGAGAGCTATTTGGGAGGCTTCCTAGAAGTCTTAGGAGCTCAATTAAACACTGACATATGTAAGAAAATTCAAGAATCAAAACAGATTTCACAAATCCTTCAAGAGTTTTACACTTGGCTAACTTGAATTCCATTAGTTTTTCTTGCAATTTCTTGGTATATTCTACTTTCCCATGGTCTAAAACCCAAGTTCCTCTCTTGTTTTTGGATAGAAAATCTTCCCCTCCCTTGGTTCTGTCCTTGGCCGAAAATTACACAAAGGAGGAGCAAGGAGAAGAAGCAACAAGAAACAAGAATTATGTTGGATTCCTAACTCCCTTTTGATGCTTCTTCCTTTGCTTGTATGCTTTCCTAAATTTTTGAACCTTTCCCCTCTATTTTAGCCTCAAAATAGAACCATTTCATTCAATAAAACCATAGAAAGAAAGCTTGGAAGGAGAAGAGCAAAGTGGAAGAAGAAAAAGCATGAAAATCTTTGAATCTGCCTACCTTTTTCCTTACTTTCTTCCTCCTTTCTCTCCTCCTCTTGTGTGCCTAAGATGTTGCTTCTCTTTTCTATTTTTGGATAGAGGAAGGTCACCCTAAAGAAGATGGGAGAGAGAGTGTGACTTATGTGGATGGTTCAAGAAGCTACTTTTCTCAAAATTTCCAATTTTACCCTTCTATTGTGGCATTTTTATTTTAGTTTCGTTTTAGTTCCTTTTTTAGAACCATCTTTTTCATAATAAAATTCAGGTTCCCACTTAAAAAAATGCCTTTGGAATCACTCAATTTGGAGCTAAAACCTTTCCGAATGAATCCATCAAAGTTTAGGTTCATTGTTATTGAAAAATATACACCGGAGGGGCTTTAACTGTCCTAAGGCTTCCCATGGTTTTTAGGGCCTCTGAGAACCTTGGGCAACTCAAATTTTCCATTTAAAAAGCCTCTTATGAGTTTTTCCAAAAAATTTGCACGTAATTATGAAAATGCCATTACGTTTTGTCATTTTTGTAACAATTTCGTTTCACTATCCTAGTTCCATTTTTCTTTCTGTCTGTGCCTAGAATTATTATTTTTAGGAGCCTAGGACACTACCCAAATATTTTGGGACATTATCTAGGTCACTTCAAGGGACTTGCTTTTATACAACTTATTTTGTCATTTTACAGACCGTTCATTACAAAAAATAGTTATGAATCTTGTTCCTAATTCCATCAATTGTATGAATGAGTTAGATAAAGTTAAGTATGACAGGTTTGGAGGTGTGGTTGACCTGATATAAGGAAGAATGATTGATTTTTAGAACAATTATAAAATTCTTGTTATATCCCATAACTTTAATTCCTTTATTTGGACTCATTTTAGATCATTTTTAGAACTGTCTTTTGGATATAAAAATTTAGATCCTCTAGTTTATTAAAAATATTTACTTTTTAAAATTATGGGGTTCAAAACCATCATAAATTATCTAGTCAAAGTTTAAATTAACTGATAGCCTAAATTGCACACCTAAAGGGTTTTAGTCATTATGACTGTTCCTATAGTTTTTAGGCCCTCTGAGAACTTTAGAAAACTTAATTTTATCATTTAAAACTTCTTTCTTAGAGTTTCTAAGAACTTGTTTGAAATTATAACTTTGCCACTACCTTTTTAGTTATTTTGTTTAGCCGCTTTGGCTCCAATTTTAAGCCATCTCTGGTTTCTTATCCCCATTTCTAAATGCTCTATTTATTATTTTAGCCTAAATTGACTTTATTTTATTTTATTTTATTTTGGGATCCTCCTTTATTATCTGGATTTCGGTTTAATCTTAGAAGGATCAGGTATTACACAACTCCCCACCATAGGGAGCAAGGAGTCAAAAACATATCAAACTTAAGCATAAAGCCTATAATGGAAAGCATATCAAAGCATAGATCAAGAATATATCAACCAACAACACACATAAACATCTCAACTCATTCAAGCATTCAAATGCACACAAGATAGGGAGATAAAGCCACCTCATGGAGCTAAGAGCCTCAAGCTACCACTAACTCCCATAAACCTTTACTTTTCTTTGGTCCCTCACCTCTTGCCTTTTGGTTCACACTTGCACCAAGGGAGCTTGCACATGTTTGGCCTACCTATAGTAATGTGGAATGCCAAATAACTCATTAGGATCCATTTCAAGTCTTATTATTAATACTTAACTTCCTTAGAATAGAATATGCAACTTTAAGTCATTTAGGTTCATTGGGAGGCCATTTTTGGATTTCACTTTCTAGGCTCCCCAATCTCATTTACTATGAGCCATGTAACTCTAATGGAACTCATTTGAATTATCATTTGCAAAATTACATAGGTTTAGGGTCAACTTGCTTCTTTAACCTTTTTAGGTGCCTTAAAAATTCACCTTTCAAAATAAGGCTGTTAAATTCAATCCAATAGTTCTATTAGTGTCTAATACTCATATCTAGACCTCTTGAAACCATAAAACTCATAAAAACACCCCTTAACCACTCTTTCTCCCTTTAGCACCATTATTAGCTTCCATTGAGTTTTATCATTTTCTTGCACCAAGGCCTCATTCTAACCTCTTAGACAACTCATTAGGCTCACATGAATCTCATTAGGGTCTTACATATAATGTCACACTCATGCATGGCCATATGCTCTAGCTAAGGTTTTTTATGCACATGAAAAATTCAACTTTCATTATTGGTCTTTATAATTGAAACCAATTCTTTCCCTCCTAGTCTCTATAATTCTCAAAAGGGTTTCTAAATTCCATAGAATTCAAAAATAATCTCCCTAGCCCATCAAACTAGAGATGGCAGAAAGGTGTACCAAATGAGCTTACATGGAATTTCTTCAAATTTCTCTCTATTTTCATAATCTACCCTAATTCTGCATGCCTTATACTATCAAAAGCGTGCAAAAAAACATGTGAGAGATCACTTTTTCTTTCTACAAGAAGCAAAGGAGCTCTAGGTTTCCTAGTATGCTTGTTTCAAACGTAATGACACCTACCTCAAATTAAACCTCTCTTTAAACTCCTTAATTTGTACTAATTGATTTTCCAAGAAGAGCTCTTTCCTCCCTCTTAGAAATACTCAACTTCCCCCTATCAAGATTTTGAGATTGAAGCTTAGAAGGAGAGGTTTATCTTTTGTAACTAAGAGAAAGGTTAAAAGTGCATAATTTTACCTTAAATGTGGCTAGAAGTTTTTTTCTCTCTTCCTCCTTCTTTTTCCTCCATTAAAGACATCCTTAAGGTGCTAAGACTTCAGTTTTGGTGGTGCAAACCAGGGTTGACTGAAATATTTATAACAAAGAAGATATTTTAACTTTTTTCATAATTACAATTTTACCATTATCTTTGACGTTGTTTTAAATCCTTTTTTAGAACTATTTTTTTCATATAAAAATGTAAGCTCTCTACTTTATTAAAAGAATTTATTTTGGAATTTTTGGGATTTAAAACCATACCAAATAGTTCAGTTAAAGTTACAGTCAGCTTACTTCCTCAATTATACATCATAAGGGTTTTAACCATTCTGATAGTTCATATGGTTTTCAGGACCTCTAAAAACCCTAGTGAGCTTATCTTTGGCATTTAAAACCCTTTCATTTAAGTTTCACAAATTTTGCCTAAAATTATGATTTTTCCACTAGTACGTCAATTTCTCTGTTTATGCATTATGGCTCCAATTTCGGGCCATCTAAAGCTTTATAACCTCATCTCTAGATGCTTTGATTAATATTTGACCTTTAATTGTCCTCAATTTATCTTGCTTTATAGTCCTCTCCCATTATCCCATCAGTTCTAATTCAGTTTCAAAAGAACTAGATATTACACAAGGATATAAGGGCATATGTGAAAGGATTCGTTCCTTTCCAGAATTCACATAATAATGAAGTAGGAATTTATTCACTTGTTTCCCAATTGCAGTTATTAAGCACATACAATATGAATTACATGTTATGGTGTTTCTCTTATCTTATTAGAGTGTATGTCAATTTATTTATTTTATTAACACCATACAAACTTTAATCTAGACATGCACAGTATCTAACCCAAATTCTACCATTCTACCTGTCTTCCTCATGAAGCTTAAAAGAGAATTCATGTATGTTTATAGGTATTATAGATAGTGGGAATTTACATTTCAATCTATATAATTATATTTCGAATCTCATCTCAACTTGCTCTTGTTTTATAATCAAGGTAACATAATGATAAATTGTATTCTTTCATTTATCATATTGGCACTTCTGTCGCCTTTAGCAATGAGCACAAAAATGTCTTATCTTTGCACATTCCTCATGAATGTCAAAGGTGGCTACTCATGCGAGGGAGGCAACCTCATCAACCTATATGACATACTATTATATTCTGTATATGTTTAACTATGATTATGGAAATATATTAAAAAGAAATAAACATATTTATTTATTCAATAATCTAATCATACATCAAGTGTGTCACTTTATATTCTACGTATACCAAGAGATTTCACATGCTCTACATATACACATTTAGATATAGGTCTTGTCAAGGGATCAGTAACCACCTTATACATAGAGATATATTATACAGTAACACTTTTATGTGCTATTGCTTCTCTAACAAAGTTGTATTTAATGTTTATGTGTTTTTTCTTATTATGATACTTAGGATCTTTTGTGTAAGCTATGGCTACTTGATTATCACAATTTATTAGAATTGGATTTAACAATGTACCAGTGATTCTTAGGTGTTCCATAAATCTCTTTAGCTATATAGCCTTTTGTACTGCTGTAGAACATTCTATAACACGGAAATGCATATCTACTTCTTGTTGCTCCATGATATATCTCCATTGTTCAAGAAGAATGTGCATCTTGAAGTTAATTTTTTTACATCTAGATTTTCGCCCCCATTAGTATTGGAGTATCTTATTAGGCTCAAATCACTTCCTTAATAACATAATGCATAGTCAGTAGTATCCTTTAAGTATCTTAATACCCTATTGACAGCTTTCTAGTGCTTTGACTTGGATTTAACTAGTACCAACTTACAAAGCCAACCATATAACAAATATCCGATCTTGTACATATCGTTGCGTACATTAAATTGCTAATAGCATTGGAGTAAGGGACTCTTTCCATAACTTTTTAAATTTAGGTTAAAGACACATCTGACAACTCAAACTCTTGCCTTTTGCCATAGAAATATCAATAGGTCTATAGTCTTTCATGTTGAATTGCCCAAGAATTTGCTTAATATAATTCTGTTGTGAAAGAGTTATTAATTTTTTTTGAGTAATTTCTTTGAATTTTAACTCCAAGCATATAATTTGCTTCACCAATATCTTTGATCTCAAAAGTTAAAGATAGTTATTCCTTAACAGCTATTATTGAATCTAGACTATTCCTAGCTAACAATATATTAACCATATAAAGGGATAATATTACAATATTGCTTTCAAACTACTTAATGTAAACACAGTGGTCTTCATCAATCATTTGGAAATCATTTAAGGTCACTTCTCAGTGAAATCTCAAATACCACTACTTAGATAATTGTTTTAGTCCATAAATGGACCTTTGAAGCTTACAAACTTTCTTTTCCTTTCCATTTTCTATGAAACTTAATGGCTATTCCATATAGATTTCTTTGTCTAGTTTTCCACTTAAAAATATGATTTTCTCATCTATTTGATATAGTTCCAAATCTAAACTTGCAACTATATTTAGGATTAATCTAATTGAATTAAATCATACAACAAGTGAGAAAGTATCTTCATAATCTATGCCTTCCTATTGTGTATACCCCTTAGCTATTAAACAAGCTTTGTATCTTTCAATAGATCTATTTACTTTTCTTTTAATCTTGAGAACCCTTTGTTCGTAAGAGCTTTTTGTCCAAATGGAAGATCAACTAAATCCTAAACATGATTTGTCCTCATTGAATCTATTTCTTCTTTCATTGCCCTTTGCCATTTTTCCTTAGCAAGGCATGATAGAGCCTCTTGAACTGTGTTTGGCTCTTTATCATTTTGTGGAGTAACTATAAGTGCTACCGATTCAATTTCAAAATAATGTCTAGGTCCGCTTTTTCAATCACTTCTACATAGTGGGGCTGATTGTGAAGAATTCCTATTTGGATCAATTGTAACAACCCAAAATTAATTAAGGCATCATAGATTTGGGTTGATTAAGAATAATTAATATGGAATAGTTGGGCAAGTTATGTGAATGAGAATTATAGAGAGATAAATTATTAATATGGGTTTGAGATTTAATTGGGTTAGAAACCTCATCTAGGCCCAAATTAAATTAAGTAGGCCATGGTTAGAGACTAATTAAGATTTGGTTTAATGAGTTAGAGATCCAAGACCCAACTTACATAAGCTCTTATAATTGGCCCAACAACCCTTATGTAGACCCAAATCAAATGAGCTCTTAAAACTTAGTCTAACCCAATCAAAATTCTGCAGCCCAACTTATGAAACTCAGCCCAATCCAACTTAAAATCTAAACCCATATGGATTTGGGCCTTAAGGTTAACCCATAACCCATTTAGGATCCAACCTAAACCCAACTAAACCCTAAAAACATGCAACCCCTCCCATTTTTTGTTGAAACACAAACATAAGAAGCATTTTCGAACCTTAAGGGGAGGCTACGGTTCTCACCAATCTTTTGGCTCTATTCTACACTTCTAAAGGGGGATTCAGCCAAGGTTACCTTCATAGAACTTAACCCTCTCATTCTCCTCTATAATTTGATCAGAATAGCTTCTAGTTTAGTGGATTTTCATCTTCTTCTCAAGTTTGAGATTTTCGTTGTTAGTGTTTTCATGGAAGATTTTTGGAGGTTAAGGCTAGGAAGGATATTAGGTAAGCATAAACTCTTCATTTTAATGTATTTTCTGCTGTTTTAAAACCCCTATGGTTGATTTGTAGTATGGTTATTAATTTTATATGAATTTGCTTAGGATTTAGGGTGATACATTGAAGTTTCTGGTAGAGGAAACATTCAATCTAAATTTTCTCTTGTAGTGGCTGGGCTGAGGTAGCATTGATGTTGGTTCTTCAAAAAATTGTCTGCCAGTGAGGTAATTGGGGCTTGTGATTAAATTCCATGCATATGCCTAATTTAATTTTATATCTACTACACAATTATGTTTTTGAAATGCTAATAAATTGGTTGGCTATCGTTGTATTATGATTAGACCTTGTTAGTCCATGGTGGAGTTGTGGTGCGGTTGCCACCTGTGCATGTGCTTCGATTGGGTACCAAGTTATGATCAGACCCAAATGCACTAAGCCCTAGTTGTGCTCATTAGGGAGTGGGTGCCATGGACGGGCCTCTCTCGGTGTTATTAGCCTTTAACATGTGAAAATATGATTGCTAGTATAGGATAGTAATCATAGTAGTCTAATCATTTCATTTGCTGATATGACTGATATGATTCTAATTCTCATTTTGATTCATGCATATATGTTAATTAAATTGGATCATATGAATGGACATTACCTTGGTTACTAAGATTCGCATCTCACCCTATTTCAGGGGATCATACTTTCAAGTGAAGGCCCTTCAGGTAAAGATAAGGGGAAGCAAGTGGATGAAAATTCATGAGCTCTAGCCATGTGTGGAGAAGGCTACACTTGGGTTGATCTAAGTAGAGTAGATGCAAATTTTGTTATTCTTTTATATAGCATCATCATCTATTCATATTGCCAAGTGTAGGAGTTTGTATGTTAATCACTTAAGGTGTAACTATTGAGGAGCTAGATTTCATATTAGTTTGGTATTGAATGTATGAACTTATAACATCTGCTATAAAGTTTGTTAAATTTATGAGATGGCCTACCATTTGGAAATGTAATCATGTGATACATTGGATGTGACTTAAGCTAGTGATGCATGGAACCTTTGATGATATGTGTATTTAAATGATGATTGTTGGTAGTTTATGAATCCTTACTGATATATGGTAGATTGATAAGCAAGAAATCAACACTTAGATATTAGATTGGTAATGATAGAATAGCTGGGTAAATTAGGTAAATGAAAGCCATTAGAGCCCTATAAATTAAGGTAGAGTGGCCCTAGGGTGCCACTAAAAGGAGAGTTAGAGTATATGAGACAAAATTTTAAAAGTTGTAGGATCAGAAGGTGTTTCATCATGGCCAAAATAGTCTTAAAATTTACATGGATTAAAATATTATACAACATATTTAAACATCCTAAAGATGTTTTAGTTTATCAAATAATTTCATATAAGCGTGATCAATCTTAGGCCTATAATTGTAAGAAACATTTTGTACATCATAATGAATTCCTCTTGCATGCTTAATCTTCCCTTTTAAATGTATCCCTTTTTCATGTATACTATGCCCAAAATGTCGTGCACTTCTCATATTAGAAAATTGAGAAAGTAAGATAGAACTTCTAACATTGACAACATGCGGCGTTCTATTTCAGCAATGCACCAATAAAAGTTCAAACCTTTCTAATTCTTTTCTTTATTTGGCTTAACTTTTTCTCTCAATTCAACCTTGATCAGTGTCCAAAATTCATCATTAAGGGGTGAGTTGATCAAGCCTAAAGCCCATGAAAATTGTGAAATTTTGATGCCATTCCTTATCAGATAAGTGTTGGGATTTGTTGACACACGCAGCAAAAAAATACCAAAAAAAAAAAAATGAAACAAGCGAAATCCCTCCCATGGATTTGTCAGCTCTGCTTAAACCGAAGTAAGGTAGAAGAAATATACCTCTAGCACACAAAATTTTGTCTCTCCTTCTAATTAATCACATTTGGATCTCAAGGTGCTACTCTTCACGAACTATCACCCTTTACTGATATCCACATGAATGGGATATCCAACATGAACGGTGTGCCAGCACCACGTTATGTGAACGTACTTCTTTGAACTCGTTCACAAGAACCGCACGACTTCTTAAGTGTGCAACATAATTTGTCCCTCTTTCTCTCTATTGGGTGATGTTGTGGCTCCCTTCTAATATTTTTAAGAAGACACCTTTTGGAAATCCTAGCATCCCCTTTTTATAAGAAAGCATTGCTAGGTCTCCAAGCAAAGAAATTTTGAAATTAAAATATTAAATATATTAATTTCATCCACCACTATTTCAAGAGAGAATGCATTATCCTATCATAAATAGGATAATCTCCTATTCAAAATAGGAAACTATCTAAAGAGCAAATACATTAAATGTGGACACTACATTCATTGAATCTAGATGCCTTCTAGGTTCCATGAATCGAGACATTCTAACTCATATTGGCCCATTCTTGTGTGTGACCTTGTAGGCCCATATAATGTTGGCAGTAGGCCTAAAACGTTTTTTAGCCTACAAATCATTAGTGGCCTCTAGTAAGACGTTATGACTACCCCAATTATATGAGGATCAATGATCTGATGCAACCTATCCTATAGCCCATGTCAAGTCCCTTTTGTCACATGATATCTAAGTCAAGCACAAGGCATGGAGATGTCATCCCTATATCGCTTGACTATGTTTTCTTGATCTCTAAGTGGACTGTCAAAACAAATGAAACCCTTTTGATTTGAGTATGGCCATGCATTTATCAGTCTTACTTATTGAGGGGCCTAAAGATATCTCTCTCTCTTAGTGAAAGGAACAAATCCCATCTTGACCACTCATCTTCCTCTGCATGTGTTCCATTGTATCCAATCACAACCTTTATAATCACCCGATTAAGGGCAACTTTTGATTATGTTAAAGTACAACATTCCTCATATAGGAGTCTATAGCGATTTCATATCATGATCATCAATCAAAATCATACTAGTCTTAATTTATTATTGTTCCCTCAATAATGATCGACTAGGGACATTTAGGATAACTATAATTACCTAAGAATCTTATTATATGGCAAACATGCAAACAATATAATAATGATAATAAAAGTCTTTTATTAAATTAAGATAATGTTCATAGTAAATTGATAGATCTATGATACAATTTCTAACAATAAGATCTTAAATTATCTATAATATTTCTCATCTCATAAATATGTTGTTGAATTCTCTTATTTGAATTCATTTTATGACTCATATAAGTTTCTATGCTTATAATGTCTCAATAAAATGAAGGAAATTAATTAATTAATCATAATTTTATATAAAGATCATGAATTTAGGAAATTTTTGGTTTAAAAACCATCCCAAAATGGTCTTGCATGCAGCCCCACACTCCCTTAGAAGCTTGTGATTTAAAAAAAAATAAAGAAAATATGTCTCACACGCACCCTATGTGGCACTGTGGGCCATGTGCTGCCTTGGGCGATGTAATACCCAGCATGTCCCAAAAGTCCTAAACTAAGGAAAATATAAAAGGAGGTCCCTTAAATCAAATGATTTGAGGTTAAATAAAATTAGGATAAAATTATAAATAATTAAAAATAAGGATATAAGGCAAAAAAAGCCAGAAAATCAGAGTCAGAATAACTAAATAAAATCAAATGAAATCTAGTGACATTTTTGTAGTTTTGGACAACTTTTAGAGAACTCAAATAAGGTATCTTTAAATAGAAAAATTGAGTTTCCTAAAGTTCTAAAAGGCTCGAAAAATCATAGGAACCCCTAGAATAGTTAAAACCTTTCAGGTGAATAATTTGGGCTGTTAGTTGACCGAATAGTTTGAAATAGTTTCAAATCCAATTTGGGTGAAAACAAAGGTGTTTTATAAGTTAAAGGACTTAGATTTTATGATGGAAAATATAGTTATAAAAAAGAAGTTGAAATGAGCCCAATTGAATAAAACCAAGATGAATGACTAAATTGTAATTTTGAAAAGTTGTCTAAATGAGCCTTAATCCCCTTAAAACATGTTCCACTTCTGCCCCCACCTTTTAATTAACTTACTTCCACTCCAAAACAAAACCAAGGGCAATAGGGAGAGGCACACAAGAAGGGAGGAAGAAGGAAGGAGAAACCAAGCAAAAAGGTAAGAAAATCCATGTTTTTTCATGTCTTCTCCTTCACCAATATTTTCTTCTCTTTCTCCTCTTTTCTCCCATGGTTTTCATGACTAATTTAGGACTGATTTGGGGCTAGTTTAGTAGGAGGAAGTTAGAATTGGAAGTAGAAGCTTGAACTAAGTGGAAGCTCCTTGAAAATGCTTGGAAATAAGGTAAGAATCATGGCCTGTTGTTACTTCCTCTTTCTTGCTCTTCTCATGGTAGTTTTGTCCAACACAAGGCCCACTCACTAGGGAATGAATTTAAGCCAAAACGAGGTAGTGACAAGGGTTTTTAAGCATGAGGATTAAGAATATACCATTATATATAAAAGAGAAGCTTTAAAAATCAAGTTATGTGATTTATGGTTTTTGTTGCACCTAGCCATTTTTTAAGCTTCTTAATGATAATCTAGTCTATGTAAGAATATGTATGAGTTCTTAAGAAATCCAGGAAGCTTCATATATGCCAATTCCCTAAGAAAAACCACATAAACTCCACGAATGCCTATCCTTGTACATGTCTCAGCCTTGAGAGAGAAAGAGCACATAGGGAGAGTTTTAATTAATTATAAGGGTAGACATAGCCTAAATATAATTAATAAACACCAAAGGAAGTATTGGTTTGAATTTAGAAACTATGGTTTTTGAGATGGAAGTTTAGGCTCCTTTATGGACATAATAAAGCAACCTAGTATTTGGCTCCTTGAATTGAACTTATCATGACTCTAATAAGTTTAAATGGAGTCAAGAGACTTATATTGAATGAGAAATTGGAGCTGAATTCTAGGGGTTGCTCCCTTGTGCCCTATTATGGAACCATATTGGTAGCATCAGACAAAGTAAGCATGCATAGAGTTTGTATAAGGCTAGAATTGGTTCTAATCATCGAATTGTATCTTGTTTAATATGTTTAGGCCAAGTGAATCATGTAACATCTAGTCCTTTGTAAATGAAAGAAAACGTGAGAAACTTAACGTACGATTTCTTTGTCAACGAACGAAATTTGCTGGATACAAAAGGAAGTCTCCTGAAATAATGTAGTTAAGGTCTCAAAAAATTTGGAAAGCATTCTAGACTCCTAAAAATGAGAATCCTAGGCTCAGATAGAAAGAAAAATAGAGCTAGAATAAAGAAACAATTTCTTATGAAAAGCTTACGAAATGTAATGGCATTTTCGTAATTTTGAGCAAATTTTGGAATTCACATATGAGGGATTTTTAAATGAAAGTTTTGAGTTTTTTAAGGTTCTCAAAGCCCCTGAAAACCATGGAAAACCCCAGGACAGTTAAAACCCCTCCGGTGGATGTTTTCCAACGTCGATGTACCCAAACTTTGATAGATTCATTTGGGAAGGTTTTAGCTCGGATTTGAGTGATTCCAAAAGCATTTTACTAAATTGGGAACCTAAATTTCATAATGGAAAAGATGGTCCTAAAAAAGGAGCTAAAATGAAGGAGAAATGAAAATGCCAAGAACAAAGGGCAAAATGAGAATTTTTGAAAAGTATAACTTATTCCTACCTATATATATGATGCACCCTTCTTCTCCCTTCATTATGCACAACCATGTTCTGCCCAAAACCAAAGGAAAACCCTAGGGGATGAGGCACACAAGAGGAGGAAGAAAAGGAGCAGAAATTCAAGGTAGAAAGGTATGGATTTTCATGGTTTTTCATGCTCTTTCTCTTCCAAACCTCTTCTCCTTCATTCTCCTTTATTTCCTATGATTATCATGAAGTATATGGATCTATTTTAGAAGAGAAATTGAAGGGAAAATTCGGATTTGAAGAGAAGAGCTCAAAGAACACAAGATTCAAGTGGGAAAAAGTAAGAAAACAAGGTAATTTCTCTTCCTATGGTTGCCATCTTTGGTTCCCTTCTCCACCATTTTGCCCCACTTGAGAAAACCCTAGGAGGACTTGATTTTTAGGCAGAACCAAGGGTGAATCTAAGGAAAAATGGTGTGGAGATTAAAAATATGCAAAGAGAATTAACAAAAAACCATTAGATTTCAAGATGCAAGTTCTAGGGTTTCAATTGCACCTTATAAAATCTGATTTTGTATGATAATTCCTAGGCCTAAATAAGAGTTTAAATGAGCTCCTAAGATCTCTAAGAGGCTCCCTATATGCTTCTTCCCTTGAGAAAACAAAGCAAACTCCAAGGAGCTCTATTTCCTCCGTAACCTCTGCCAAGCAAGGATAGCATAACTAGGGAGAGTTTTAAATTTTTCTAAACCCATTTTTGAGTCATATATGATGAATAAAAATGAGGGGAGGCCTTGAAAAAAATTTAGAACTCAGAAAGTGAGTTGGTGCTTTAGGTTCCATATTATGAGCTAAAGAAGCAACATATAGTTAGGCTCTTGGTTTTAATTGTGTGATGACTCCAAGAGGTTTAAAAGGAGTCAAGAATCATATTTGAAAGAAAATAATGGAGCCTATAATTTATTTAAGGGGTATTGCTTCATTAGGTGCATTTATGGACCATAATGAGGTTATAAGCCAATCTAGTGTCTAAGCAAATTCTATGGCCTTAGAATTGAGTTCATGAACCTAATTGGCTTCCATAAATTGTGTCTAGGCCAAGAGAAACCTTCCCCACACTCTTATGTGTGCATGGCCAAAAAAGGGAGCTTGGATTCAAAGGAAAAAGTGTGTGATTGTGTGCAAGGTAGCTCTCTCCACCTTCTCTCATGTACATATGTGTGTTTAGCTTGTCTTAGAATGTGTGTATGTGTATTTTTAAGCCATGAAAAGTATGCTAGCATGATTTTATATGCCATGATTTCATGATGACATATTATATTTTCAAACGAATGTATGATGTTTATTTGAGTTTGTTTGAGTGTGGAGAGGCCAAGAACTCTTAACCATGGTGAGGATAAGCCAAGAACCCTTGAGATTGGTTGAGACAAAGCAAAGAGTCTCCCAAAAGCAAAGTAGGCTCTCAAGAGTATGGTTGAGTCCAAGAATCTCTTAAAGAATGGGTGAGGCAAGTCCAAAATCCATGAGAAAAAATGTGAGGCCAATCTATCCACTTGGTGAGCTCTTAAATGTCTTGTATGACTTGTTCACATGCCAAGCTTGCTTCTTGAATGTTTATGACTTCTATGATATCTATGCATGCATTTTCAAGACTTGCTTTGCATATATTATGTATGATTGAATGGGAGATGAGCTATTGGGATTTTTTGATCTCATTCCCTCCTCTTCAATGATCTCACATGCTAGGTGGGCCAAGTAGACAAGGTAATGGAAGCCAACCATCTTAAAGAAAAGAGTTTGACAACCAAATGCATAGTTTTAGTTCTTTAAGGCAATAATTGTATCAAATGATGTAATCCAATGATGTATATGGTCTATGACCTCTTAGACATGTGTAATTATGATAATATATGATGCATAAATGAATGGATATGATATGTGAACCCTAGAATATAATTTGGGCATGGAATGCCAAATTATGTTTCTTGAGAGTTTGATGGAATTATGCATATGTGTGGATGAAAATAGCCAAAATGAGATGCATAGAGTTTGGGACCATTTGGGTAGCTTACACAAGTCTTAATCATGCTTTTAGACTTGCCCAAAAGGTGCCAAACCCTAGGGAAAGCCATTTGGTTACTTTGGCACCTCATATGGAGCCAAAATTGACCATAATGGAACCTTATATCACTTTTTAGCTAATTGAGCTCTTCTTGATTTGAGATTTGGCATACAATTAGAGCTTGTTGAGATATTTTTAGGAAGCTAAAGAACATAATTTTTGGAGGTCCACAGAATATTTGATAAATTTTCAAAGTTGGCAAATTTTCTGATTTTTGTCTGATGCACTATTCATTTGTCCGAAAATGAAATTTGTCACACAGGGCCCAAATGATGTCCAATTGCCATGAAATTTTATATAGAGAAACTAGACATTCACAGTGACTTGTGTCAACTAGAAGCACCTCATTTGGAGGTCTAAAAAAGGAGATATGAATTCTTAAAGATTCTGTCCAGTATCAGGAGTTTTACCTGACCTCAGTTACTATTCTATTGAATTCCAAGGTCTGAGGGTTCTGAAATGGTCTAGAACTATTTTTTACCTCTAGCTAACATGCACAGCTTTCTAGATTGATATCATTTGTATAGATTGGATTTTTTTGAAATAAATTGGATATTTTCAAAATTTGCTACAGAAACCTATGATAGCATCAGGAAGGCAGTTTGACCTTTAGACATTTTTGGATGTCAAACATTCTCTGTGATGGATGTTATAGTCTGGACATATTTTTAGTGTGAAGTATACATCCATAACTTCCCAGAATGGCTAAGAATGTATGATTTTGATTCTTTTATAATTAGTTATGAATTTCCAAAATTTAGTCAAAAAAGGAGCCAAATCTGGCTGAAATAAATGTCCATGTTCTATATTTCATTTTGGTTTTCTTGAGGTGTGGGCTACTTTTGATGATTCAAATAAGTTGTATTCATGTAATTAAATATGATAATATTATAGAATAAGTTAGAAATATATGGTGTTACAAATCAAGACCTTCCTAATTGTGTGTATATTGACAAGAAGAAGAAGGAAAAAACTCAAGGGGAAGTATGAAAGCAAGGGAAAAAGCTTTGGTTTCTTGGCACAAGGTAGCTCTCTAACCTTTCTTGTATGCATTTCTTAGATGTTTGCTTGTTATTGGATGCTTGTGTGTATGTTTGAACTTTGAATCTCATTCTTCCCTATATTATGCCTAATCATGTCTAGGTGAGCTATATGGAACAAAAAATGGGAGCCAAGCCACTTGAAGAGCAAGACTTTGACAATAGAATAGAAAATTAGGCATTTTGATGTCAAAGTATGTAACTATATGATGTATATGAGATGTAGACCCTTGAGCATGTATAAATGTATGAGAATATCATGTATGAATGGAATTTGGGACCAAATAAATGTTTATATATGAGTTTGACATTCTTATGCCTTAATGCACTTGCTTATAATGACAACTAATGTAGTGGTTTTGTGATATATGATGATTTGGACTATTTGGAATATTTCCCTATGTTGTATTCATGCTTTTGGACGTGCTCAATTAGCTATGGATTGATGGCAAGGTCATTTGGCACTCTAATGAACCACTTTTACCCCTAAAATGTTCATATTCTTGAGTTGAACCAAAAATTAACTAAATGGACAAATTTTTGCATGAAATTTAGCAAGCATATAGGTCTCATCTAAATATTTTCACGAAGTGAAAGAGTACCCAATTTAGATTTCTAGAGAGTTTATTATGAATTGTTAAAATTGGCTAAATTATGTAAAAATGTCTATGTATTATTATTCATATAGTCAATTTGCATTTCTATGTCATTAAGGGGCCAGATAAAGTCCAATTCCTATGAAATTTTATAGACCTATAGGTGACATTATAAGATTTCTAGGGCCATTGAGTTTGAATGAAAAGGAGTTATGTAACACCCCGAGATTAATTAAGGTGTTAATCATAGATTTAGATTAATTAAGGATAATTAATATGGGATGATTGGGCAAGTTAAGTGAATGGGGAATTTTAAAGAGATAAATTATTAGCATGGGTTTGAAAATCATTTAAGATAGAGATTTACATCTAGGCCCAAATTAATGAATTATGATAAGAGGCTAATGGAGGCCCAATGAATTAGGTGCAGACCCAAACCCTTGAACCCTTCAAACTTGGCCCAAACCCCCTTAAACTTTAGCAACCTAATGTATAAAACTGGCCTAATAGAATTCTGCAGCCTAACAATTGAAAACTGGCCCAATAAGCAAAATCTGAAGCCCAATTGGATGTGGACTTAGAGCAACCCATGACCCAGCCCCTTGACCCAACTTAAACCCACCTAAAACCCTAAAAGCTGACCAGCCACTTTCCCATTCAGCAAAACACAAAAATACAAGATAAATTCGGAGGTGAGGAGAAGAGGCTAGGGTTCTTGGCTTAATTCCATATTTTCTCACATTTGGAGCAAGATTTGGCCAAGGTAATAGTTATACAACTTAATCCCCTCATCTTTCTCTTTAATTTGGTCCAATTAGTTTTTCATTTAGAGTATTTTCATCCTACCCAAAATCTGAAATGTGGGTGTTTGGGGATTTTCTTGGTGAAATTCGTAGGTTGAGGTTGGGGCTGGTATTAGGTGAGTTTAAAACCCCCCATTTTGATGCTTTCTTTATTGGTTTGAGACCCCCATAGCTGATTTATATTATGGGTATTAATTTTGTACGAATTTGCTTAGGATTTTGGGTAAAATATTGAGATTTGTGGTAGAGGACACTAAAATCCGAATTTAGGATTTGTGGTGGCTGGGTAAATATTCTTAAGGTAGTTAATAGTATTTAAATTTCTTAGGTACTTTTTGTAACCGTTAATGATGAATTAGAGTAGTAATTATCTAGTGCTATGATTATAGGAATACTCTGTACCATTGGTGGCTGTTACAAGTTGTCTACAAGTGATGTAACCGGGGTTTACATTAATTCCATGCATATGTCGATTTAAATTTCATACTTGCTGTATATGAATGATTTGAAATGTTGAATGAATTGGTTGGCTATCTATTGTATGATGATTGGACCTTGTGAGTCCATGGTGGAGCTGTGGTGCGGCTACCACCCGTGCATGTGCTACGATCGAGCACCGGGTTATGATCAAACCCCAGATGCACTGAGCCCTGGTTGTGCTCAATGGGGAGTAGGTGCCGTGGACGGGCCTCTCCCGATGTTAATGGCCTTTAACATGTTAAAATATGATTGCTAGTATGGGATAGTAATCATGATAGCCTAATTGTTTCATTTGCTGATATGACTGATATGATTCTTATGTTAATTTTGATTCATGCATATATGTTAATTAAACTGGCTTATATGATGGAATTGTCTTGGTTACTGAGATTTATATCTCACCCCGTTTTATGGGATTACAATTTCAGGTAAAGGTTCCTCGGGTAAGGATAAGGGTAAGCAAGTGAATGAACATCCATGAGCTGAGGCCCGGTGTGGGGGAGCTACACTTGGTCTGAGTAGAATAGGATAGATGCTAATGTTTGTTAGGTCTTGTATAGCATCATCATGAATCTATATTGCCAAGTGTAGGAGTATGTATTTTGATGATATAATGTGTATCTATTGAGGAGTAGGTCTTACTTTAAATTGGTAATTGATGTATGGATTTGTGTTATCTACGATGAGCCTTGTTGAACTTTGATGTAGCTTATTATTGGAGATGTAATCTTAACATAAGTGATATCTAATGATAGTTCATGAACTCTTGTTATTGTTATTTTACAAATTTCTGATAAATGGACTTGCTGATATAGGATAATTAGAGAAAGGGAATTGACCCTTGGGTCTTGAACTAATAAGGATAGATTAGTTGGATAAATTAGGCTAATGAAGGATAGTGAGTCGTACAATGAAGGTCCAACTCGCCGCGGCGAAATTAGTAATGAAGAAAGAGGTAAAACAGAAAGGAATTGGCCGCGGCTAAGGGTAATTTGGCTGCGGCTAATATGCTGAAACACTTAAATTAACTAGAAAACCTTGGTTTTCCATATGTTAACCATAAGAGATGATCTAGAGTCATTAGGATGGGTTATAATTGATGAGTAATGGAATCCAAGGCTTATAAATGGATGTTTAATTTCCCTTATGAACATAAGTGTATGAAATCGTATGATTGATGACTCTAATCACATTAAGGTTTAAATTTTTTCCATATTTTCATGACCTATAGTGATTAATCACGTGTTTAACCTTAATTATGATGATAAGAAATTAGGGTCGTCACAAGTTATATAGAGAGAGTTATGAATTTTTGAAGTTAAAGGTCTCGTGTTGCCTGAGTACTATAGTAGCCTCTAATATGTAATAGATTTCATAAGGAAAATGAACACATATGCCCTTGAAATTTTTATATCAATTAGTTCTCATCTCAAACTTTGCATAGCCACTAAGAACACCTCATTTGGATCTTTATTGAGGGAGATATGAATTTTTGAAGTGTGATGTCAGTTGCAAGATGCCCCCAGACTAGTGTTATTGTTCCATCAATTTTTGTAAGGTAAACCTAGTTGTTTTGATCTAAAATTTTTATGGTAGTTAGAGGATATTTGTAGCTTTCCATAATAGTATAATTTGCATGATTTTGATTTTTCTAGAATTAATTATGATTTTCCAAAATTCGGATTAGAATATGGAGTTTCATGGAAATGGCAAGTGTGATGTGCCTTGGATCCAAATTGTGAGCTTTAATTTGTGATAATTCTATTTGAACAAATGTGTTATGAATAGAAAATAAGTTTGGTAAGCTCACATGGTCCATTTGGCAATTAATAAGTTATTTTGGCTTTTGATGACAGTAAATACCGCTGCCAAATGTGCTTAATTAATGAAAATGAACCTTATAGCCAATTGTGATGTAAGATGGATGCTAGTTAAGTATGGTGTTACAGGCAGCATGTACTACCAATGTAGCGCCTTCACTAGCATTTTCTCACTTCCCTCTTTTTTATTGGTTTGGTCATTCTAGGCTAATAGTGGATTACACTCCCTCATATGAGAGTGGTGCTTATACTTCATCTTCAACCTTAGGCTTCAAAATTTTTGAATTTTGTAGTGATTTTAATGATTTTTAAGCTGATTTTGTGGCTTCATATCACATTTGATTTTAATTTGTTTTTTATGAAACTAGTAGTGTTTGAAAAGCTTGTTCTATAAGCTATTATTTCATATAAATTTCATTTGGAGAGGCACTATGTATTGTAAACTTTGGCTTTTGAAAGTTGGTTGTTTATCATGCAAAAAAGAAAAAATTCATGTTGAATTTTCTCTATGATTTCGCAATGAATTTTCCCCAAAATTTATCCACAAGTTTTACACTATATGGGCATCTTATGGTACAAAGATTATGGTCTAAAAATTTGTCTACAATTATTTGCTATTAAAGTCCAAAATTCTTAGTTTTTATAAACTTCCTCAATGATATTCAATTCTAAACAAAAAACTATATCATCGTGCATGAAATTTAACATCTAATCTATGAGAATAGAATTACCGTGAGACCAAATGCTCTTAGACCAATGTTGGAATAAAATGCAATAAACATAGAATAAAAAATTACCTATTCTTGACATGGTAGAAGAGGATATTTAGTAATTCAATTTCACATAGAATTACAAAATCACAATTTTGAATTCTAAATGATTTCCAGAGCAAAAAACACTCAAAAGGAGATTATTAATTTTTGTTAAAAATTTAAAGCTTCACAATTCTTTTCTATTCTCTCTTACAGTTTCCTCTTTAATGATAACCACACTATATTTAAAAAAAAACTTATTATTATCATGTTAAAAAGATAACAATTGTTAGTTTTTCCTTAAAAAAAACTAACTATTTGAAATATTTCAAATTTAAATTTGAAACATTATTAATTAATGAATTAATTAATATTTATTGGATATGGATTGTGGGTTAGCCCATCGTGGGCGGTCGAATAATCTAATTGCAAATCTAATATTTTAACATTTCTTTTTGTCCTTAACAATATTAAAATAAAGTATATCATAAAGGCAATGCATTTGTATCTATGATACTCTTATAATATTGAGGATTCAGTATAACTGCCATTTATATATTCTTTCATAATCTAATTTAATATTTGGTTAAGACTATGCAATATAATTATAAATTATGAGTGAATTCTATTCTAAATCATAAATAAGATTACAATATGAATAGTAGTAATTTAAACCTACACAAAATGGCCTAGTCACCACTAAGTTCTAATATACAGAAAATATGTAAAGAATTGAGAAATTTATACTTTTGGCCCCTATAATTTTATTCAATTTTTAATTTAGTTTCTATAGTTTAAAAAAATTTGTAATTAAATCTTTATAATTTATAAATTTTGTAATTTATCCCCAACTATCAAATTCTATTGGTATTTTGTTAAATTTTATTGATATAATTAATTATATAGTATCTTAACTTTTATAATTTATAAATTTTGTAATTTATCCCCAACTATCAAATTCTTTGTATTCTCTGAGAGTTCACGTGACTTATCAAAGGATTGGTCTTCTTTTGTAGCGTCTTAAGGCTAGGGTTCTAAGAGACAAGTTCTCTTGGGGTCTTTCCTTTGACTAACATTCTTGTTTTCTAGCCGGTCTCGGGCAAAGTGTCATCTTGTTGAAGGTTCCTAGGACAAGGTTCCTAGAGGGTCTCTCATCATTTTGTATCAGAGCTTTGGTCGCTAGTACAAGGTATATCTTTGTGTTTTTTTCCTTTCGTTGTTCTTCATACCTTCTTTCCTTCCATTTGTGTTATCTTTTTCATCTTCGTCTTTATCTTCTATCTTCTTCTGTCTTCTATTGTTGTGTGCCTCCATCCTCCAAAAAAAAAAAAGAAAAAAAAAAAAGAGAGTGTGATACTCCAAAATAAAATAAAATAAAATAAAAATTCAAAAAAAAATTTGAAAAAAAAATTAAAAAAAGGGTAAAAAAAAAGAGTGAAAAAAAAACAGAAATTTTTTTTTTCAGATTGCAGAATTCAAAATTGCAAGTTGTGCTAATTCAAAATTGAAAGCAAGTTTGGAGTTAATTTCCTAATTGGAGTTAGTTTCCTAATTGGAGTCAATTTCCTAATTGGAGTCAATTTTTTAATTGGAGTTTGTTTCCTAATTTGATTGCATTAAGTACCTACCAAATTATCTACTTTCCTATTGGTATTCAAGAAAAGATATTCTTTCCTGATTGTTATAAACTTGAATTGCAAGTAGTTTCCTATTTTTAAAGTTTCTTATTTTCAGATTTTTTTTTTCCTTCTCCTTCCTTCCAGGCCTCTCCTTCCTCCTTTTTTTCCTTTTTGTTACACACCTCTTTTCTCCTTTATTTGATTCTTTGGGAATTTACATTTTAGGATTCTAGTTTTTTGATTGCCACTAGTCTGATCTTTTCATTTGATTTGCTTGTGACTTGCTTAAAACACTTGTAAGAAGCAAATTATTGAGTGGTAAAAGGCAAGAGTGCAATTAAGATTAAAGAAAAAGCCAAAAAGAGAGTTAAACACGAGTGAACTTATCATCTTTTGAGTGTAAACACGTGAGAAGAGTGCATGAGGTCCTATTCCTTCTATCTTTCTTTGACTAACTTTTCAAGTGATAAGATGTCCAATGAGTACAAATTCCTTGAAGAGGCTAACAAAGAATGATTCAAGCAATCTAGCTCTTTGACTAAGTTCAAAAAAATAATAAAATAATAAAAAACAAAATTTCAAAAAGAATCCTAGTCAAAACTAATTAGCTTCTTTAAGTTGTCACATGGGATGCTCATGCTTCATTAAAAATCACATGGTTGTCACATGATTCTTAATCTCTTGCAATTGGACTCTAATTGGGCCTTGGCACTCCTCTTGTATGTGTGTAACTACATTGGGCCTTCAATATGTTGGATATTGAATTTAGTTGCTCCATGGATCTTCTTAAGACATTGGCTTCCACTTGGACTTTCACTTTTGCATCTTTAAGGAGATCTTGATCAAATATGGATCTTGGGCTATAAACTTGGGTCAACGTCCAACATAGAGATTATTTTGAACTCTTTGAAGTTTTTGGACATATACTAGCACAATTTGGGCCTCTTGAGCATGGGCCATCTCTTCATGAGCCATTTGGACCTGAATCATACCCTTTTGAATGATTTGAGTTTCTTGATGGATGAAGGCTTCTTGAACTTGTAGTGCTCCAATGGGCATGCCTACTGGTATTATATCAATATCTTTTATAAATCTCATCACGTAATATCCACAGTTTGTGTTGTTTGGTTATTTTGGACATTGTAAAAATCCAATAAAAAACATATTACATTTAAGAAATAGTGTACTCAATAATTGCCTAAATATTGATAAATACCTTTACTTTGTTCATTTATATAATGTGGCGAGTGATTTTGGCTTTGACACTTTAAACCTGTGATTTGCAAGGAACATCACCATGGCTCTATCAAACAAGTGAAAAAAAAACTTAATATAAGAAACTATTTTTAAATTAAAACACACAAATATATAGAAATATATAGAAAATAAATGCATATGCTTATTGATTAAATAACTCCTACATCTGCTCACAACTCATTGGGTTTCCATTCAAAAGATCTAGCAATATGTCTTTAGAGCACATGGATTGACAACAATCAACATCCAGTGTCCTCTAAGACAATTAACTAGTGCTAACAAACTCTAATTAAATAATTGACATTCAAATTACATATAATTGAAAAGTTCAGCACTAAGTGACTCACCCTTACATGTAAGGGGCCAAGAATAACACATCGTTTTTGGCTTTTGCAACGAATAGACCTGCTACTTGTTGTGATTGACTTGTAAGCTGACTATACGGCATTTGTGCAGTAGAAGTAGCTAAGTCATTAGGATTGATGAACACAAACCTCCTCATAATGTTGTCAGGGACTAAGAATATATGGTACAAGTACCTGAGATGAAGAAATAAATGGATTAATGATAAATTGATATGAACATAGTAAAAAATAGTTTATGTACAGTAGATGAAGTACTTGGATATAAATTAATAGTAGTAAAATGTAACACTCTGAAATTAATTAAGGATAATTATGATTAATTAGGAATTAATATGGGTAATTAGTAAAATTAATTAAGTGGAAAGGGAGATGGACATTAAACTTGGGCTATGTAATTAACCCAATTCCATTTCTTAGGAGCCTAAACTTAGTTATGTGCAGACCCATTATTAATGGACTCTTATAATTGGCCCAACAAATCAAAAAGCTAAACCCATTTGGATTTTGGCCTTTGGGTTAGCCTAAGACCTAACTTAAACCCTAAAAATCCTTCTCCTTTATTCCATTCTGTAGAAAACACAAGAGGCACAAGAAAATTTCGGAGGTGCCTTAGAGGCTAGGTTTTCCCTTATCTTCTAGGCCCCATTTCCCATTTCTAGAGCCAAAATCAGCTAAGGTAATTGCTATATAACTTGAATCTCTCTTCTTCCTCTTCAATTTAACCTGATTGGTTTTTCATTTGGAGCATTTTTACCCACACCTCAAATCTGATATATGTTAGTTGATGTTTTCTTAGAGGATTTTCAGAGGTTGAGGCTATGAGAGATGTAACATCATAATTTCTAACTTGCTTCCTATCATTTCTAAGTCTCACATCATGAATTGCACAAAGGGAATGGAAAAATAACATTAAAATAATGCATTATTTAGTGTTACATCGCGTATAAAAATTTCATTTGGTGTCACGTGAACTATGTGAGCTCATATATCACATTCTCATATTTCATTACATGAATAAAACTCATTTGCATCACCAAAAATGGCCTACAACTCGTGGAAATCAAAGGGGAGCATAAAACTCATACTTATATTTTTGGCCAGAATTTTGCCATTTCTGTTACAAACTTTGAAAAATTATAACTAATTCTAAAAAAATAGAAATCATACATTCTTGGCCATTTTGGAAAACTACACATGTTTACTTTATGCTAAAAATATGTCCAAACCATGAAACATAACAAAGAAGATATTTGACATTCAAAATTGTCCAGAGATCTGGCTGTCCACTAGTGCTATCATAGAATGCTGCAACAAACTTCAAAAATGTCAATTAATTCCATAAAAATCCAATTCATACAAATGATACCAATATAGAAAGCTACAGATGTTATATAGAGGAGAAAAATAACTCTAGACTAGTTTAGGCATGCCCAGATCTTAAAACCTAATCAAATAGTACCTGAGGTTAGTTGAAGTACCTGGTACTGGATAGAATTTTTGAAAATTCATATCCCCCACTCTAGACCTCCAAATGAGATGCTTCTAATGTTCACAAGTCACTGGGAATATCTAATTCCTCCATATAAAATTTCATGGCAATTGGAAATCATTTGAGCCCTGTGTGACAAATTTTATTTTCGGTCTTGAGTAAATAATGACATGACCAAAATCAGAATTTTTTCCAACTTTGAAAATTCATGAAATATTCTCTAGACCCCCAAAAAATTATTTTCTTTAACTTCCCAAAAAGCTATCAACAAGATCTAATTTTATGCCAAATATCAGATCAAGAAGAGCTCAGTTGGACAAAAAGTGATATAGGGTTCCATTATGGTCAATTTTAGCTCCATATGAGATACCAAAATGTCCAAATGGCTTTCTTTAGTGTTTGACACCTCTTGGACAAGTCTAAGAGTATAAATAGGACTTGTATGAACTGCCCAAATGGTCCCAAATTTCATGCATCTCAATTTGACCATTCCACTTCCATTTAGATACATACTTCCATAATGAAAATTTGCCAATACATAACCAAAAAATGCATATCCATACATACAACTTTAACTCTCATTCATACATGATACATTAGTATGATTACATATATTCATGAGGTCATTGGTCATACACAACATTATATTACAACATTTGCTACTTGTGTTGCCTCAAAGAAACAAAAATCATGCTCTTGAATGTCATACTCTCATCTTCAAGGTGGTTGGCTTCCATTATCTTGCCCACTTGGTCCACCTAGCATGTTAAATCATTTGAGAGGAAAGGATGAGATTTAAAGAATCTCAATAGCTCATCTTCTATTCAATCATACATAAAAGAAGCAAAATAAGTCTTACAAATGCATGCACGACATATGGACATATGCAATCATTCAAGAAGCAATTTCAACACTTGAACAAGTCATACATAACATACAAAGGCTTGCCAAGCAAGTGGATTGGCCTCACCCATTTACTTGTGGATTTTGGACTTGCTTCACCCATTCTTTAAGAGGTTCTTGGACTCAGCCTTGCTTTTGGGAGTCAACCTTACTTTTGGGAGACTTTTTACTTTATTTCAACCAATCTTAAGGGTTCTTGGCTCCTCCTCACCATAGCTAAGGGTTTTTGGCCTCACCATGCTCAGGTAAACCAAAACAAACATCATAAACATCATTTAAAAATATAATGCACCATCATGGTACCATGGAATAAGAGCTCATGCTAAAACATTTTTCATGACTTAAAATACACATACACACATTCAAAGACAAGTAAGGCAAATAATCATACATGAGAGAAGGAGTGAGCTACCTTGGAAGCAATTACACACTTTTTCTCTTGAATCAATGCTCCCTCCTTTAGCCACACACACACAAAGGTGTGGGGATGATTTCTCTTGGCCTAAACACAATTTATGGAAGCCAATTAGGTTCATGGAATTAATTCTAAGGCCATACAACTTGCTTAGACACTAGCTTGATCTATAAACCTCATTATGGTTCCATAAATGCACCTAATGAAGCAACACCCTCAAATAAATTCTAGGCTCCATTCTTTCCTTTCAAATATGATTCTTAACTCCTTTTAAGCCTCTTGGAGTGATCAAACAATTAAAACCAAGAGCCTAACTACATGTTACTTCTTTAGGTCATATTATGGAACATATAAGGCCAACTCATTTTTTATGGTTTCTAAATTTTTTCCAAGGCCTCCCCTCATCTTTGTTCATCATATATGACTAAAAAATGGGCTTAGAAAAATTTAAAACTACCCCTAGCTACCCTAACCTTTCTTGGCCGAACCTATGCATGGTTTTGGCACCCATGGACTTTGCTTTGTTTTCTCAACAGAAGACGCACATGGGGAGACTTCTAGGGATCTTGGGAGCTCAATTAAACTCTTATTTAAGCCTAGGAATCATTATACAAAATTATATTTTACAAGATACACTTAAAACCCTAGCAATTGCATCTTAAAATCTAATGGCTAATTTTTTGTTTTCTTTGCATATTCTTATTCTTCTCCCTCAAATTCCTAAGATTCACCTTAGTTTAGTTGAAAACTTGACTCCCTAAGGCTGACCATATATAGCTCAAAATACTCATAAAAGAAGGGAGGAAGAAGATCAAGTGGAAAGATTGCACCTTGGTTTTTCTTGTTTGTTCTTCACCTTCCTTGGATTCCTCACCTTAATTTTGAAATTTCCCCTTAATTTCTCCCTTAAAACAGATTTATAAACTTCAACAAAGCCATAGGAAACAAAGGAGAATGGAGGAGAAGGGGTTTGGAAGGAAGAAAGCATAGAAAACTACCAAGAATCCATACCTTTTTGTCTTGATTTCTCCTTCTTCTTCTCTCCCTTTGGTGCACCTAAACCTTAGCTCTCTCCTCTAAATTTGGGCAGAACAATATGAAGCTATGTGAGTGTGAGAATGGGGTGCCACCTATTTATAGGTGGGACGAAGAAACATTTTTCAAAAATTCCTATTTTGCCCTTTGTTCTTAGTATTTTTGTTTCTCATTTGTTTTAGCTCCTTTTTTAGAATTGTCTTTTCCATTATAAATTTAGGTTCCCAATTTAGTAAAATGCCTTTGGAATCACTCAAATCGGAGCTAAAACCTTCTCGAACAAATCTGTCAAAGTTTGGGTACATCGATATTAGAAAACGTCCATCCGAGGGGATTTAACTGTCCTAGGGCTTTCCATAGTTTTCAGGGCCTCTGAGAATCCCAGAAAACTTAAAAATTTCATTTAAAAATCCCTCTTGTGTGGATTCCAAAAATTACTCAAAATTACGAAATGCCATTACGTTTCGTAGGTTTTTCGTCAAATTTTGTTTCTTCATTCTAACTTTGTTTTTCCTTCCATCTTTGCCAAGAATTCTCATTTTTAGGAGTCTAGAATAGTACTCAAATTTTTCAGGACCTTAACTAGTTCATTTCAAGGGATTTTCTTTGAAAATGCACATGTTTCCATCGTTTAACGAAAATCAGACATTACAAGAGATATTAGGTAAGTATAAACTTCTTATTTTGATGCATTTTTCACTGGTTTAAGACCCCTATAACTAATTTATGATATAAGTGGTGCTTTTGCACAAATTTGCCCAAAATTTAGAGTGTTGTTTTAAGGTTACTAGTGTAGGCATAACTAAATCCGAATTTAGTTCTTGTAGTGACTGGGTAAATGTTCTCTAGGTAGTCCTTTGTGGTTTAATTCCTTGAGTAATGGGTTTGCTACTATAAATGATGTAACACCCCAAAATTAATTAAGGTGTTAATCATAGATTTAGATTAATTAAGAATAATTAATATGGGATGATTGGGCAAGTTAAGTGAATGGGGATTTTAGGGAGATAAATTATTAATATGGGTTAGGAATTTAATGGGATAGAAATTTCATCTAGGCCCAAATTAATAGATCATGATAAGAGAATAATGGAGGCCCAATGAGTTAGGTGCAAACCTAACCCAATTTAATGTGATAGAGGCCCAAGATCCACCTTGTATGGACTCTTATAAGTGGCCCAATTACCCTTGTGCAGACCCAAACCCTTGAGCTCTTCAAACTTGGCCCAAACCTAATTAAACTTCAGCAACTCAATGCATAAGAACTGGCCCAATAAAATTCTACAGCCCAACACTTTAGACTGGCCCAACAAGCTAAAAACTGAAGCCCATTTGGAGTTGGACCTTGGAGCAACCTATGACCCATCTTTGACCCAACTTAAACCCAACTAAAACTCTAATGCTTCAGCCACTTTCTCATTTGCTGAAACTCAAGAAGCAAAATTCAGAGGTTGAGAGGGAGGCTAGGGTTTGAGGCAAGAATCCCACATTTTCTCACACTTAGAGCAAGATTCAGCCAAGGTAATAGTTATACAACTTAATCCCTTCATCTTTCTCTTTAATTTGGTCTGATTAGTTTTTCATTTAGAGTATTTTCACCATACCCAAATTCTGAAATAGAGTTGTTTGGTGTTTTCCTAGAGGAAATTCGTAGGTTGAGGTTGGGGCTGGCATTGGGTAAGTGTAAACTATCCATTCTAGTGTATTTTCTGCTGGTTTAAGACCCTTATGGTTGATTTATAGTATGGGTGTTAATTATGTACGAATTTGCTTAGGAATTTGGGTGATATATTGAAGTTTCTGGTAGAGGACATACTCAATCCGAATTTGGGGATTGGTGGTGGCTGGGTAAGTGTTATTTAGGTAGTTATTAGCATTTAAATTCCTTGGGTACTTGTTGCTACTGTTAATGATGAATTAGAGTGGTAATTTTCTGATGCTATGGTTATAGGGATTTTTGTACCATTGGTGGCTGTTGCAAGTTGTCTACAAGTGAGGTAACCGGGTTTACATTAATTCCATGCATGTATCTGTTTTAATTTCATATTTGCTGTATATGAATGATTTGAAATATTGAATGAATTGGTTGGCTCTCTATTGTATTATGATTGGACCTGGTGAGTCCATGGTAGAGCTGTGGTGCGGCTACCACCCGTGCATGTGCTTCGATCGAGTACCGGGTTATGATCAAACCCCAAATGCACTGAGCCCTGGTTGTACTCAATGGGGAGTAGGTGCCGTGGACTGGCCTCTCCCGGTGTTATTGGCTCTTAACATGTGGAAATATGATTGCTAGTATGGGATAATAATCATGATAGCTTAATTATTTCATTTACTGATATGGCTGATATGATTTTGATGTTGATTTTGATTCATGCACATATGCTAATTAAACTAGATTATATGATGGAATTGTCTTGGTTACTGAGATTTGTATCTCACCCCGTTTTATGGGATTACAATTTCAGGTGAAAGTTCCTCGGGTAAGGATAAGGGCAAGCAAGTGGATGAACATCCATGAGCTGAGCCCTAGTGTGGGAAGCTAC
Organism: Erythrophleum fordii; assembly: GCA_032878935.1. Classification (NCBI taxonomy): domain Eukaryota; kingdom Viridiplantae; phylum Streptophyta; class Magnoliopsida; order Fabales; family Fabaceae; genus Erythrophleum; species Erythrophleum fordii. The sequence continues at coordinate 139,302 of JAVQMF010000019.1, forward strand.
ACTTGGTCTGGGTGTAATAGGGTAGATGCTAATTTTTGTTAAGTCTTGTATAGCATCATCATGTATCTGTATTGCCACGTGTAGGCTTTCACATTTGATTTACTGAGGATGTATGTATTGAGGGGTTATACCTTATCTTAATTTAGTATTTGATGTATGGATTCATGATATCTATGGTAAACTATGTTGACCTATAATATGGCTTATCAATGGAAATGTAACCCTTGAGATATTGATATGAACCCCTAATGTATGGAACCCCCATTGATTGTGTATTAAAGGATAGCTGCTGGTAGTTCATGTATTTTCTGTTATTGTTACTTTACAAACTTGTTGATAGAGGGCAATTAGAGAAAAGAAATGGGCACATAAGTTTTAAATTGGTAATGGAAGAATAGCTAGGTGAATAAGGTAGATAAATACCCTTAGAGACATATAAAAAGGGAGGAAGTGGTCTTAGAGTGTCCCTAAGAAGAGAATTGGGGTGTAGGGGATGAAATGTAGGGGATATAGCTACAAGAGGGAGTCATGCCGTGACCAGGAAGGCCTCGCCGTGGCCTGAAGAGTGACAGTAGCGAGGGACGCCGCGGTGCAGAGTGAAAATAATGCCCAGGAGGGTGACAGAATGAAACCTCGCCGCAGCGCAACACATCTTACTGCGGCGCAAGTCGAGGAAATTAATTAAGGAGGGTACAGTAGCAAAACTCGCCGCGGCGCCACATAGGTTGGCCACGGCGCAGATCCAACTCACCGCGGCTTACCCAGTGATTCCCAAGAGCAACTTAGCCGCGGCGTAAAAGGTCTGGGCCACGGCGCAAGGTTAAAAACTTAGTTTTCGAGCTCTAGGACCTAACTTAGCCACGGCGGAAAGGTTCCAGGTTGCGGCGGAGGTCCCCAAACTCCTACCTTTGACCTAAAAACCATAATTTCTTTAATGCTAATGCTAGGAAATGATATAAGAACACTTGTGGGAGGTTCTTGTGTGTAGAAATCGATGCATAGATGAATCACAAACCTTTAATGATGATACAAACCCTTTTATACATGTTCCCATTTATGGTTGTTTAATTGGTGGCTCTAATAACATCAAGGTTCAAATTTCCCTATATTTTCTTAATGTAATTGATTGTAATGACTCCAAACCTTGATCTTTAATTATTAAACGTGTATTTAATTATAATTACCGGGATTCAAAGTTAAGGTTATCACAAATGATGGTTAGGAATAATAGTGGTTTGGTTTTGTGTCCATAGGCTGAAGTAGCATTGTAGTTGGTTTTCAAAGAATTGTCTGTAAGTGAGATAACTAGGGTTAATGTTAATTCCGTGCATATATCTACTTTAATTTTACATCTGTTGCACATGTATGATTTTAAATGCTAAATGAATGGTTAGCTATTTGATATATTATAATTAGATCTTGTGAGTCCATGGTGGAGCTGTGGTGCGGTTGTCACCTGTGTATTGTGCTTTGATTGGCACAGGGTTGTGATTAGACCCTTGTATGCACTGGGTCTAGATTGTGCTCATTGAGGAGTTAGTGCCTTGGACAGGCCTCTCCTAATGTTAATGGCCTTTAACATATGGAATGTGATTACTAGTATGGGATAGTAGTCACTAATAGCCTAATTATTTCATTTGTTAATATGACTAGTATATTTTCTAATGCTTATATGATTTCATGCACATATGTTAATTAAATTAGAATATGTGAATGGAAATTGCCTTTGGTTACTGAGATTTACATCTCATCTCGTTTTATAGGCTAACTATTTTAGGTGAAGGTTCTTCGAGCAAGGATAAAGGGAAGTAGGTAGATAAACATCCATAAGCTAAGACCATGTGTGGGAAATTCTACACTTAGATGGATCTAATCTAGGATAGAAGCTAATTTTTTTATTCTTTTATATAGCATTATCATCATGTGATCATGTTGCCAAGTGTAAGTATTTTGTGTATTGGTAAATAATGATGTAACTAATAGGGTGTTAGACTCGTTACAACTTGGAATTTGATGTATGCACTTATATATCTTATATAAATTGTAACACCATAACTTCTACCTCATTTCATGCCATTTATAAGCTTTGTATTATCAATCCCACAAGAGTATATGAAAAAGGGGATAAAAATAATAGACTTTTTCCGCGTTGCGCTATATCTAAAAAATTCAATTTGGTGTCACGTGGACCGTGTGAGCTTATACTATACTTCTTCATATTTAATTTCATTATTACAACTCATCTACATCACAAAAACATGCCTACAATTCATGGAAACCGAAATGGAGCTCAAAATAAGCAAGCATATTTTTGGCCAGATTTGCTCCATTTTCTGACCCAATTTTGGAAAATCATAACTAAATTTAGAAAATTTGAAATCATACAATATTTGTCATTATGAAAAGCTTAGGATGTATAATTCACAGTAAAAATACTCCCAAGTCACAACACTCATCACACAGGACGTTTGACCTCCAAAAAGTTACAGAGGTCGTTGGCTGCCTGGGCTGTTGTTCAGTTTACTGATACAAACTTCTATAATTCATAACTAATTCTAAAAAATATAAATCACACACATTCAGTTATTTTGGAAATCTAAAAATGTTAACTTTATAATAAAAATAATTCTAGAATGAAATAGATACGTTTAGCCATCAAGAACCTATGGAACAATAATTGAACTCCTAGGGCGCTACTAGTACTGACAGTTAACTTCAAACATGCATAAATCTCTACTCATACCTCCAAATGAGGTGATCTTGGTGGTCACAGAAAGATTATGACTTCTAGTTTATGAATATAAAATTTCATAAGCATTGGACACCATTTGGCCATCAGGTGACACAAAACACAAAACTGCCAGTATGAACAGTACCCATACCAGAATCCATGAAAAATACCAACTTTGAAAATTTATCAAATATTCCCTAAACCTCCAAAAATTATGATCTTTAACTTTCTAGAAAGCCCTTAATGAGGCCTAATTTCATGCCAAATTTTAGATTAAGACTAGCTCATTTGGCAAAAAAGTGATATAGGGTTCAATTATGGTCAATTTTGGCTCCATATTGGGTACCAAAATTGCCAAATGGATTTTCCTTGGTCTTGGCACCTTTTGTGACGACCCTAACTTCTAATCTAGGTAATTATAGTTAAATATAAAATTAATAAATAATGATTAAGGTTTGGAATCATTACCATTAATTACATTAAGAAAATATAGGGAAATTTGAACCTTCATGTTATTAAGGTCATCAACTAAACAACCTTAAATAGGAAAAATGTATAAAAGGGTTTGTACCATCATTAAGGGTTTGTGATTCATCTATCTATCAATTTTAACACACAAAAACCTCCCACAAGTGTTCCTATATCATTTCTTAACATTAGCATTAAAGAAATTAAGGTCCCTAGGTCAAAGGTGGGAGTTTGGGGACCTACGTCGCGACCTGGAACTTTCCTGCCGTGGCTAAGTTAGGTCCTGGAGCTCAAAAACTAAGTTTTTTACTTTGCGCTGCGGCCCTGAACCTTCGAGCCATGGCTAAGTTGCCTTTGGGGAGTTGGATCTACGCCGCAGCCAACCTACGTGGCGCCGCGGTGAGTTTTGCTACTGTACTCTCCTTTGCCAACTTCCTCGACTCGCGCTGCGGCGAGGTTTCATTCTGTCACCCTCCTGAGCAATTTTTTTTGCACTGCGCCGCGGTGAGATTTCTCAAGCTGTGGCGTCCCTTGCCACTGTCACTCTTCTGGCTGCGGCGAGGCCTTCCTAGTCGCGGTGTGACTCCTTCCTGTAGGTATATCTCCTATAATTTCATCTCATGCTCTGCAATCTCCCTCTAATTTCACTCTAGGGTCATTCTTCCTTAATTTATGCAACTCTAATGGTAATTGTGTACCTTAATTACCCAGCTAATATATCATTACCCCTTTAGCATTTAGATGTGGATTTCCCTACTCATCCATGGAATTTTACATCAGCAAATTATAAATCTCCCACAAGGGTCATTCAATCACACTTTCATTGGGTATTTCTTGCATTAATAGTCAAGTATACAAAGAACATATCATGGGATTACATTCCATGTTAATAAAATACAACTCCTACACTTGGCAATTCATGATGCAATGCAGTAATAGTACAAAACTTGTAAACTAGTTACAATATAATCTATCAATGTTTCAAAACCTAGGTGCTACCGACCCATTTATTAAGCTCCCATAAATTTTCTCCTTGCCACTATGAGGTCCGGTCCCTGAAAATGTTAGCCCACAACGGGGTGAGATATACAATCTCAGTAACAAAAGGGCAGTTTCCATATATATGTACAAGTTAATCAATCCAATGCAATTTCATGTCATCAATACCAAAATCATCAATTCAATTGCAAATGAACTAGTTGAACTACCAATAACTACTGTCCCATACCAGCAGTAATACATAACATGTTAATGGCCAAAAACATCGGGAAAGGTTTGTCCACGGCACCTACTCCATCATGAGCACAACCAGGGCTCAGTGCATCTGGGGTTTGATCATAACCCTATGCTTGATCGAAGCACATGCACGGGTGGCAGCCGCACCACAGCTCCACCATGGACTCACAAAGTCCAATTACAATAACAATCAAGTATTCAACCAGACATTTAGCATTTCAAAATCAAGCATGTATAACAAATAGTAGATTAACATGAGCATATACATGGAATTAGGAAAATAAGCCCGGTTACCTCAATGAAGCCAATTACTCTTCCCCTAGCTACCATAATAATCCAAATGCACACCAAGCCTATAACAAGCATAATTATCATCATTTCTAATCACAATCAAATATCCAAAGAGTTGAACTACTAATGAAAGACTAGAGGTTACTCACCTAGTTACCAAGGGATTTAATTTCGGATTCCAACTTTCCCACACCAGAAATTGCCATAGTTCACTCCAATTTCTAGGTAATTTCACATAAAACCAAAGCCCATATCATAGGTCAACTATAAGGGTCTCAAACTAATAGAAAATGCATCAAAATGGGAAGGAGATACTCACTTAATAACACCCATAGCCTCACCTCCGAAAATCCATCATGGGAAATTCCAAAATTCGCATTTCAATCATCAAGCCCAGAAAGTTAGGTTTTCCACCATTATCTCCTTGTAATTTCACACAATAACAGAACCCATTATGATAATACATCCTTAGGGGCATTTTCCAGCAAAGTGATACACAAAATGGAAGGGAAATGCTTACCTAATCATCCCTCTAATCTCCAACTCTGAAAATCTTACAAGGAATCACCTAACACCAAGTTTCATATTTGAGAAGAAGATGAAAATGCTCAAAACTAGAAATTAATCAGACCAAAATGAAGAGGAGGATGAGAGGGACAAGTTATATATAAGTCACCTTAGTTAAATCATCCTTTAGAAGTCAAAAATGGAGCTTCCATGTTGGTAGAACCCTAGCCTCCCTTAAACCTCCGAATTTTCTCCCTTGCCTCTTGTGTTTTCTGCTGAATGGGGAGGGAGGTTACTGACCCTTTAGGGTTTTTAATGAGAAATGGGCTGACCCATCAGCCCAAGGTCTAATTGGGCTCATCTCTAGTGGTTGGGCCATGATTTAATGAATGGGCTGCAGAAAATTTAGAGCTAAAAGTGGAATGTGCTGACCCAATGGCCCAATTCCTTATGGGTTTAGATTTTTATACTTGTTGGGCCTTTGTTTGGTGAGGTGGGCTGCAGAACACTTTGAGTTTAAGTGAAGTATGCTGACCTTAAGGCCCAAATTCTTGTGGGTTCAAAGGTTGGTGTTAGTTGGGTTGAATCTCATGAGTTGGGCTTCAAAGTTGTAGTTGGGTTAGGCCAAATTTCAAGACCCAATATAATTTGGGCCTACATAATGTGCATTGGGACAACTCACATAAATTGGGTCTTAGGCCCTTATTCTACTAAATTAGATTAGGCTATTGCTAGACAATCTCTCTTGGCCCAAGTCTCATGATAAGAGTTAGGCTTACACCTAAAATTATGGGACCTCTATAAATCCTTATCCATGGCTTATTCAAATTAAATTTTGACCCCTAATTAAGCTTAACCCTAATGAAATCTTAAACTTATATTAATAACTTATTTCTCTATAAATTTTTATTCATAAAGCTTACCCAATTATTTCATGATAATTATTCTTAATTAGTCTAAATCCATGATTAACATTTTAATTAATTTTGGGGTGTTACACCTTTTAGGCAAGTTTAAAAGCGTGTTTAAGACTTGGGGGAGCTGCCCAAATGGTCCCAAACCATTTTCATCTCATTTTGGCCTTTTCACCCTTACTTATACATATTACACCAAGCTTTTCTCAAATGCATACATTGGCATAAGCACTCAATTTATGTTTTAGAATACATACACCATACTCATTCATTTATCTATCACATAATATCATTTTTACATTTGTCCAAGGGGTCGTAGACTATTTACAATAATAATATACATCATGAAGTCTCATTTTGAATCAAAAGACCAAAAATCAAGCATAAGGGTGGCAATCTTCTTTCTTCAATGTGGTTGGCTCCCATTGCCATGTCCACTTGGTCCACCTAGCATATTAGGACATTTAAGATGAGGGAGTGAGATTCAAGAATCTCAATAGCTCATCTCCCATTCCATCACACATAATATGTGCAAGCAAGTTCTATGAATGCATGTGTGGAAAAAATAAAAGTCATGAACATTTAAAATCAAGCTTGGCATAGAAACACATCATATAAGGCATTCAAGAGCTCACCAAGTGTTTGGATTGGCCTCACACTTCTCCTCATGTATTTTGGACTTGCCTCACCTATTTTTTAAGCACTTTAGACTCAACCATACTCTTGGGAGCCCACTTTGCTTTTGGGAGACTCTTTACTTTGTCTCAACCAAGCTCAAGGGTTTTTGGCTCATCCTTACCATGGGAAAGAGTTCTTGGCCTCTCCACACTCAAGTACACTCATACAAACATCATATGGTCATTGAAAACATAACATGGCATCAAGAATCATGGAATGTAAAGGCATGCTAGCATACTTTTCATAGCTTGAAAATACACATACACACACTCCAAAACAAGCTAAACACACATCCATACATGAGAGAAGGTGGAGAGAGCTACCTTGTACAAATCTACACACTTTTCTCCTTGGATTTCCCTCCTTTGCCTTGGCTATACACCCAAAATTTGGTAGAGATAGTTTCTCTTGGCCTAGACATGATTTAAGGGAACTAATTAGGTTCATGAAACATGTTCTAAAGCTATACAATTTGCTTAAGCCCTAGATTACTCTATAGGCTTCATTATGGTCTATAATGGTGCCTAATGAAGCAACATTCCTCAATTAAGTTCTAGGCCTCATTCTTTCCTCTCAATTATGATTCTTGACTCCTTTTAAGCCTCTTGGAGCCACCACACCATTAAAACAAATGGCCTAGTACCATGTTGCTTCTTTAGGTCATAATATGGAACCTATGACCCCAATTCACTTTTCTTGAGCTCTAAATTTTTTCTAAGGCCTCTACTCATCTTCATTCATCAAATGTGACTCAAGAATGGCCTTAGAAAAATTCAAAACTTTCCCTAACTATGCCATCCCTACTTGGCCGAAACTTAGAGCATAAATGGGATTTAATGGCTTCTTGATTTTTCTTTGATGGGGGAACCATTTAGGGAGGTTGTTAAGAGTTGTAGGAGGTCAAGGAAACACTTAAATAGCCAAGGGAACTTATAGATTAAATCAATTTTTACAATACCTTTAAGTGCTCTACACTTTTCCAACTTCTAGTTTCATGGATTTCCTTGGAATTTCTTGGTATCTTCCATCTTTCTCTAACTTAATCTCACTAATTCTTGATGGTTCTTGAACAAAAACCCTTCCCTCTTCTTGGGTCTGTTTTGGCCGAAATATGGGAGAAGAACTAAGGAAAAAGAAGCAACATCTTGCATGGAAAGTACCTTGAATCAAGCTCTTCCAAGAAGGCTCTTCTTTTGCTTGGCTTGCTTCCTCAAATTTCGAAATTCCCCCCTCTATTCTGCCCTCAAAACAGCACCAAACTCTCCATTAAAACCATAGAAAGAGAGCTTAAGAGGAGAGGAGCAAGTTTCAAGAAGGAAGGATATGGAATTTCTTAAAGTTTCTTACCTTTTTCTTGAATTTCTTCCTCCAAAATTTTCCTCCTCTTGTGCCCCTAAGAAGCTGGAGTTTTCCTCTAAAAATGGGCAGAAGCAAGTCGGTCTTAGAGAGGAGAGAAAGAACGTGGCATATAAAGAAGAAGAAAGAAGCTTCCTTTAACACTTTAATGCCAATTTTGCCCTTCGTTCTTAGCATTTTCGTTTCTCCTTCATTTTAGCTCCTTTTTTAGGACTGTCTTTTCCATTATAAAATTTAGATTCCCAATTTAATAAAATTCCTTTGGAATAACTCAAATCGGAGCTAAAACATTTCCAAACGAACCAGTCAAAGTTTGAGTCAACTGACGTCAGAAAGAGTACACCGGAGGGGCTTTACCGGTCCCGGGGCTTCCCATGGTTTTTGGGGCCTTTGAGAACCCTAGGTAACTCAAAATTTCCATTTAAAAAACTCTCCTAGGTGCTTTTCCAAAATTACACTTATTTACGAAAATGCCACTGGCCTTTCGGTAAATTTTTCGAATCACTCTGACCCTGGTTTCTGGGCAACTTAAGACTCAAATCCTCATTTCTTATTATTTAAAATTTTATCCAAATTTTATTTGGCCTTGAATCACTTATCTCAGGGGACTTGCTTTGAAAACGTGTCTGTTTCCGTCGTTTAACAAAAACTGGACATTACATTAATCCTAAGATATGGTCTATTATCCAAGAATGTAATCATGTGATACCTTAGTTGACTTAGACTAGTAATGCATGGAGCTTATATTGGAATTTATATTTGGATGATAATGTTAGTAGTTATGAATCCTTCTTGCTATCATTGATATATAAATTATTGATGTTTGTTAGTAGATGAGTAGGAATCAACATCTAGGGTTTGATTTGGCAATGAGAGACATGCTAAGTATATTAGGTAGATGAATGCCATTAGAGTTTCATAAATTAAGGTAGAGTGGCTCTAGAGTACTGCTAGAGGGAGAGCTGGAGTATATGGAACAAAATTTAAGAGGTATAGGTGCTTTAGAGGATCACATCACATCTAAGAATAACTGAGTTATAGCTAAGAGTCAGCTAGACGTGAGGAGCATTGCAATGCAGGATGTCTTGCCATGGCACAAGGTGAAAAATTCATCCAGGGAGACTGACAAAAAGTAACCCCATCATGGCACAAGTCGAGGAAGTTAAGTAGGGAGTGCTCCAGAGAGTAAATTCATCGTGGTGCAACAGGATCAAGTCGCGATGAGAATCGAGAAAGAAAAATTATGGGTTCCAATAGCTAGTTTCGTCGTGGCTTAAGTATCGCCCGCCATGACGCTGATCATAAAATTTTCTACAATAGGTTCTAAGATGCTCTCCTGCCTCAGCGCCACATAGGCCCACTGCGGTGAGGCTCTAACTCGTCACAGTGAGATTCGCAAAAGTGTGAATAGTAGTTCTTGAGAGCACTTACGTCATAGTACCAGTATACCTAGTAGTGGTGGGAGTTCCCAAACTTGGTTTTTAGGTTCCAATAACTAACTTAGTTATGGCGGGGAAGGTCCAAGTCACTACAAAGGTTCCCAAACTCCTATTTTTGACTTAGAAACCTTGAGATTTACTATGATAATTGTATGAAATGACTTAAGAATATTTATAAGAGGATTTTAGGAGTTGAAATCAATAGTAAGATGAATCAAAGATCTTAATTAATAATTATGATCACTTATGGATTCAATTAATTGTGGTTGCTTAGCTAATAACCTTAATGATATCAAGATTCAAATTTCTCCACTTTTTCCTAATGTAATTAATTGTAATGACTTTAGGTCTTGATTTTTGATTACTAACCATTTAATTAAGTCTAATAATAGTAATTAAGAATTGGGGTTGTTACAGTGGCCCCTATCATTTCATGCCAGAGGATGTCATTTATTACTTCCATTCTAAGCACATTTTGTGTTCCTCTATTATCAATCTCTTTATTAAAATTTACAACTTTTATGTCATTATCCCCTAATATTTTGCTAATGCTTCAAGTGCCAATTTGTATTTTTTTAAAACTTGAGGGTTAGGTTTTGGCTTTGATGGTATAGTAATTGATTCATTCCTAAGTCCTAACACTTTTAGGTGTTTCCCCTTAGACTGTGCAACAAAGTAAGTCAATTTAATTTGGAATCAATAAAGAATTATAAGGAAGTGTCAACTAACAAACCTATCTTGATGGAGCTACCGTAATAAGATTGGTGGGCCATGTAATGAAGCTCCCAACTGCTTGTCCTATCATTCTTGCCTCCTCAGTAAGAGTAGGTAATTCAACATTTTCTTCCATAGGGATATTAACTACTACTCTCGCATAGTTAGTAGGTAGTATTGCATTGTAAAGTGTGTTTTTTGTAATTTTATACATATGACCCTCTGCAACCACGTGACGAGTAAGGGTGTCTAACCATAATAAATAGTCTACTTCACCCTAAACAAATCATTACACAAGAAATTACTAATAAGTAGTGAAAGCACTTAATTGTTAACTTAGTTAAAAAAAGCAATTACTTCAAGGAGATGCTGAGAGGGAGGTGTGCCACTATCTTTATTGCTAGGGTTGGCTTCCACTGCCTACATCCCTATCATCTGCATTGTAACATCCGGTTCTTTGAAAACTAGAGAAAACGTGAGAAATGTAACATACAATTTCTCTGTAAAAAAATAAAATTCACTAGATACAAAAGGAAGTCCCCCAAAATGAGATAGTTAAGGTCCTGAAAAATTTAGAAAGCATTCTAGACTCTAAAAATGAGAATCCCAAGCTTAGATAGAAAGAAAAACAAAGCTAGAATGAAGAAACAATTTCTTACAAAAAGCTTACGAAATATAGTGGCATTGTCGTAATTTTGAGTAAATTTTGGAATTCACACAGGAGGGCTTTTTAAATGAAAATTTTGAGTTCTCCAAGGTTCTCAAAGGCCTTGAAAACCATGGGAAGCCCCGAGATAGTTAAATCTCCTCCGGTAGACGTTTTTCAATGTCATTTGACTTGAACTTTGACCGGTTCGTTCGGTAAGGTTTGAGCTCCAAATTGAGTAATTCCAAAGGCATTTTGTTAAATTAGGAACTTAAATTTTATAATAGAAAAGAGATTTTCAAGAAGGAACTAAAAAGAAGCTAAAAAAAAATTGCCATTACAGAAGGATAAAATTGGAATTTTTGAAAAAATATGTTTCTAGAAGCTCCCACACACTTCTCCTTGCTTCTCCCATCTTTTTAAGCACGAAATTTCTGTCCAAAATACAGAATATGATCTGCTCTCTTAGGCTCACAAGAAGGGGGAGAAAAGGAGGAGAAAATCAAGAAAAAAGTATGGATTCTTAGTAGTTTTCTATGCTTTCTTCCATCAAAACCTCCTCTCCTCCATTCTCCTTTGTTTCCTTTAATTAAAATGAAGTTTTCAAATCTGTTTTAAGGGAGATATTAAGGGGAAATTTCGGATTTGAAGAGAGGAGCTTAGAGAAAGCAAGATTCAAGTGAGAAAAAGCAAGAAAACTAGGTAATTTCTCTTCCTATGGTTGTTACCTTTGGTTCCTCTCCTCCTCCATTTTCCCTAACATGAGAAACCCTAGGAGGACCTAATTTTTAGGTAGAACCAAGGATGAATATAAGGAAAAAGAGTGTGGAGATTAATAATATGCAAAGGGAATTAATAAAAACCTATTAGATTTCATGATGTAATTTCTAAGGTTTCAATTACATATTGTAAAATATGATTTTGTATGATGATTCCTAGGCCTAAATAAGAGTTTAAATGAGCTCCCAAGATCCCTAAGAAGCTCCCCACATACATCCTCCCTTGAGAAAATAAAGCAAACTCCAAGAAACCTTATTTCCTCCATAGCCTCGGCCTAAAGGGGCTTGTGTAGTTAGGGAGAGTTCTAAATTTTTCTAAGCCCGTTCTTGAGTCATATATGATGAATGAAAATGAGGGGAGGCCTTGGGAAAAATTTAGAACCCATAGAAAGTGAGTTGGTGCTTTAGGTTCCATATTATGACGTAAAGAAGCAACATATAATTAGGCTTTTGGTTTTAATTGTTTAATGACTCCAAGAGGCTTAAAAGGAGTCAATAATCATATTTGAAAGGAAAGCATGGAGCCTAGAATTTATTTGAGGGATGTTGTTTCATTAAGTGCAATTATAGAACCATAATGAGATTTATAGAGCAAGTTAGTGTCTAAGTGAGTTATGTAAATATAATATCTGGTTCTTCAAAAACTAGTGAAAACGTGAGAAACGTAACGCACAGTTTCTCCATAAACGAATGAAATTCACTAGATACAAAAGGAAGTCCCCCAAGATGATATAGTTAAGGTCTTAAAAAATTTGGAAAGCATTCTAAACTCCTGAAAATAAGAATCCCAAGCTCAGACAAAAAGAAAAATGGAGTTAGAGTGAAGAAACAATTTCTTACGAAAAGCCTACGAAACGTAATGGTATTTTCGTAATTTTGAGTAAATTTTGGAATTTACACAGGAGGGCTTTTTAAATGAAATTTTTGAGTTCTCCGAAGTTCTCAGAGGCTCTGAAAACCATGGGAAGCCCCGGGACAGTTAAATTCCCTCCGATGGACGTTTTTTAACGTTAGTTGACTCAAACTTTCACAGTTCGTTCAATAAGGTTTTAGCTGTGATTTGAGTGATTCCAAAGGCATTTTTCTTAATTAGGAACCTAAATTTTATAATGGAAGAGACAGTTCTCAAAAAGGAGCTAAAACGAAGGAGAAACAAAAATGAAAAGTACGAAGGGCAAAATTAGAATTTTTGAGAAAGTGAAAGCTTCTTGAACACACACTTTAAGTTTCTTATTTCTTCTCCCCTCCATTTGCACAACCCACTCTACCCAAAAATCATAGAAAACACCAGCTCTCTTAGGCACACTGTAACACCATGAATTCTAGCTCATTCTAACTCATCTTATGCCTTTACATAACTTAATATCATGAATCATGTGAGTTTTGCATGAAAAAGGCAAGAAAAATAATGCTTATTTTAGCATTGCGCTAGGTCTCAAAATTTCATTCGATGCCATGTGGACCATGTAAGATCATCTTTTGTATTCTCATATTTAATTTCATCATTATAACTCATTTACATCACAAAAACATGTCTACAATTCATGGAAACCGAAAAGGAGCTCAAAATAAGCAAGCATATTTTTGGCCAGATTTGTTCCATTTTCTGACCCAATTTGAAAAATCATAAGTAAATCTAAAAAATTCAAAATCATGCAATATTAGACATTCTGGAAAGTTTAGGATGTTTAATTCACACTAAAAATATACCCAGGTCACAACATTTATTACACAGGACGTTTGGCATCCAAAACGCTACAGAGGTCGCTGGCTGCCTGGGCTGCTGTTCAGTTTACTGATACCAATTTCTAAAATTCATAACTAATTCTATAAAAATAGAAATCATACAAATTTGATCATTATAGAAAGATAAAAATTTTAAATTGATACTAAAAATAATTTTAGAATGAAACAGATATGTTTAGCTATTGGGAACTTATGGAACAGTAACTAAACTCTGGAGGTGCCACTGTTACTGACAGCAAACTTAAAAAATGTATAACTCTTTTCTTAGAGCTCCAAATGAGGTGATCTCTATGGCCACAAAAATTTTATGACCTCTAATTTGTACATATAAAATTTTACAAGCATTGGACACCATTTGGCCATCGGGTGACACAGAACACAAAACTACCTGTATGAACAGTACCCATATCAGAATCCATAAAAAATTCCAACTTTGAAAATTCATTAAATATTCCCTAGACCTCCAAAAATTGTGATCTTTAGCTTCCTAGAAAGCTCTCAATGAGGCCTAATTGTATGCCAAATTTCAGATCAAGACTAGCTCATTTGGATAAAAAGTTACATATGTTCCATTATGGTCAATTTTGGCTCCATATTGGGTACCAAAATTGCCAAATGGATTTCCCTTGGTTTTGGCACCTTTTGGGCAAGTTTAAAAGCTTATTTGAGACTTGTGTGAACTTCCCAAATGGTCCCAAACCTCATACATCTCATTTTGGCCATTCAACACACACTTATGCATATTTCCATCAAACTTTAAACTTTCATACTATGGCATTACATACTCAAAACATGGGCTAGTGGTCATATATGAGAATTATACATCTCAACATCACATATTAGTATATTTACATATGTCTCAACATTCATAGTACATATACAACATCATATACATGATAAACCATCATTATGGTTCCAAAATGGCTAAAACCAAGGCATAAGTTTGTGAATCTCCTTCCTTTAGGGTTGTTGGCTCCCATTAGCATATCCACTTGGTTCACCTATCATGTTAGATCATTGGAGAGGAGGGGATGAAATTCAAAGAATCCCAATAGCTCATCTCCCATTCAATCATACATAATATTTGTAAAGCAAGCTTCACGAATGCATGCATGGGGAAAATGGAAGACATGGACATTTTAAAAGTAAACTTAGCATGTGAATCAATCATACAAAACATTCAAGAGCTCACCAAGTGTTTGAATTGGCCTCACACTTCTCCTCAGGGATTTTGGACTTGCCTCACCCATTCTTTAAGAGCTTTAGACTCAACCATACTCTTGGGAGCCCACTTTGCTTTTGGGAGACTCTTTACTTTGTCTCAACCAAGCTCAAGGATTCTTGGCTCATCCTCACCAAAGGGAAGAGTTCTTGGTCTTTTCACACTCAAGCAAACTCATACAAACATCATGTAACCAATTGAAAACATAACATGGCATCAAGCATCATGGCATATAAAGGCATGCTAGCATACTTTTCAAAGCTTGAAAATACACATACACATATACTAAAATAAGCTAAACACACATCCATGCATGAGAGAAGGTGGGGAGAGCTACCTTGTATACAAACACACACTTTTCCTTTAGGATTCAAGCCTCCTCTTTCTGCCACACACCCAAAAATTGGTGGAGATGGTTTCTCTTGGCCTAAATACAATATATGGGAGCCAATTAGGTTCATGAAACAATCTCTAAGACCATACAACTTGCTTAAGTACTAGATTGCTCTATAACCCCCATTATGGTCTACATTGGCACCTAATGAAGCAACACCTCTCAAATGACTTCTAGGCCTCATTCTTTTCTTTTAAATATGATCCTTGACTCCTTTTAAGCCTCTTGGAGTTATCACACCATTAAAACAAAAGGCCTAGCACCATATTGCTTCTTTAGGTCATAATATGGAACATAAGATACCAAATCACTTTCTATGAATTCTAAATTTTTTCCAAGGCCTCCCCTCACTTTCATGCATCAAATATGACTCAAGAATGGCCTTAAAAAAAATTTAAAACTCTCCCTAGCTACGAAAACCCATCTAGGCCGAGGCTATGAAGCATATTGGGTTCCATGGAGCTTTCTTTGTTTTCTCAAGGGAAGAAGCATATGGGGGAGCCTCTTAGGGATCTTGGGTGCTCATTTAAACTCTTACTTAGGCCTAGGAATCATCATACAAAGTCAGATTTTACAAGGTGCAATTGAAACCCTAGAACTTGCATATTAAAATCTAATAGTTTTTTGTTAATTCCCTTTGCATATTCTTAATCTCCACACCCTTTTTCCTTAGATTAATGCTTGGTTCTGCCTAAAAATAATCTCCTCCTAGGGTTTTCTCAAGTGGGGCGAAATGGTGGAGAAAGGGACCAAAAATGACAACCATAGGAAGAGAAATTACCTTGTTTTCTTGCCTTTTCTCACTTGAATCTTGTGTTCTTTGAGCTCCTTTCTTCAAATCCGAACTTTCCCTTGAATATCTCCCTTGAATCAGATTTATAAACCTCATTTTAATCATAGGAAACAAAGGAGAATGGAGGAGAAGAGGATTGGAAGAGAAAGAGCATGAAAAATTACTAATTTCCATAACTTAAGCCTTTGATTTCTCCTCCTTTTCTTCCCCTTCTTATGAGCCTCATACCCTAGGGTTTTCTTCTGGTTTTAGGCAGAACATGGTCGTGCATAATGAAAGGAGGAGAAGGGTGCATCATATATATAGGTGGGAATAAGTTACACTTTTAAAAAATTCCCATGTTGCCCTTCATATTTTGCATTTTTGTTTCTCTTTCGTTTTAGCTCCTTTTTTAGAAAAATCTTTTCCATTATAAAATTTAGGTTCCCAATCAAGTAAAATGTCTTTGGAATCACTCAAATTGGAGCTAAAACTTTTTCAAACGAATCCGTCAAAGTTCAGGCACACTGGCATTGGAAAACATCCACCGGAAGGGCTTTAGCTGTCCTGGGGCTTTCCATGGTTTTTAGAGCTTTTGAGAACCCCGGAGAACTCAAAAATTTTATTTAAAAAGCCCTCCTGTGTGTTTTTTAAAAAGTGCCCATATTTACAAAAATGCCACTGGCCTTTGGACAAATTTTTCGAATCACTCTGCCCTTGATTTCTGGGCAACTCAAGGCTCAAATCCTTATTTTCTAATATTTAAAATTTTAGTTACCCCCAATTCCTTATATTTCAGGGGCTTCCTTTTGTATCTAGTCCATTTCTGTCGTTTACAGAGAAATCGAACATTGCGTTTCTCACGTTTACGAAAGGACCGGATGTTACACACACCATGGAGGAGAAGAAAGGAGGAGAAAAACAAGGAAAAGGTAAGGAATTTCATGGTTTTTCATGCTTTCTCCTTTCCAAACGTCTCCTTCTCCATTCTCCTTTCTTTCCTATGATTATAATGAAGTTTATAAATATTTTTTAAGGGAGATATTAAGGGGAAAATTCGGATTTAAAGAGAAGAGCTCAAAGAACACAAGATTGAAGTGAGAAAAAGTAAGAAAACAAGGTAATTTCTCTTCTTATGGTTGTCATCTTGGGTTCCCTCCTCCTCCATTTTGCCCCACTTGAGAAAACCCTAGGAGGAGATGATTTTTAGGCAGAACCAAGCATGAATATAAGGAAAAAGGGTGTGGAGATTAAAAATATGCAAAGAAAACAAAAAAATAACCATTAGATTTTGAGATGCAAATTCTAGGGTTTTGTGTGCACTTTGTAAAATCTGACCTTATTTGATGATTTCTAGGTCTAATTAAGAGTTTAAATGAGTTCCTAAGATCCCTAAGATTCTCCCCACATGCTTCCTCCTTCAAGAAAACAAAGAGAACTCCAAGGAGGCCAAAAAAGGGGCTATGTCTCGGCCAAGCATGGATGGAGTAGCTAGGGAGAGTTTTAAATTTTTCCAAGCCCATTTTTGTGTCATATATGATGAATGAATATGAGGGAAGGCCTTGGAAAAAATTTAGAACTCATAGAAAGTGATTTGCTGCCTTAGGTTCCATATTATGACCTAAAGAAGCAACATGATGTTAGACTCTTTGTTTTAATTGTGTGATGACTCCAAGAAGCTTAAAAAGAGTCAAGAATCATATTTGAAAGGAAAGAATGAGGCTTAGAAATGGTTTGAGGGGTGTTGCTTCATTAGGTGCATTTATGGACCATAATGGAGTTTATAGAGCCACCTAGTGTCTAAGCAAATTAAGTTCATGAACCTAATTGACTCCCATAAAATATGTCTAGGCCAAGAGGAAGCATCTCCACAAGTTTATGGGTGTGTGGCTGAAGCAAAGGAGGGAATTTCAAAAAGAAAAGTGTGTGATTGTGTGCAAGGTAGCTCTCTCCACCTTCTCTCATGCATGGATGTGTGTTTAGCTTGTCTTAGGATGTGTGTATGTGTATTTTCAAGCCATGAAAAGTTTGCTAGTATGATTTTATATGCCATGATTTCATGATGTCATGTTATGTTTTCAAATGAATGTATGATGTTTGCTTGAGTTTTCTTGAATGTGGAGAGGCCAAGAACTCTTCCCTTTAGAGAGGATGAGCCAAGAACCCTTGAGCTTAGTTGAGACAAAGAGTCTCCCAAAAGCAAAGTAGGCTCTCAAGAGTATAGTTGAGTCCAAAGCTCTTAAAGAATGGGTGAGGCAAGTCCAAAATCCATGAAGAGAAGTGTGAGGCCAATCCAAACACTTGGTGAGCTCTTGGATGACTTGTTCACATGCTAAGTTTGCTTCTTGAATGCTTATGACTTGTATTTTATCCATGCATGCATTTGTAAGGCTTGCTTTGCATATATTATGTATGATTAAATGGGAGATGAGCTATTGGGATTCTTTGAATCTTATTCCCTCTTCTCCAATGATCTCACATGCTAGGTGGACTAAGTAGTTATGGTAATGGGAGCCAACAACAATGAAGAAGAGAGATTGACAAGCATAATGTGTAACAACCGGGAAAAGGGAAAAGGAATACAACTGGGCTAATCTATCCAGTGTATGAGTAGCCCTGATAGCTAAAAAGTGTGCAGACTTCGTTAGTCTATCCACAACTACCCAAATAGCATTGTGTCCAGAGGATGTCCTGGGTAACCCCATAACAAAGTCCATGGCTATACTATCCCACTTCCACTCAGGGATATCTAGAGGTTGCAACAACCCAGCCAGTTTTTGATGTTCTATCTTTACCCTTTGACACACTAGGCATCTAGCCACATAATCCGTCACATGGCTCTTCATCTCTGGCCACTAGAAAATTCTTTTCAAATCCTGATACATCTTGGTGGCACCTGGGTGGATAGTATACTTACTCTTATGTGCCTCTTCTAAAATGCTTTCTCTCAACTCAATTTGACTAGGCACACAGATTCTATCTCGATATACTATCATACCATCCTCAGACACCTTGAAATCTGAGGTCTTACCTTGGATAATCTCATTCCTGATCCGTTTCAGGAATTCATCCTCTCTCTGGGCATCTAAGATCTGGGTTCTCAATATATTCTCAATTCGGGTTTCACTCAGATACAATTTACCCGATACCACCTGACAAGAGAGGTTCAAGTTTCTGAACTTCTCTAGGAGCTCCTGCTCCCTAATCATCATATGGGCTACATGGATGGATTTTCTACTCAGGGCATCCGTCACCACATTGGCCTTGCCCGGATGATATTTCAACACATAATCATAATCTTTCAAGAATTCCATCCATCTCCTCTGTCTCATATTGAGTTCTTTCTGGTCAAACAGGTATTTCAGAGAAATGGTTTATCCGCCCTAGTGTTTCACCTTGGGGGGCTCCGGTGTTGTTTGTGAAAAAGAAGGATGGTAGCTTGCGGTTGTGTATAGATTACAGAGAGTTGAATAAAGTTACCATCAAGAATAAATATCCTTTCCCTAGAATTGATGATTTGTTAGATCAGTTGGCTGGGGCATCTGTGTTTTCCAAAATAGATCTTAGATCTGGGTACCACCAGTTGAGAGTGAGAACTGAAGACATCTCTAAGACGGCCTTCAGAACGAGATATGGGCACTATGAGTTCCTTGTGATGCCATTCGGGTTGACAAATGCGCCCGCAGTGTTCATGGATTACATGAACAGGGTATTCAGATCATATCTAGATCAGTTTGTGGTGGTCTTCGTTGATGATATTTTAGTGTACTCCAGATCGTTTGAGGAGCACAAGAGGCATTTGAGATTAGTCCTAGATACCTTGAGAGAGAAAAGGTTGTATGCCAAACTTAGTAAATGTGAGTTTTGGCTGACCGAGGTGAGATTCTTAGGTCATGTGATCTCACGAGACGGAGTCGCGGTTGATCCCCATAAAGTTGAGGCTGTGTTACAGTGGGATAGACCTAGAACGATCACCGAGGTCAGGAGTTTCCTAGGTTTGGCAGGGTATTATAGATAGTTTATTCAGAACTTTTCTCAGATGGCCTTACCACTGATGAGGCTAACTAGGAAAGAGACACCTTTTGTGTGGGATGATAGATGTGAGAAGAGTTTCCAGGAGTTGAAACTCTGTCTGACCACTACCCCTGTACTGATTATCCCTGACCCTAGTGAGCCATTTGTGGTTTATTGTGATGCTTCGGGCAAAGGGTTAGGATATGTGTTTCCTGCTTTTAAACTTGCCTATAAGTGGCTAGAACATGTGGGAGGCCATTTGGAGCCACTTTGACCATTTTGGGTGCCAAAACCGTTAGTTTTGTGAGCTTCGTCAAAGTATGAACAGATGAGCTCTTCTTGCCATTAAACTTGGCATGCCTCTAGAGTTTGTAAAGAGTTTCTTGGGAAGTTAAAGTGGATTATATTTGGAGGTCTAGAGAATATTTGGCGAATTGTTGAAATTTGGAAAAATTGATAGTTTGGTCATGTACTGTTCCCATAGGTAAAAAATGAAATCCATGTTATACATAGATCAAACGGTGGCCAAATGTCATGAAATTTTATACACATAAACTAGAAAACCACAGTGACCTATACCAACTGGAATCACCTAAATCGGAGGTATGTAGAGAGAGAATGAACCTTCTGAAGTTCTATATCAGCATCAGGGAGCCACCTTACCTCTGTTACTGTTCCATCGGTTTTTGGGGTCTAAGGGCTACTGAACTGATTTGGACTTATTTTTCTCCTCTAGTAGACACTTTTAGCTTTTCAAATTGGTATAGTGTGCCCAGATTGGATTTTTTTGGATTTAGTTACGAAATTTCGAAGTTCACGACAGTAAGCTGCGCCAGAAATAGGGACAGCCGGACCTTTGTCTGATTTTCGATATCAAACATGGTCTAAACACTGAGATTATGATTGGGAATTATTTTTATTGTAAAGTTAACACTTAGAGCTTTCTAGAAAGCTAAAGTTTGCTAAATTCTCATTTTTCTCTAATTAGTTATGATTTTCCAAAGTTAGAGCCAAAATCTGACTTTCGGGTCTATGTGAGAAATATCATTTTTCTGGTTTTTGATTCCATACCCGTGGCTTATGGCTTGTTTTATGCTATGTATGAGTTGTATAAATGGAGTGTGAGTAGAGAATGTGAATGATGGGTTCATAGGACCCACGGGGCAGAAGTTGAGTGTTTGAAACCCCGTTTTATAGCATGAAAATGCCACGGTTGGGACTGATTCTTTGGAAATCATAATGCCTAGCTTTATCCATTTTGGAACCATATTATGTTTCTTGATGTATATATTGTTGTAAATGGTTTATGACCCTTAAGACATGTGTAAATATGTTATTATGTGATGTTTAAATGTATGGATATGACCTCTAGCATTTATTTTGAGTATATAATGCCAAGGTATGCAATGTGAAAGCATGATGGAAATGTGCATAAGTGTGGGTTGAATGGCCAAAATGAGATGCATGAGGTTTGGGACCATTTGGGCAGCTCACATAAATCTTAAATATACTTTTAGACTTGCCTAAAAAGGTGCCAAGACCAAGGGAAATCCATTTGGCAACTTTGGTACCCTATATGGAGCCAAAATTGACCATTATGGAATCCTATGTCACTTTTTGGCCAAATGAATTATTCTTGATCTAAGATTTAGCATACAATTAAGTCTCATTAAGAGTTTTTTAGGAAGCTAAAGATCATAATTTTTGGAGATCTATAGAATATTTGCTCATTTTTCAAAGTTGGAAATTTTCATGGTTTTTGGTTTGCTGTACTATTCATTTGGTCTGAAATTGCATTCTGTCACACGAGGCTCAAACGATGTCCAATTGCCATGAAATTTTATACAGAAAAACTAAACAATCATAGTGACTTGTGTAAACTAGAAGCACCTCATTTGGAGGTCTAGAGAAGGAGATATAAATTTTTGAAGTTTCTGTCCAGTATCAGTAATTTTGCCCGACCAAAAGTACTGTTCCATTGAATTCTGAGGTCTGGGCTTGATGAACTGATCTAGAGATATTTTTGCTCTCTAGTTAACATCCGCATATTTTCATATTGGTAACATTTGCATAGATTGGATTTTTGTGGAATTAATTGGATATTTTCAAAGTTTTCTACAGAATTCTGTATTAGTTCCAGAATGCATTCTGACCTCTAGACCATTTTTTATGTCAAACGTCCTCTGTGATGAATGTTATGGCCTAGTTGCATTTTTAGTATGAATTATACATCCATAGCTTCCCAAAATAGCCAATATTTCATATTTTTTTATTTTTTTAGATTTAGTTATGATTTTCCAAAATTTGGTTAGAAAATGGAGTAAATCTGGCCAAAATTAAACAAGCCCATTTCATTCTTCATTTCGGTTTCCATGAGTTGTGGGCATGATTTTGTGATGCAAATGAGTTGTAATGATATATCTAAATGTGAGGATGCATATCATGAGCCCACACGATCCACGTGACACTGATTGAAATTTTTAAATATGACGCAACGCAAATAAACCCATTATTTTCAATCCCTTTTTCATGTACTCTCATGAAAATGATGATGTGGAACTTATGAATGTTATAAAATGAGCTAGAATTTATGGTGTTACACTTAGAATTAATTCCATAAATCTAATTGGCTCTCATAAATTTTGTTTAGGCTAAGAGAAACTATCCCCATACTTTTGTGTGTGTGTGTGGCCGAAAAGGGGAGCTTGGATTCAAGAGAAAAAGTGTGTAATTGTGTACAAGGTAGCTCTCTCCACCTTGTCTCATGCATGGATGTGTGCTTAAGTTGTCTTGAATGTATGTATGTGTATTTTTAAGCCATGAAAGGTATTTTGGCATGACTTTAATTCCATGGTGCCATGATGTTACAATATGCTCTTATATGATATTTTTTATGTATGCTTGGGTTTGCTTGAGTGTGGTGAGGCCAAGAACCCTTAGCCATGGTGAGGATGAGCCAAGAACCCTTAGCCATGGTGAGGATGAGCTAAGAACCCTTGAGATCAGTTGAGACAAAGCAAAGAGTCTCCTAAAAGTAAAATGGGCTCCCAAGAGTATGGTTGAGTCCAAGAATCTCTTAAAGAATGAGTGAGGCAAGTCCAATATCTATAAGAAATTGGATGAGGCTAATCCACTTGCTTGGCAAGCCTTTGTATGCTATGTATAATATTCTCAAATGATGAAAATGCTTCTTAAATGTTTGCACATGTCAACATGACCATACATACATTTATGAGACTTGTTTGCATCTATTATGTATGATTAAATGGGAGATGAGCTATTAGGATTCTTTGAATCTCATTCCCTCCTCTCCAATGATCTCACATGCTAGGTGGACCAAGTGGACAAGGTAATAGAAGCCAACCACCTTGAAGGAAAGAGTTTGACAACAAAATGTTTGAGTTTTGCTACTTTAAGACCTTATTTATGTCAAATGATATAATCCCTTGATGTATATGGTCTATGACCCCTTGGACATATGTAATTATGATAATATGTAGTGCATAAATGAATGGATATGATATATGAACCCTAGAATGTAATTTGGGTATGTAATGCCAAGATGTGCTTCTTGAAAGTTTGATATGTGTGTGTATGATTGCATGTGGCATAGCCAAAATGAGAGGCATGGAGTTTGAGACCATTTAGGCAGCTCACACAAGTCTTAAATATGCTTTTAGACTTGTCCAAGAGGTGCCAAACCCCAAGAAAAGCCATTTGGACAATTTGGTACCTTATATGGAGATAAAATTGACCATAAGGGAACCCTATATCACTTTTTGTCCAAATGAGCTCTTCTTGATCTGATATTTGGCACACAATTAGAGTTTGTTGAGATATTTTTGGAAAACTAAAGAATATAATTTTTGGAGATCTACATAATATTTTATGAATTTTCAAAGTTGGAAAATTTTCTGGTTTTGGTCATGTCACTGTTCATTCTGATTCAAAAATGAAATCCATCACACAGGACTCAAATGATGTCCAACTACCACAAAATTTTATACAAAGAAACTAGACATTCCCAATGACTTGTGCCAACTTAAAGCACCTCATTTGGAGGTCTAGAGAGAGGGATATAAAGTTTTAAAGAATCTATCCAGTATCAGAAGCTTCACCCGACCTCAGTTACTGTTTGATTAGATTTAGAGGTCTAGATGTCCCTGAGCTGGTCTAGAGCTATTTTTCCCTTCTATATAACATCCACAACTTTCTAGATTGGTATCATTTGCATGGAATAGATTTTTTTGGAATTAATTGGATATTTTTGAAATTTGCTACAGAAATCTGTGATAGCACTAGTGGACAGTTTGACCTCTGGACCATTTCGAATGTCAAACGTCCTTTGTGATAGATATTATAGTCTAGAAATATTTTTAGTATAAAGACATCTATAGCTTTCTATAATGACCAAGAATTCATGATTGCTATTTTTCTATAATTAGTTATGATTTTTCAAAGTTGTGACAAAAAAAGGACAAAAGTTGGCTGAAAATATGTGTTTATTTTAAGCTTCCCTTCGAGTTTCTTGAGATGTAGGCCACTTTTGATGATCCAAATGAGTTGTTCTATGTAATTAAATATGAGAATGTGTTGTATGAGCTCACACAGTCCATGTGGTACCAAATGAAATTTTTATATACGACGTAATGCGAAAATATTCATTATTTGTATTACCTTTTTCATTGGAAACTCATATGATTCATGGAATTGTGTTAATTAAAGGCATGAGATGAGCTAGAAATTATGATGTTACATCCATCATGATCAAATTCTCAATAAGTTATCATTAAACCTCTAGTTGCCTTTTCAACTTAGATTGCTCTTGCTTTTGTCTCTTCACCTTCTCTCTTAACTTAACAACCTCAGTTGAAGAATGCAATTTCGAGTGCTTTTGTTTCTCAAACTAGTCTCTTTGAATGATGCCAAAGCTAACACCCCTAACACAACCAATCATATACCTCTACTCTTGTCTCCCACATTAGTTTCAAATCTTTAATTAGAGGAGCCAAGTATACATCTATAACATTTCCAAGTTACTTGGGCCTAGAAATTAGCATAGACAACATCATAAACTTGTACTTCATGCATAGCCATAGAGGTAGGTTATAAATCACTAAAATCACTGGCCATGTTCTATGGGTACTACTTTAAACACTATATAGATTTATTCTATTGGTAACTAATGCAAGGTGTAGGTTTCTGTCTTCTTGCTTGAAGTCAAGGTACTCATGATTAATTTTTTTCCACTAAGAAGAATTTATAGGATGTCAAAGCTTGCCATCCTAAATCCTTTCATATGCATGCCATGTCAAGTGTTTCACATTTTTTACACTTCTGTACATGTGTTTGAATCTAGGTATGAAGGGAAATTACCATACTATTTTCACCAAACTCAATTCTTTCCTCTTATATCATAAGGCATTATATAACACCCCAAAAATTAATTAAGGTGTTAATCATGGATTTGGGTTTATTAAGAATAATTAATATGGAATAATTGGGCAAGTTAAGTGAATGAAAATTTTACAGAGATAAATTATTAATATGAGTTTAAGATTTAATTGAGTTAGAAACCCAATCTAGGCCTAAATTAAATTAAGTAGGCCAAGGTTAGGAACTAATAGAGGGCCCAACCTGATTTAATGAATTAGAAACTCAAGACCCAACTTGCACAAGCTCTTATAAATGGCCCAATAACCCTTGTACAGACCCAAATCAATTGAGTCCTTCAAACTTGGTCTGGCCCAATTAAATTTCTGCAGCCCAACACATGAAAGCTGGCCCAACAAGGCTTAAATCTCAAACCCACTTAGTATTGGATCTTTGGATCAGCCCATAACTCACGTTAGACCCAACTTAAACCCAACTAAAACCCTAAACACTTCAGCCCCTCCACATTTTGCTGAAACACAAACACACAACTCATTTTCAGAGGTTTAGAGAGAGGCTAGGGTTTGGGACAAGAAATCAACCATTTCTCACTTCTAAGCTCAAAATCAGCTAAGGTACTTTATATAATGTAATCCCCTTCTCTTTCTCTTCATTTTGGCTCGATTAATTTTTCATTTGGAGTATTTTCACCATACCTAAATTCTGAAATGTGGTTGTTTGGTATTTTCTTAGAGGATTTTCAGAGGTAGAGGCTGGGAGGGATATTGGGTAAGTGTATACTCTCCATTCTAATGTATTATTTGCTGGTTTAAGACCCCCATGGTTGATTTATAGTATGGGTATTAATTATGTATGAATTTGCTTAAGATCTAAAGTGATATATTGAATTTTTTGGTATAGGACATATTCAATCCGAATTTAGAGGTTTGTAGTGGTTGGGTAAGTGTCCTCTGAGTAGCCATTAGTATTTTAATTTTTGGGTACTTGTTACTACTGTACATGATGATTTAAGGTAGTAATCTTCTGATGTTATAGTTATAGGGAGATTTTGGCACTGCTGGTGGCTTTTCAATTGTGTACAGAGTGAGGTAATTGGGGTTCATGCTAATTCCATGCACATGTCTATTTAATTTTGTATTTGCTGCATGATTATGATTTTGAATGCTAAGCAAATTGGTTGGCTATCTGCTATATGTGATTGGACCTTGTGAATACATAGTGGAGCTATGGTGTGGCTGCCACCTGTGCATATGCTTCGATCAAGCACCAGGTTAAGATCAGGCCCCAGATGCACTGAGCCCTGGTTGTGCTCATTAGGGAGTAGGTGTCGTGGACGGGTCTTTCCTGGTGTTATTGGCCTATAACATATGGAATTGTGATTGCTAGTATGGGATAGCAATCATAGATAGCCTAATTGTTCATTTACTAATATGACTGGTATGCTTTCTGATGCTTATATGAAATCATGCATATATGTTGATTAAACTGGAATATATGAATGGAATTTGTCTTGGTTATTGAGATTTGCATCTCACCCCATTTCATGGGATTATACTTTCAGGTGAAGGCCCCTCGGGTAAGGATAAAGGGAAGCAAGTGGATGAAAATCCATAAGCTCTAGCCATGTGTGGAGGAAGCTACACTTGGGCTGATTTGAGTAGAGTAGATGCAATTTTGTTAATATTTTATATAGCATCATCATGTAATCATATTGCCAAGTGTAGGCATTTATATTTTGATTAGTTGGAATGTATCTATTAAGGAGTTAAGTCTCATTATAATTTGGTATTGAATGTATGAACTTATAGTATCTGATATATAAACTTTGTTGAATTCATGATATGGTCTACTATTGGAAAAGTCATCATGGGATATATTAGATTGTTGATTTGAATAAGTGATATATGGAATCTCTAATGGAATATGTAATGAATGATAGTGGCTGATAGTTCATGAACTCTTACTGTTATTACTTTATGGACTTGCTGATATAGGGTAGTTGGAGGAGTAGAAATTAACATTTAAGTCTTGAACTAGTAATGATAGATAAGTTGGGTAAATTAGGCCTATGAAAACTATTGGAACCCCATAAATTAAGGTAGAGTGGCCCTAGGGTGTCATTGGAGGGAGAGTGGAGAGTATGAGACAAGATTTAGGAGTTGTAGGATCAGAAGGCATTTCGCTGCGGCCAACATATTATGAGCCATGACCAATAAAGGCGAAGTTGCCTAGGGAGAGTACCAGAGAGCAATTTTTCGTGGCAAGAAGTGGAATTAGTCGTGGCGAAATGTGAGAGGTAAAACTGGGAGTCGTCCAGAGGGTAATTCGCGGCGGCTAAATGGAAATTAGCTGCGGTGAACTTTTGTGAAATTGTGTCAGATGTTAAAGAGAAGAATTAGCCGCGGCGAAAGGGGGAATTGGCCGTGGCCAATGGCAAGAGGTGAGTGTAACACCCTAGATTCTAGTCCATCTCATACATTTGAATGGCATAATATCATGAACTATGTAGGATTTCCATGGGAAAAGCAAGAAAAGTGGGATTATTTTCGCATTGCGCTATGTCTAAAAATTCATTTCGGTGTCACATGGACTATGTGAGCTCATACTATGCATCTTCATATTTAATTGCATCATTACAACTCATTTAGATCCCAAAAACATGCCTCCAACCCATGGAAACCGAAATCGAGCATGAAAATTTGGAGATCCATTTTCGGCCAGAATTGGCCTCTTTCCTGGGCAAACTTTGGAAAATCATAACTAAATGTAGAAAATTCAGAATCATGCAATCTTGGTCATTATGGAAATATTAGGATGTATAATTCATACTAAAAATACGTCCAAGTCACAAAATTCATCACACAAGACGTTTGACATCCAAAAAGCTACAGACTCGCTGGCTGCCTGGGCTGTGATTTAGTTTACTGATACAAAATTCTGAAATTCATAACTAATTCGAAAAAATTAGAAATCACACAAATTTAGTCATTATGGAAAGCTACAAGTGTTAAATTGACACTAAAAATAATTAAAGAATGAAACAGATACGTTTAGACATCTGGAATTGATGGAACAGTGATTGAGCTCTGGATATGCCACTGTTACTGACAGAAAACTTCAAAAATGTATAACTCTCTGCTCAGACCTCCAAATGAGGTGATCTTGATGGCCACAGAAATATTATGATCTCTAGTTTATACATATAAAATTTCATAAGCATTGGACACCATTTGGTCATCGGATGACACAGAAATCAAATCTGCCAGTATGAACAGTGCACATACCAGAAACCATAGAAAATCCCAACTTTGAAAATTCATAAAATATTCTATAGACCTCAGAAAATTATGATCTTTAGCTTACCAGAAATATCTTAATGAGACCTAATTGTATACCAAATTTCAGGGCAAGACTAACTCATTTGGCTAAAAAGTGACATAGGGTTCCATTATGGTCAAATTTGGCTCCATATGAGGTACCAAATTTGCCAAATGGCCTTCCCTTGGTTGTGGCACCTTTTGGGCAAGTCTAAAAGTA
Organism: Erythrophleum fordii; assembly: GCA_032878935.1. Lineage (NCBI taxonomy): Eukaryota > Viridiplantae > Streptophyta > Magnoliopsida > Fabales > Fabaceae > Erythrophleum > Erythrophleum fordii. Next base: position 168,140 of record JAVQMF010000019.1, read on the forward strand.
CATTTGAGACTTGTGAGATACTTGTGGCACCTCACATTCATTCATCATGTTTGACTCAAAAATGGGCTTGAAACAATTTAAAACTCTCCCTAACTGTGCCATCCCTACTTGGCCGAAAGTTAGAGCATAAATGGGATTTCATGGCTTCTTGATTTTTCCTTGATGGGGGAACCATTTAGGGAGGTTGTTAAGAGTTGTAGGAGGTCAAGGAAACACTTAAACAATCAAGGGAACTTATAGATTAAATCAGTTTTTACAATCCCCTTAAGTGCTCTACACTTTTCCAACTTTTAGGTTCATGACTTTCCATGGGGTTTTGTTCATTTTATGGAGGAAGAGACATATGGGGGACCTCTTAGGGATCTTAGGAGCACATTTAAACATTCATTTAAGCCTAAGAACATTTATATAAAATCAGATTTGCAAGGGAGCATTTGGATCCCTAATGATTCCATTTTGTTTCCTAATGCTCCTTTCTTGATTCTATTGGTTCATTCTTAATCCTTGCCATCTAAAACCCCTAATCCCTCCATAAATTGGACAGAAAATAGCTCCTAAGAATTGGGCTCATGGTGGTCAAATTCGTGCAAGAGGAAGGGGGAGGGAGAAACTACCAAAGAATGGAAGTTTTACCTTATTTTCTTGCTTCCTTTGGCTTGTTCTTCCACTTGGTTAGCTTACTCCCTCAATTTTCGAAATTCCCCTCTCTGTCCTGCCCCAAAAACAGCACCAAACTCTCCATTAAAACCATAGAAAGAAATCTTGAGAGGAGAGGAGCAAGGTTCAAGAAGGAAGGATATGGAATGTCTTAAAGTTTCTTACCTTTTTCTTGAATTTCTTCCTCCAAAATCCTCCTCCTCTTGTGCGCCTAAGGAGCTGGAGTTCTCCTCTGAAAATGGGCAGAAGCAAGTCCGTTTAGAGAAGGGGAGGCAGAACGTGGCATATAAAGAAGAAGAAAGAAACTTCCTTTAACACTTTAATGCCAATTTTGCCCTTCGTTCTTAGCATTTTTGTTTCTCCTTCGTTTTAGCTCCTTTTTAAGAACTGTCTTTTCCATCATAATAAAGAGGTTCCCAATTTAATAAAATACCTTTGGAATCACTCAAATCGGAGCTAAAACCATCCCGAATGAATCAGTCAAAGTTCGGGTCAACCAACATCGGAAAGAGTACACCAGAGGGGCTTTACTGGTCCCGGGGCTTCCCATGGTTTTTGGGGCCTTTGAGAACCCTGGGCAACTCAAAATTTCTATTTAAAAAGCCCTCCTAGGTGCTTTTCCAAAATTACACTTATTTACGAAAATGCCACTGGCCTTTCGGCAAATTTTTCGAATCGCTCCGACCCCGGTTTCTAGGCAACTCAAGGCTCAAATCCTCATTTTCTATTATTTAAAATTTTATCCAAATTTTATTTGGCCTTGAATCACTCATCTCAGGGGACTTGCTTTGAAAACGTGCCTATTTCTATCGTTTAATGAAAACGGGACATTACAGTGAGCGAGGTAGGTTCCAAGAGGCTAACTCGCCATGGTGCCATGTAGGTTAGTCGAGAGCAATTGGCCACGACGCAAGGACATTTAACAGCAGCTAACAGTCCCAAACTCTCATTCTAACCTAAAAATCTTGGTTTTTCATATGGTAGCATTAAGGGATGACTTAGAAACATTAGTAGAAGATTCTTGTGAGTTGAAATTAATGGGTAATAGAATCAAAGGCTTATAAATGAGTGTTTGTTTCCCTTGTGTACATGAATGCTTGTAATTATTTGGTTGATAACTCTAATAACATTACAATTCAAATTTCCTTGCCTTTTCCAAATGTAATTAGTCGTAATGTCTTGTAATCCTGATTTATAGTTATTAATCACGTATTTTACTTTAATTACAATTATTAGAAGTTAGGGTCGTCACACATTATACTTAAGACACTTTTTTAACAACGCATATTCATTCCGAAATAAAATACAATTACTGGGACAAGCATGTATCCTCTCATAGCTCATACCAATAGAGCATAACATTTATTTAGCCTTATATGTTTTGCTAGGAAGCTCATTATCCTTTGGCAGCATATCTTTCAAAAGTGCAAGCAATTATATAAAGCTCTTATCACTCCATCCATTTCTCACTTTCAGGTTGTACAACTTTAACACTATTGACAATCTTGTGAATTTAGTATAGCCAAAATACAATGGCTTTTTTGCATCACTTTTCAATCTCTCAAACATTTTAGGACAATCTTGAAGATCCTTTTCAACCACATTTGCCATCTTTTCAAGACAGTCAGCCTTAAATGTACTTGTGTCAAAATCGTTTGAGGTATAACTTTCACTATACTCCCAGTTACCATGCTCATCCTTTGTCTTGCCATGCTTTGTCCAACATGTATAACTTTTGTCAATCTTATTTCACACTAAATAATCTTTCAACTAAGATGCACTAGTTTGCTTCACATGGCAGCAATTTAAACAAGGGCATATAATTTTAATAGGGTCTTTTGTATGCTCAACTATAAACCTAATAAGCACTTTCACTTCATCCTCATTTCCCTAGATAGACAATTGGTAGACATCCATTTCCGGTCCATACCTTTTTGATCTAACAAGAACCAATTTAAGAGAAATGTGATTAGTGACTCTAAATATACTTAAACTCCTACCTATTACTTTACTAAATATTTTCTAATTATGCTATATTTAATTATTCTTTTGTTTCCATTTACATCTTAAAGAAAAACTAGCAGCATGATGGCTTGAAAATGGAAGTTTTCTAAGCCCTTTCTTCAAACTAAAACCCTACATTAATACAATATTCCAACAATCCATAATGAAAGAACAATGATAGGAAGTGTTAAGAAACTTTTACTTTATAATTTTTATAGAAAAGGAGTTTTAACACTAAAACCCTAGGGGAGTTGATATTCTATTTCTGTCTAGCAACACACACAAAATTGGAATTGATCTCTCCTTTTATCTCCTAATATTTGCAATAAACAATCTCTCATAATGTTCTCAATCCAACAAGAAACTCTAGCTGGAATTTTGAATGACATAATAAGGAGGGATGCTAGACAAAAAAGCCTAATAATTATAGCTCAAGCTCCTACCCAAATAGAATTCCAAATAAATCTAGAAACTAAATATGAAAAGAAAAGTATTTAAATTCTAAATAGATTGGTCTTTAAATTCAATACAAACTAAAAAATCTGAAGAGTATTTATATTTACTAAATATGAAAAGAAGTTGGATAAAGTTCAGTCAACAATAAAGATACAAACTAAAAAAGAGAAACGATAGAGTCCACACAATTTTTTATGCAATGCCATGTCAATAAAGTAGGCAATCTTGATACAATTATAAATGGAATAAGATAATTATCTGATGTTATCAATCAAAATTACAACTTCAAAATTTAGGAAACCTGTATATAATTCATTTTAAAAGAAAATTCTTCTAAATTAAAGAACAAAAAAAAAAAAGAAATTTACATACCTTGTAAAAGGAGAGTTGAGAAGTGATATGAGAAGTGCCAAGAAGAGAACGAGTTGAAGAGAGAAAGAAGGATTGTCGCACTATGAGTGAAAGAACATAGGGTTACAGAGGAACCAAATACAGCAAGTGGGTGGGGTGTAAAACTGGTGCGGCTCACATGGAAGCCACTGGAAAAGGGGGGAAGCCATTGAAAATAGGAAGAGAACCACCGAGGGATGACACCGAAGAAAATGGATTGGGGAGTGGAGATTTTGTAAACAAGGGCGAACTGTTCTAACACAAAAATGGGATTAGGTTAGAGATTTAAAATGGCCTTAGTTGAAGGTTTTATAAAAACTATCAACTTTAATATGGTTTTCGTTAGTGGTTAATATAAACCACCAACTAATGTCAATTAGATTTTTAAATGTTTCTTAAAAAATAATTATATAGTTGGCAATTTAAAAGGAGCTGCCAACTATACAGATTTATAGTCATCGATTTGTATAAAACTGCCAACTATAATAATATAGTTAGTGATTTTTTAAGAACCACCAACTATATTTACTTATTTTGTTGGCGGTTTTATTTATGACTGCAAACTTTTATAATTTGGTAGTTTTAAAAGAACCTTTAATAAATGTGCATCAACATATCCTATTTCTATAATTGTGTTAGAACAACAAAAATATAAACTGATGTCTACTTAGTAGAAGTTGAGAGACTATTTTTATCCTACCTCATTTAAAAAAAAGAATAAAAAAATAAATAGTTAAGATTGAAAAAAAAGGAAGATCCAAAGGCTAAGTCTCTTTGATAGAAATTGAAAGATTATTTTCATTTCATATTTTTCTTTTCTAAAAATAAAAAATAAAAAATAAATTAACAACAAGAATTAACAAAGAAAAGGATCCAAGGGCTCAAAGCTACACAATAGGTGATCTTCATGCATATATGTGATATATTGTCAAACCTAACAACTTGTTGATGGTTGAGCATAACAAAGATGGTGTAAAAAGAAAAAAGAAAAAGAAAATAAAGTGATTTTAGACAATAATTTTGAAAACTAATTTAGTGGAGTCTCCACTAAATTTTTAATTATCTTAAAAGGTAAATCCTTTTTTGGAGGGGCCTTTTTTAAAAGAAAAAGTGGTTTGCTAACCAAAGACAAGTTTGAGAGTTAGTTCTTCATAGGAAAGGTATTATGCACCCCATGATATCTATTCCTGAAAATAGTTACTCTAAATTACTTATGTAAAATTAATATAGCTTTAATTTTATTTTAATTACTCTTATTAGAGCACTTGCAAAGAAAACTAAAGAAGGGAAAAAGAAATTAAGAAAAGAAAATGATGGAACTCACTATATTTGGTATTATTTATGTATGAAATAAGCTACCAATCCTCCCTTTAAAAAAAAGTGAGGAATAATTGAGCTTATATTACATAATAGAGGATGAAGCTAGAAAATGTAAAATAGAAAAAGAAACTCCACTAGCATTAGAGGGACCACTAACACTCCAAATCAACTATAATATTCTCCTTGCCTCACTCAAACCCCTAAACCCCTTTATAAACCTCTCCAAAGATACCTTTTATCTCTCCTCTAGCACACCCATCCTCACGTCCCATGTGGTAGAGTTTGTCGCTATTACTATTTCATTTTCTACCCTTCTAGCTAGCTCATAAAAAATAGTCACAACTTTGAGACTCTTTGCCCATCCTTCTCTCATACATCTTCAATACCATAGGCTCCATCGCATCAAGCCTATCACTTCCCACCTCATCAAGTTTCAACTTGTCCTCAAGGTGGAAATGAGTGATTGGGATAAATGGATTAATTTTAATAAATTTTTCTACTTGTTTCACCAAAGAATCAAAATAAGCATCTCTTACCTTATCCTTAAAACCAATGATTGTAGCATTCATTTAAAACCTATTTTGGCTATAATATGAAACCATGACTGTAGCAATCCCTAAAGGATAGAATTAGAACAAGAGTGCATGTGAATGTTTAGTAACCTTTACAATCATTGACTCTTAAGAACTTGAAGCCTTTAACATTTGCAAGGACTTTTAGACAACCTGCTATTGTCATAACAAGCAAGTTTCCTTCAATGCAACATTCATATAATTTAATAAGATTATGATGTTGCTCAGCAAATATATGAGCAATCTTAGCTATGACATGGCTCTTTCCTTAAGGAGACCTTACAAATAGTTGTTTTACAAAAATTTGTATAATGTCAGTAAGTGTTCCTTTATAAATAAGTTCAAAACCTCCCTTTACCAGCTTATTGCAAAGATTGAAGTGTTCTATAACATTTTTTACCTCAGAATAGCTAAAAGTGTATAGCTTTGTATCGATTCCTAAAGGCTCTTCATCATCTCCTCCATTATGCTTTTGAATGATTCAAAAAACCATAAGAATAAATAGAAAATTTGCAACTCCACTACTAACAACAATTCCCATAATTAGACCGACTCTGTTCTTTTTACTAGTTAGGGCTTTGTTATTAATAGTGAGAATGAAATCCAAGGCAGCACTAATTGTTAAAATCAAAGGACTATAAGTATCTTGAATTGTTATGTAGTAAGTCACTTTTCTAGCCCAAATAACGTAGATCTTAAGATATAATATGACATTGCTAATTGCCCATCTATTTATGTCATTAATAGAATATGTGGTAGGACAAAGTGTTTCACTATCATTTTCATACACAATTCACTTTGACGATGTAATTAGAGGACCACTGCACTTGATTACAAAATCATAATATCTTCCTATACCATGTTTAGTGAGGTTGGCATTTTGGCTGGATACTACTGAGTTAGGAAAATAGGTATCCTATGACCATTGATTGACTAGACCTAATGTCCTAATGGATCCAAACAACCCTAGGCCTTTGCTTATTCTATTCGAAGCCACAACCTTGATATCTATAGTAGAAAATCAAACAATTCCAGTAGGTTTTCATAGCAATTGTGAACTTTTATATTTACTCCATTATAGTTGGTATGTTGGTTAAGATCATAGTGATGTACCCAAACTTGAAACACAAGTATAAAGAAGGAATTGACAACCTCTTGACCCTCTTAATTGATGCTGTCCACAAGGTGAACTACCTTCCCAAAGAATGTGTAAACATCGGTTGCTAAGACAACAACTTCAATTTCACCTTGTTTATAGGTTGATCTTGAGAAAACTTCACCAAACATCTTAAAGCATGAGTCCCAGCATGTTGGTGGAAGATAAGCAAACTCACTTTCTAAAAGGTTTGCATCTTCCATGTGTGAGCACTGGAAACAAAATGCTATAAGTCTAATAGATAGACCTTTGTCATACAATAATCTTATTAGAGCACAATAGACAGGTCTTTTGGTATCATCTTTATTTTTAAAAACCCACTATCCTAAAATTAAAACAATTTTTTAATGGATGATACATATGTTTGGATGGTTATTTGAGAGTTCTAGAGATAATGCACCATTAAACTAGCCTTTGAAGCTCAAATAGTTTAATAGCTCATAATAAATATAAGTAGTAGCACCATAAGTAGCATCTTTAAAAAGCAACACTTGAATAATCTCTATCACTAAAGTTGGGCAATGATTCATATCCTCTTAAGGAAGAGAAAATACAATAGGACCTAGTAGTTGAGTATTATTCTCAAATAATAAAATGGGTAAATCTTGAGCACATGACCTTAATTATTTTGTCTACTAAGCCATATCCAATTCAAGATGGAAAAAGTCAACTTTATGGTGCCATTCCCCCAAATCACTTGCTATCAGAACAACTTACTTGTCAACTACCGAATGAACCCTCTCTTTGACACCGACCACCACTAGTGGTTCCATAAAGACATTTTTGCTTCTATTAGGAAGAGAGTAATAGCAACAAACCCACTCCCCCTTAATTCTCTTGTCTTTCTTAACTAATACATGAAGTCAAAACTTTCTCTCATGGCTAACCCTAATCATCTTAGTGGAACTGAGGCTGTAACAACCTTAATTCTTAATTATCATGATTAGGCTTAATTACATGATTAGTGATCATAAATCAATGTCTAAATTCAGTATAATTAATCAAAATAGGAAAAAGGTGGGGAAATTTGAACTCTGATATTATTAGAGTTATTAGCCAAACAACTAAAATCATTTGATCCCATAAGTAACTCAAATTATTAATTAAGACATTTGATTCACATTAGCATTAATCCCAAGCATCACAAAATCTTCTTACCAATGTTTCCAAGTCATTATGTAGCATGTTCATAGTAAAATCCAAGGTTTCTAAGCAAAAATAAAAGTTTGGGATCCTTCACCACGACTTGGACCTTCCTCGTCGTGGCTAAGTTGGTTAATGGAACTTAAAAACCAAGTTTGGAGACTCCCTCTGTGACTTGGTATTCTCATGCCATGACGTAATGGCTAATGGAACTCAAAACTAAAATTTTGCACTTTGCACTACGACTTAGGTTTTCTATGTTGTGGTGAAAGTACTTTCAAGAATCACTATTCACACTTTCGCCATTGCAAGTAGGAGTCTTATTGTGGCAAGCCTACGTGGTACCACGTTGAGAGAGCCTCTTGGAGCTCTCCACGGTTGCCTCTCGACACTCGCTGCGATGAGCTTCCCTTGCACCACGGTAAGGTTGCTCTCTATTACTCTCCCTAGGCAAATTTTTTACCTTGCGCTGTGGTGAGATGTCTCACGCCGTGGTGCTCCTTGCTTCTAATCAACTCTTGGCCATGACTTAGCTAATCTTGGTTGTGACTCAAACCTCTTCTGCACCTATACCTCCTAAATTTCATCCTATAATAGTGCTCCTCGCTTCTAATTGACTCTTGGTAGTGACTTACCTAATCTTGGTCGTGGCTCAACTCTCTTCTGCACCTATACCTCCCAAATTTCATACCATACACTCCAACTTTCCCTCTAGCAACAACTTAGGGCTACTTTACCTTAGTTTATAGGGCTCTAATGGCATTCAACTACTTGATTTACTCAGCATGTCTCTCATTGCCAAATCAAATCCTAGGTGTTATGTCACACCATATTATTTCTAGTATCAATTTCCTTTATGAAGTAAAATTATACATAACATCTAAGAAAATCTAAGAAAATACATTAAGATAATGGGTTTTATCACATTACGTCTAGGTTAAAAATTCAAATTTTGACCCGTAGGCCCCAAAATCTTACCAACAACATTCTCTGATCATTTTCCATTCATAAAAATCATAAACATCTTAAAACTTCACATGAACCCCAGACCAAGAGCCAAAAATCACAAATTCTCACATTTTGCCAAGGGTTCTATGGGGGCAGATTTTTTAGGCAATTTTGAAAAATCGTAACAAAATCTATAAAAATCAAAATCAAGCAAACCATAGCTTTCTAGAAAGCTCAAGATTTTAAATTTACACTAAAAATAATTCCCATCCATGAAAATCTCATTTGGACTATGTTTGACAATAGAAAGGGCATAAAGGTTGAGCTGTCCATAATTACTAATACAACTTACCGATATAAATTACAACTGTCTCTTGGGAAAAATTTAGGAAGCTTAGAGAATGAATTAGTGCTCCATATTGTGACCTAAAAAAGCAACAAAAGGCCCTTTGTTTTAATTATGTGATGATGGCTTAAAAGGAGGAATTTTCCGAACCGATATAAATTTTGAAAATTCACAATTAATTCCACAAAAACCCAATTTGTGTAAATTATACCAATTTTGAAAGCTATAGAAGTTAGCTAGAGGGAAAAAATAGTTGTAGATCAATCCAATAGCATTCAGACCCTGAAAATTAATGGAACAATGCTGGAGGTCCAACTATTTGCCTGAAACAAAATAGAAATTCCAAAAATTCATATCTCCCTCTCTAGACATTCACATGAGGTGCTTCTAGTTGGCACATGTCATTGGGAAGGTCTAATTTCTTTCTATAAGATTTCACTACAATTAGACATCGTTTGCCCTATGAATGATAGAGATCAAAATTCAGACTATATGAACAGTACCAATAGCAAATTTTGAAATTTTATCCAACTTCAAAAATTTGCCAAAAATTCTATAGACCTCCAAATATTACCTACTTTAGCTTCCCAAAATGAGTTAGTCTTGCCCTGAAAATGCAATTAGGTCTTGTTGAGATGGGAAGCTAAAGATCATTTTCAATATGATTTAGATATATGCCAAATTTCAGACTAAGAAGAGCACATTTGAACAGATTTTGTCATAGCTTACCATTATGGTAATTTTTGCCTCTTATAAGGCACCAACTTGGTTCAAATGGCCTTCCTTTATATTTGGCACCTCTTGGGCAAGTTTAAAAGCATAAATATAACTTGTATAAACTGTCCAAGTGGTCTCAAATATCATGCATCTCATTTTGACTATCTCACATCTATGAATACACTAGCAAATGCAAACCATCAAATAATCAATTCTCACATTTCCATTGATTTTGCACCAAAAGTGGTTCATACATCATTTATACATGCTATTACATTTGCTCATTGGTCTACAACTAAAAAATAATATGTACATGAGTATTTTGACATTCCTACATACTTTAAGATTACATAGGCTACATCATTATCAAAACAATGCTATTCATGCTTCATTGCCTTCATTCCTTGGCTCTTTAGTTCCACCCAGGCCATATGAGATAGGAAAGGGAAGGGAGTGAGATTCATAGAATCTCAATAGCTCTTCTCCCTTTCAATCACACATAAAGGATGCAAATTCAAGTCTAAAAATGCATGCATGAATATCATGGAGTATGTAATCATTCAAGAAGCATTCTTGGCATTCAAAGAGTCATACAAAACATACATAGGCTTGCCAAATAAGTGATTTGGCGTCACTCATTCTCTTTAAGGATTTTGGACTTGCCTCACCCTTTTTCTTAAAGGCTTTGAACTAAGCCTTACTCTTAGGAGACTCTAAGCTTTGTTTCAACCATTCTTAAGGGTTCTTGGCTCATTCTCACCATGGCTAGTGGGTTCTTGGCTTCACCACACTCAACTAAACCAAAGCAAAGTCACAAAGTATCATTTGAATGCATAAAATAACATTATGGTACCATGGCATATGAATACATGCTAGAATGCTTTTTCATGGCTCAACACATATATACACACATTCAAAGACAAGATAGACATCCACTCATGTATGAGAGAAAGAAGAGAGAGCTACCTTTGTTACAACAACACACTTTCTTCCTTGCACTTGGATCCTCTTCCATGGCCACACACTCACAAGAAGGTGGAACTTGGTTCCTTTGGCTTAGACACATCATATGGAAGCCAATTACACTCTTGGAACAATTTATAAAGCCACACACTCATTAGGAAAGCTAACTTGCTTCTAAGGTTCATTTATGGTTCTATAATGCACTTAATGAAGCAACCTTAGGAAAACATCCTTTTTGCTCCATTCTTTCCATCCATTTAAGGTTCTTGACTCCATTGAAGTCTCTTGGAGCCATCACACATTCACTTCATAGAGCCTAGCTAGGTGTTGCTTCTTTAAGGCATAATATGAAACCTATGATACCATCACACTATTCATGGCTTCTAAAATTTTTCCAAGGCTCCCTCTCATCCTCTTCCATCATATATGACTCAAAAACAAGCTTGGAACAAATTAAAACTACCCTTATGCTCTTGTTTTGCTCTAGGTTGATGTGATGAACACTAAAGAGGAACAAGGAGCTTGCTTTGTTTTCTTGATGGGAGATGCATGTGGGAAGCTTCTTAGAGATCACTAGAGCTCATATAAACATTCATTTAGGCCTAGGAATTCTTGTATCAAAATAGAATTTTAAGGGAACACATAAAACCCTAACTTTTCTATCTTGCAATTTCATGGTTCTTACTTTGTTTTCTTTGCATATTCTTAATCCCACACCTTAATTCCTAAGATTCATTCTTGGTTCAGTCCAAAAACACTCTCCCCTTGGCTGGCTATATGTAGGAAGAAATACACAAGAAGAGAAACAAGGAAAAAGAGGCATGGAACTAAGGATTTTTACCTTGAATTCAAGCTTTTCTTGAATGCTCTTCTCTTTCCTTTGGCTCTCCTTCTAAATTTTAAAATTTCTCCCTTTGGTCTAAGCTCAAAAAAGACCCAAAGACTTCAATAAATCCATAGAAAGAAAGAGGAGAAAGAGGGGAAGAAGATTGGTGAAGGAGAAAGCATGAAAAAATATGAAATTCTTACACTTTTTGCTTGGTTTCTCTCCTCCTTCTTCCTTCCATCTTGTGCGCCATTCTCATCTGCCTTGGTTTTATTTTAGCCCAAAAAAGTCAGTCATAAGGAGTGGGGTAAAAGTGGGGACATTTTTATAAGCCTAGGGGTTCATTTAAGCAACTTTTAAAATTTGTAATTTGCTCCCTCTTCTTTGTTTTGTATATTTGGACTCATTTCAAATTCTTTTAGAAAATCGTCTTTTCCATCATAAAATTTGGGTCCTTTAATTCATAAAATGGCTTTGGTTTTACCTAAATTGGATGTAAAACCATTCCAAATTGTTTGGTCAAAGTTTTAATCAACCAATGACCAAAATTGCTCACCAGAGAGATTTTAAATATCCCAGAGCTTTTGATGGTTTTTAGGGCCCCTGAGAACCCCGAAGAGTAGTCCAAAAATTGCCTGAAATTATGAAAATACCATTATGTTTCGTTGCATTTTTTTTGAAAATTCGTCTAGCTACTCTAGCTCTAGTTTCAAGGCACCTCTGGCCTTAAATCACCATTATTTGAGGTCTAGAATATTATTCTAATTTTATTAGACCTCAAATCACTCTATCTAGGGGATTTTCTTTTGTATCCAATGAATTTTGTACATTTATGGAGAAACTATATGTTACGTTTCTCACGTTTTCTTATATTTTTTAGGAGTCAGATATTACATGTTGATTCCTACTCATTTAATATCATACATCAGCAATTTCGTTAAGCATTAATAGCAAAAGGATTCATAAACTACCAATATCATCATTTGAATATAAATTCCCATAGAGGTTCCGTGTATTCTAGCTTAAGTCATCTTTTAAGGTAACACATGATTACATTCTTAAATAATAAATCACAACTTAGGATCAATAAGGTTCCATATCAAATATTATAAGTGCATACATCATATAACAATTTAGTATGATGCTTAACTCCTCAATAAATACATTCTAAGTTATCAAAACACAAAACTCTTATACTTGGCAACAGGATTACATGATGATGCTATACAAAAGAATAACCAAAATTTAGCATCTACCCTAAGTTAGAACAACCCAAGTATAACATTTTCCACATAGGGTCTCAGCTCATGGATATTCATCTACTTGCTTCCCTTCATCCTTATTCGAAGAACCTTCACCTGAAATAGTTACCCCATGAAATGCAGTAAGATGCAAATCTTAGTAACCAAAGGTAAATTCCATTCATATAATTCAAATTAATCAACATATATGCATTAAATCAGATAAGCATAAGATATGTGAATCATATCAGCAAATGAAATAGTTGAGCTACCGGTGATTACTATCCTATACCAGCAATCACATACAACATGTTAAAGGCCAATAATACTAGGAGAGACCCATCCACGACACCAACTTCTCAATGAGTACAACTTGGGCTCAATGCATATAAGAGTCTAATCATAACTTGGTACCTGATCAAAGCACAATGGCAAGTGGCAGCCACACTACAGCTCCACCATGGACGCACAAGGTCCAATCATAACATATTAGATAGCTAACCATTCATTTAGCATTTAAAATCATACATATATAAAAGATATAAGATTAAGTTGAACATATGCAAGGAATATAAATTAACCCTAGTTATCTCACTTGGTTGACAATTCTTTGAGCCAACAATAATGCTACTTTAGCCTATGTACACAAAACTAGACTATTACTACTACCCATCATTTACAATAACAAACCAAATACTCAAAGATTAAACTATCAAAGACTACCTAGAGGACACTTAGCTAGCCTTCAGGGAGTCCCAAATTCGGATTTGAGCTTCTCCCATCTAGAAACTAAAAAATACCTCTTAATTTTCAAGGTAAATTTGCACAAAATTAATGCCTATATTATAAATCAACTATAGGGGTCTCAAACTAGTAGAAACTACCTCAAGATGGGAAGGAAATACTTGCCTAACAACACCCTTAGCTTCGACCTTTGAAAATCTTCCAAGAAAATACCAAACAACACATTTTCAAATTTAAGGTGTAAGTGAAAATGCTCTAAATAAAACACAAATTAGGCTAAATTGAAGAGGAAGAGGAGAAGGTCAAGTTATATAACAATTACTTTAGCAGATTTTGACCCTAGAAGTGGGAAATGGGGCCAAGAAGATGAGGGAAAACTTAGCCTCTAAGGGACCTCCAAAATTTTCTTGTCTTTGAGTTTTACAGAATGAAAAGGGGTTGCTAAGGGTTTAGGGTTTAAGTTTGGGTCTTGGGCTAACCCAAAGGCCCAATTCTAAGTGGGTTCAAATTTTTGGTTAGGTAGAGCCAAGTTTCAAGAGTCCATTTAGCTTGGGTCTACCCAAGTGAATGTTGGGCTTCTAGAAAATGGAATTGGGTTAGTCATATGGCCCAAATTAAATACCCATCTCCCCTTCCACTTAATTAGCTTTACTAATTACCTAGATTAATTCCCTAATTTTCATAATTAATCTTAATTAATTTTAAGATATTACAAAGGCATAATACCAATTCCCTCTTTTCTACTTTCTTGGTGCTTGAGAGAAGCTATGAGTTGTCGAATTCGGTTGCTGTTGAACATGTAAAGTAGCTTGTCTTATGTCCTATAAAGCATTGTTGTCCCTTTAATTTTGTTGGTTGTACCAGATTGGGTGGCTTTCTTCAAGTCAACAAAGGCCCCATAGCTTTCTTCATTTTGTTCAAGGAAAATGGGACTAAACGATCCAGTGGATTGGACTAACCCAATATCCTAGGTTACCCATTTATATCGACAAATCAACCCAGCCAATTTTTCTTTTCTATTTAGTTTTTCCACTTCCTACCCACTCAATTTCTTTGACCTAATGGACTAACCCAATATCCTAGGTTGCCTATTTATATAGACAAATCAGCCCAATTGATTTTTCTTTTCTTTCTAGTTTTTGGACTTCTTACCCACTCAATTTCTTTGACCTAATGCATAATCCACTCACTTATCCTTCTTCCCCTTGTGTCTTCTTCCTCTTCTACCATTAAAAGATGACCTCATAGATGCTTACACCCATTGTTTATCCAGAGGGTCTCTCTTATGTGTAAACCACATTCCCTTCCCTCCTTTTAGCTCTTTTGGCTTTTAACACTAGTTATGGCTCAAAAATTGTCATAACTTTAGGCTTCATCTCCTTTTTTAAGTTGATATTGAAGGAATCACTTACTAGTTCATTGAGATTTTTAAATGATTCAAATTTCAGTCTGATAGGCTCCTTCAAAATCTCTCACCTTTTTTTCTTCTCTATTGTTATTCACTTTTCTAATTATAATAGTTCATCTTTTGAAAATGAGGGAGGCTTCGATTGTTGGCCTTTAAAATATTCCTCCTTGCTTTTTTCCTTTATTTCTTTTCTAAAATTTGTCTTCTCTTTTTTCATATTTTGTCATTTGCATCTCCATTTTTCCACTTAGCCATTACTCTTTACCTTTTCTCCTCATGCAACTCCCTTTTCCATATGGCAAGGACTTATTTAGTCATTTCCCTCATCTCTTCCCTATCTCTATGCAATTTCTCTTATTGTATCTCCTTTTTCCACTTGGCACTTACCAATCTCCTTTTACATGTAAAGTAGTTGGTCTTATGTCCTATAAAGCATTGTTGTCCCTTTGATGTTGTTGGTCATATAGGTTGGGTAGCTTTCTTCAAGTCATCAAAGGCCCTATAACTCCATTCTATTCAAGTAGCATGGGACAAATCAGTCTGGCCAAGTTCTCTTTTTTGTTTAGTTTTTTCGCTTCCTACCCACTCAATTTCTTTGACTTGATGTATAATCCATTCACTTGTCCCTCTTCCCTTTCTGTCTTCTTCCTCTTCTGTTGTCAAAAGATGACCTCATGGACGCTTGCAACCATTGTTTGTCTAGAAGGTCTCTCTTGTGTGCAAACTTCATTCCCCTTCCTCCTCCTAGTTCTTTTGGCATTCAATATTAGTTATGGCTCAAAAACTGTAATAACTTAAGGCTTCATCTCCTCTTTGTAACATCCTTAAAGATTAAATTTTTTAATTATTTAGTATTTTATTAAATGAATTTATTTTATCCTTAAATTAATAAATTAAAGCAAATTAACTTTATACATAGGGAATATAAGACTAATAGGACTTATAGAAATTTTTGAAGTTAAATAGAGCTTAGGGGCAAAATCACTATTTTTCACCTCAACATACTTTGGTGAATTTTTTAGAAAGGTAAAATATCATGAACTGACATGATTTATATATCATTAGTTCAGAAATAATACGCAAAAAATTATAAAATCTGTTCTATAATTCTTGGAGATCATTAGGATAAAAAATGATTCTAGATAGTTAAAAAAGTCTGTACAGAACCAAATTGGACTCTGATGTTCGAATTAATTGCTTCATGAGGTTTAGTGCAAAAAGAACCATTAGATGGTCATGATGAAATACAAAAAGGTAAGGTCAGAATGGAGATATAAGCAAAAAATGAATAGATGCACTTGCTGTATAGGGCCTCCTGCCCTTTAACCAAAAGCAAAATGGTCATTTGCACCTTAAATAATAAACTAAATAACTATAAGACATAAGTGGGCCCCATGTAGGTTCTATTAATGTTAATAAAATATAACAGAAGACACGATAACCTGAATAGATAAAATATAACAGAGGACCAACAGAAGAACATAACAGTGAATTTTTTTGAATGGTGGCATTTTCGTAATTTTTGGTTAGTCATACCAAATGTGATGCCACAGGTGGAGATACTTCTAGAAGTTGCATGCAATTCGAAGTGATGACATCAATAGATTCTGAGTAAAAGATTATGATAGCACATAAACCAAAAAATTTTGATTAATTTGACTGCTGACGTTGCTGTTGACATCAATAGTAATTATGACAAAGTAACTGATTTAGTTACTTTAACTAAATAGGAAGGTAACTATAATTGAATTAGAATTAAATTATTAGAAAAAGGAGATCCAATGGTGGATATTTATCTTTAATGTAAGATGTGATCTTAACTGTTGAAATGATCTAATGGTTCAGATTCTTTCTTATCCTTAGAAACTTAATCTTAACCATGCATTTGATCTAATGGCCTAAATCCTTCCTTAATATCAATTTAATCCTAGCCATCCACCTAATCCAACAATTTAGATCTTTCATTTGAAAACAACATTCAATCTTAACCATTCATTAAAAATAAAACATACATAACTACAAACACATTTACATGACATACACACTCCACCAAAACTCACACACCTTTAGCCAAGGCGAGAAAGAAAGGAGAGAGCATGGCCAAGGAGAGGAGGAGAAGAAGAAAGGAAGAAGGAAGAAGAAACAAGGAAAAGAAAGGCCAAGGAAAACAAGGTCACATAGTTAGCTATCTTCTTCTTAGTTTTCTTTCACTTTTATCCATGAAATTCTCTCTTCTTTTCTCTTTTAGATTTTGGCCATGGCTAAGGAGAAGAAATATTCTTGATAATTTTATGAGTCCTTGTCAAGAAAAGATTAAAAAATTGATATATATGGCAAAATGGTTTATTTACTTCAAGAATATTTCTAATTTCGGAGACTTTCTTAATTCAAGGGACTTGGATATTCAAGAAGCCATGGAAGAGATTGAAGAAAAAATTAAGTGGGAAAATAATGGAAGAAGGCTTAAGTGGAAGATTGATTTATATAACTTTGATTTTTATGAAGTTATGGCAAGTTGTTTTGAAATTTTAATTTGATGGAAGCTGAGGAAATTCAAGAAGTCCTTAAAAATTGATTTGGGATTTTTGTATATCTATCTTGAATATGCAAGAACGGTCATTTGACAAGGGAAAAATGTGAAAAATCTCACACCCACACACACGTCATAGCTATGGCCTAACCCACATATAATACTTAGGGAAGAGTTTTTCAAAATCTAATTAAATTAGGATAATTTACACTAAAAATAAAAAGACTTATGTTGAATTTTTGATAATTTTTAGATAACTAAATCAAAAGTCAACTTAATATATGAAAAGCATTGACCATATGTTGTATGAACTTTTATTTATGTTATTTGAGGTATTATGGATGATCAGTATAGTCTATTACACTCTATCTATATTGATATTTATTTTATAATTTTTGGAGTTTATTTGAATGTTATGTTGGCTTTTGATTAAACAGTGGATATTTGATATGATATTATGTTACTTGCTATTTGATTTCATGATCTATATGGCTACAAGTTGTTTGGCAAAGGACTGGCCTATTTGTAATATGGCAAAATTGCCTTGATTAAGGGATGAGCCTTATGTGTGCCAGAATTGGCACTAGGTAGCTATGGTAGCGCTGGATGTCTAATTTTAATTAATAAAGATGCCTATAATTTTAAAATAACTAATTATGACCGATGAGGACCATTTATATATTTTTGAACCTATTTGGACTTACTTGAATGATCCTTTTGATGGCTATATTGGACATTGACTCTGGACCTTAACTAATGAACTATTTTGGATACCAGATGGACTCGAGAACAAATCTAGACTTAGAAAAGTAGAAAGATAATTGTGATTATTTAATTATAATTTTTGAACTCCAATACGATGTTATGCTATATGAATTATTTGATGATGCACAAAATTATGCAAGGTAGTTCTTTCCTAAATATATCTATTATGTCTTGATCAGAAGATGACTTAAATAGCATATTATTGTGACATTTTAATATGACTTTATTTAGGTACCCATTGGGGGACACCTTAGTAAAGGAAGCAAGGATGAGCCTGCTAAGTCATGGCAATGCAATGTGATATGGGTATTGAGCCTGTCAGTCTCTAAGGCCTAATGGTCAAGTTAACATGGAGAAAATAACACTTGAATTAATTGCTTATTGTATTTTATTTATTATGCATATATCTGTTTATACATGTCATGTGAATTTCGAGTTTGATAATTTTAGTTATTTATATTCCTTTCTTTGAGTTTCACCTGGCCATGGTTAGTAGAGATAGAAAAATATGAGATTCAAAGAATTCTAATAACTAAACCAACATTCAAATACATATATGGTTCACTCAAGTATATGGAAGCAAGCATGTTGATTATGTAACCATAGCCAATCCATAAATAAGAAAGAAAATCCATGCTTATTTCCTTAGCTTCACCTAAGAATGAGCTACCCCACTTATAAATCCAAATAGGCATAATGCAATTGCATATTCTACTTAAACAACCAACAAGCCAACCAAGTGCAAACAATGTAGACAAGTAACCAAAATACTCAAGCAAATCAACCATACATATAAGAATGAAGGAAAGGCTATCTTATCAAGCAAATTCCATCAATTCCCTTATTCTCCTTCTCTTGAACCCATGACCTCACACACACACTTTGGTGTGGTCCCACTTGCTTAGCCTTGGCATATCAATTAAGGTATAAAATAATCAATTAAGATATATCCAATCTTATTTTAGCAATACATGTGCATATTAGGACTTAAGTATGAATCAAGTTATTTTAAGTGTTTCAAAATAGCTCATTCTATTTGCCACATTTCATGTAGCAATTCCATCATTTTTCTATATTAATTTAATCACTTTTCATGGGTAAAACTAGTCCAAAAGCTTAGCCAAATCACTTATTCCCTTCCTAAGGCATATTAGGGTTTTTATGGAACCAAATTTGCAACACCATCAAATCTCATTCTTTTTCTTAAACTAATGATTCCTCTAGCCTTTATATTACTCATTTAGGCCTCTTAAACCATGAAAATAAATTAAAAACTTCCCTAGGTATCATTTCTTGCTCTGGCTGAGAACAACACTACATAGCCCCGTCTTGGAATTTTTGTTTGTTTCATAGAGATTTTGATGGCTTTAGGATATCCATAATTCATTTCTAGTTAAATTATGGTATTATAGGGATTAACTATTTCTTTTAGAGTTTTGAATTTCTCAAGGCCAAATCTAAATCCTAGGTGAAGCCACATGAATTTCTCTTGGTTTTTAATTAAATCTTTTTGCATATTCTTACTCTTCACCCTTCTAAACCTTTGATTACACCAAGTTTTGGTCATATAAACATTCCTTTCTCCCTTTCTCTCCAGGTCAAAATTACACATGGCTAACATTTTGAGAATACAAATTTTTCCTAACTTAAATCATACCTTGTTTTGATAAGCCTTTAATGAAGATTATTTTGGTAAAATTGGTGTCCTCAAATGAGCTTTCTCACTCAAGATACCAGCTACATAATTCACTGTTTTAAGAAACCAAAGCCACCATGAGAGATACCATTAGGAGTAGAAGAGGTTTCATAACTATGGCATATCAAAATTTAGCACAAATCCTTACATATTTGGCTCATAATTTTCTTTTCTTTCCACCTTCCTTTCACACTACCATGAGAGATATTGAGGTGGTGTGCTATAAATAGAAGAATCTAAGGTATTATAACATTTTTAGGAATATCGATTTTACCTCTACTCTTTAATTCCTTTATTTGAGCTTATTTTTTAGTATTTTTAGAAATTGATAGCTCCACGCTAACTTTTAGACTCTCTTCTTCATTAGAGGTTACAAGGACTTAAAATAATCTAAAAAAATCTAGTTAAAATTATTACTACTTGGGGTCCTAAACAATGCACCACCAAGGATTTGGCCAAACTAACCTCATGTAGTTAATCTACTAGCTTTATTTCATAATATTATAATAAGGTATGTTTATTTCTCAAGTCAATGTTTATTTTTTTAAATCTCTGATTTTTCTATAGGTAAAAACAAAGCCCTCTAGTATGATTAATCTGAGAGGAAGAGGGCCTAGTGCATCCACATGAGAATGAAAAACCTATGTCATTCATCTATTCCTTGAATTCATGCATGTAGAAAGCTGTGGAGTGTGTGAAAATGTAAGTCCAAGGGCTGTCTATGTGGGAGTGGAGGGAATATATGGCTTTGCACTTCTAGTGTAATACCTTAACCTTTAGCCTTCATATCTCATCACATATGCTTAGGTTCGTGCATTTTCAAGAAAAGGCAATATATTTAATGGTATTTTAATTACGTTATGTAAGGGCCCATTTCGCTGTGTTATGCTTCATAGACCATATGAACTCATCAATATCATTTCCTATCCATAAAAAATCCATACAAGTCATACACATCACAAAACATCACAAGAGTCTCGGATCTTAGGCCACCTTTTGCAAAATTAATGTTTTGCTATCGGGTTCACTTTCTAGATTTTTTATATGAACTTCAACAATTCATAACTAATTCTAGAAAAATTAAAATCAGGCAAACCATACTATTTTGGAAATTTGTGGATGTTAACCAAAGACTAAAAATAATTCCAGACCAATATAGTGGCCTTTTGTAACACCATAACTTCTAGCTCATTTCATGCCATTTATAAGCTTTGTATTATTAATCCCACAAGAGCAAAGGAGAAAGGGGATGAAAATAATAGACTTTTTATGTGTTGCGCTATATCAAAAAATTCAATTCGGTGTCACAAGGATCGTGTGAGCTCATACTATATTTATTCAAATTTAATTTCATTATTACAACTCATTTGCATCACAAAAACATGCCTACAACCCATGGAAACCGAAATGGAGCTCAAAATAAACAAGCATATTTTCGGCCAGGTTTGCTCCATTTTCTGACCTAACTTTGGAAAATCATAACTAAATCTAAAAAATTTGAAATCATGCAATCTTGGTCAGTCTGGAAATCTTAGGATGTCTACTTCACACTAAAATATGCCCAAGTCACAACATTCATTACACAGGATGTTTGACATCCAAAATACTACAGAGGTCGCTAGCTGCCTGGGCTGTTGTTCAGTTTACTGATACCAAATTCTAAAATTCATAACTAATTCTATAAAAATTGAAATCACACCCATTAAGTCATTGTGGAAAGATACAAATGTTAAATTGATATTAAAAATAATTCCAGAATGAAATCAATACGTTATATATCTAGAACTGATGGAACAGTAACTGATCTCCTGGGGTACTATTGATACTAACAGTCAACTTCAAACATACCTAACTCTTTGCTCAAACATCCAAATGAGGTGATCTTGGTGGCCATAGAAATATTATGACTTCTAATTTATGCATATAAAATTTCACAAGCATTGGACACCATTTGGCCATTGGGTAACACAAAACAAAAAACTGCCAGTGTGAACAGTACCCATACCAGAATCCATGAAAAATCTCAACTTTGAAAATTCATCAAATATTCCCTAGACCTCTGAAAATTATAATCTTTAGCTTCCTAGAAAGCTCTCAATGAGACCTAATTGTATGACAAATTCCAGATTAAGACTAGCTCATTTAGCTAAAAAGTGACATAGGATTCCATTATGGTCAATTTTGGCTCCATATTGAGTACCAAAATTGCCAAATGGATTTTCCTTGGTCTTGGAACCTTTTGGGCAAGTCTAAAAGTATATTTAAGACTTGTGTGAGCTATCCAAATGGTCTCAAACCTCATACATCTCATTTTGGCCATTCAACCCCCACTTATACACATATCCATTAAACTTTCAATTCTCATACTTTGGCATTAGATACTCAAAACAAACGCTAGAGGTCATACATCATATTCATATATATAAACATTACATAATGGTGTATTTATACATGTCTCAAGGGTCATGGTACATTTACAACATCATATACTTTGTAAAGCCTCCTTATAGGTTCAAAAAGAATGAAAGCTAGGGCTAGGCTTGTCACTCTCCTTCTTTCATGGTTGTTGGCTCCCTTCACCATAACTCCTTGGTCCACCTAGCATGTTAGAGCATTGGAGAGGAGGGAGTGAGATTCAAAGAATCCCAATAGCTCATCTCCCATTCAATCATATATAATATGTGCAAGCAAGCTTTACTAATGCATGCATGGAGACAATAAAAGCCATGGACATTTTAGAAGCAAAGTTGGCATGTGAACAACTCATACAAATCATTCAAGAGCTCACTAAGTGTTTGGATTGGCCTCACACTTCTCCTCATGGGTTTTGGACTTGCCTCACCCATTTCTTGAGCACTTTGGACTCAACCATACTCTTGGGAGCCCACTTTGCTTTTGGGAGACTCTTTGCTTTGTCTCAACCAAGCTCAAGGGTTCTTGGCTCATCCTCACCAAAGGGAAGAGTTCTTGGCCTCTCCACACTCAAGCAAACTCATACAAACATCATGGATTCATTTAAAACATAACATGGCATCAAGGATCATGACATGTAAAGATATGCTAGCATACTTTTCAAAGCTTGAAAATACATATACACACATTCTAAAACAAGCTAAACACACATCCATGCATGAGAGAAGGTGGAGAGAGCTACCTTGTATACAAACACACACTTTTTCCTTAGCTTTCAAGCCTCCTCTTTTAGCCACACACCCACAAGTTGGTGGAGATAGTTTCTCTTGGTCTAGACACAAATTATGGGAGCCAATTAAGTTTATGAAACAATTTCTAGGGCTATGCAACTTGCTTAAACCCTAGATTACTCTATAACCTCCATTATGGTCCATATTGGCACCTAATGAAGCAACACCCCTCAAATGATTTCTAGGCCTCATTCTTTACTCTCAAATATGATTCTTGACTCCTTTTAAGCCTCTTGGAGTCATCACATCATTAAAACAAAGGGCCTAGCATCATGTTGCTTCCTTAGGCCAAAATATGGAACCTAAGGCACCAAATCAATTTTTAGGAGTTCTAAATTTTTTCCAAGGGTTCCTCCCACCTTCTACCATCATAAGAAGTCCCAAACCAAGGCTAAAAGAAATTAAAACAGCCCCTAGCCCAATGGTTCTATCTTGGCCGAATTGATGGAGGGAGGAGGAGTCCATGGGTTTTTTGATTTTTCCTTGATGGGAGAGACACTTGGGAGGCTTCCTAGGGGTCTTAGAGACTCAAATAAACATTTACACATGCAAGAAAATTCATGGATTAAATCAGTTTTTATAAAGTGTCCAAGAGCTCTACACTTTTCTAACTTGATTTTCATTAGCCTTTCTTCCAATTTCCTTGCATCTACTAACTCCTCATGGTCTAAAACCCACAATTCCTTCTTATTTCTGGACAAAAAGCCTCCCCCAAGATGGTTATGTTCTGGCAGAACTCCACACACAAAGGGCAAGAAAAAGGAAGCAACCAAGATAGAAAAATCACCTTGATTCCAAGCTTTTCTCAAGAGTTCTCTTCCTTGCTTCAACCCTCTCCTTGAATTTTGAAATTTCCCCCTCAGTTCTGGGCTCAAAATAGAACCAAACATCTCACTAAATCCATAGGAAGGGAGGAGGAAAGGAGGGGAAGAAGTTTAACAAGACAAGGAGTAGGAAAAAGTGCCTAAAACTTACACTTTTCAAAGCTTCCTCTTCCTTCCTTGGCTTCCCCTCTTGTGCGCCACTCTCAGCCCTTCTTACTTCTGTTTTAACATGTGAGAGAGTGGGTGAAGAGATCTGAGCAAAGGAGGGGCGTTTTTATAAGCTAGGGATTCATTTAAGCAACTTTTAAAATTTGCAATTTAGTCCCTCTTCATAGTTTTATTCGTTTAGGCTCGTTTCAACTCCTTTTTGAAATCTGTCTTTTCCATCATATTCCTTAGGCTCTTAATCATAATAATTGCCTTTGGAATCACTCAAAAAGGATCTAAAACCATTCTGAACTGTTTGGTCAAAGTTTTGGTCAACCGACAGCCGAAATCGCTCACCGGAGGAGTTTCAACTGCTCTAGGGGTTCCCATAGTATTCAGGGCCTCTGAGAACCCTAGAAAATTCAAATTTTTTGTTTAAAAATCCCTCCTATGAGTTTTCCAATTTTTTCAAAAATTACAAAAATGCCCCTACTTCCCTCGGTACATTTTCTGATCTCTTTTGGCTCTGGTTTTTGGGTATCTTAAATCTTAAATCCTCATTTTCTAATATTTAAAATTTTATTATAATTTTAGTTGGCCCCAATTCCTTGTATTTCAAGGACTTCCTTTTATATTTGGCTCATTTCTAACGTTTACGGAGAAACTGAATATTGCATTTCTCACGTTTATGGAGGGACTGGATGTTACACCTTTAACCTGTGGAAATTGATGAAATAGTAACTTAAGTCAAGCTACATTACTAGTACTGTCATGCAACTTCAAAAATGCTTTTCTCCCTCTACAGAGCTTCAAATGAGGTGCTCTTAATGGCTATGGAAAGATTATGATGTCCATTTTATTTTTGTAAAATTTTATACGCATTGGCTTCATTTGACCCATATATGACACAGAGAAGCAAATTGACCAAATGAACAGTAACTATACCATTTCTGCATAATTTGGCCAACTTTGAAAAATCATAATAAATTCTCTAGAGCTCTAAATTAAGTGTTCTTTATCTTTGTGAAGAGCTTTAGATGAGACCTACTTATTGGCCAAATTTCATGAAAAAACTCACTCATTTGGTTAAACTTTGGTTTAGCACATAAAATGGTCAAATTTGAAGTCCAAAGTGAGATTTTAAGACACCAAATAGCTTTCCTCTCATCCTATAGCCACTTAGGCACATCCAAAAGCATATATGCAACAT
Source organism: Erythrophleum fordii (assembly GCA_032878935.1). Classification (NCBI taxonomy): domain Eukaryota; kingdom Viridiplantae; phylum Streptophyta; class Magnoliopsida; order Fabales; family Fabaceae; genus Erythrophleum; species Erythrophleum fordii. The sequence goes on from JAVQMF010000019.1 coordinate 193,406, forward strand.
ATATAAGCATTCCAAATGATCCAATTCATCATAGAGCTCAATCTCACCTTGCCACTTGCATACATACACATGGACATCACACCACATAAGGGCTCCTTGGTGGCAAAAACATACATATTCATTCATCTAGCTTCCACATTGATACATACACCATCTATGCATACATTAGAACATGCTCAATGGTTTACATCATGTATACATCTCATGGTTACATAGTTTGACAAAAATATGCCATCAAAATGCCTATTTTTCATAACCCTTTATCAAAATCTTGATCTTCAAGGTTGTTGGCCTCTATTTCTTTGTCCACTTGGCTCACTTAGACATGGTTAGATATATGTGGGGCAAGAGTGAGATTCAGAGAATCCTAATAGCTCTTAATCCTTTCAAACATACATAATGAATGCATATACAAGCCAAATAATGCATGCATGACATTTCAGCAACTAATGAGCATACATAAATCATTTTCCTTTGCACATCATCTCATACACAACAAACATATACTCTCAAGGGCATTGGTTTAGCCTTTTCCAACTTTCTTGGAACTTTTGGATTTGCCTCACCTACTTTCAAGGGACTTTTAACTTAGCTTCACTCTTTTTGAGACTTTTGGCTTTGTTTCACCCATTTCTAGGGACTTTTAGCTCATTCTCACCCTTGTTAAGGGACTTTTAGCATCACCATAATGCAATCATAAACTCATTCCAAGAAACATAATTGTACCATAATATGTAAATATTGGCTAGAAACATTTCTTATGGCTCAAACATATACACAAGCACTCAATGACAAAAAAACAACTAAGCTATGCATGTGAGAAAGGTTAGAGAGCTACCTTAAAGCAAGAACTCAACATTTTGTCCTTGGATTATTCTTCCTCTTTCTTGACCACACACTTGTAATGAGGTGGAGCTTGATTTTTTTGGCCTAGACACATCAAATAGGACCCAATTACATTATGGAAGCAAGCTCTAGCATCACACACAGTCTATGCAAGCTTACTTTATTCTATGGTTCAATTATGGTTCCATACAAGGCCTGATGAAGCATCTACTAAAATTCATGATTCTCCTTTTATCTAGGTCTCTTGACTCCATTTAAACTTCTCGGTGTCACCACAAATTCATTCCTAAGAGCCTAGATACAAATTACTTCTTTAAGTGTCATTATGGAGCCTACACCTCTATCTCACAAACCAAGGCTTCTAAATTTTTTCTAAGGCTTCCTTTAATGTTCTTTCATTATATCTAGTCCCTTTCTACCCTTAGAAAAATTTAAAACTATCCCTAGGTGCTTCTTTTTGTCTAGGCTGAGTCTATGCACACTTTTAGGCACTCATGGATTTTGCAACTTCTTTTAAAGGAAATGGCACATGTAAGGCTTTCTAGGTATTTGAAAACCCCATATACATGCTTAGACAATTAGAAATACTACTAGAAAGCTTCACATATATCGTGGTGCAATAAAATCCCTAGCTTTTGGAAACTTGAAAACTAATGCTTCTTTTTGAAATCTCTTTGCATATACTTTTTTCTTACCCTCAAAAACCTAGGTTTCATGCTTGGTTTAGGTCAGATTTTACTCCCCCTTGGTTGTTCTATATAAGGACAAAAATACCTATAGAGGAACAAGAATAAGGAAGCGAGGAAAGCCATAAAATTACCTTGATTCTTTAGGCTTTTCAAGAGCTCTCTTCTTTGCTATAGCTTTTCCTTGACATTTGGAACTTCCTTCCTCTGGGCAAGACTCAAAATAGATCTAAATCACTCACCAAAACCATGGAAAGAAAGAGGAGAAGGAGGGGAACAAGTTTAATGAAGGAAGGAACAAGAAAATCCTTAGTTTTTCTTGCCTTTTCTTAGGTTTTTCTTCTCCCTTGATGCTCCTTCTTAGTAGAACTTCTCCCTTGTTTTAGGCAGAAATTAGATTGGCTAGGTGTGGGGGAGAAGTGGGACACTGCCTATATATAGTGAGAGATTCATTAAAGACATTTCAAAATGCCAATTTTGCCCTTGTTCTTGGTTTCTACCCTTAAGGCTCATTTCAACTCCTTTTCATAATCTTTATCTTTCATCATAAAATTTAGATCTTCTAACCTTTAAATTGTCTTTGGAATCACTCAAATCGGATCTGAAACGTTCCCGAACGAAAGGTTCAAAATTTGAGTCCATCGATGTTCTAAAACATAAACTGAAGGGGTTTGAACCATTCTAAGGGTTCCTATAATATTTAGGGCATTTAAGAACCCTAGAAAACTCAATTTTTCTATTTAAAGATCATTCCTTTGAGTTTTCTAAAAATTATCTAAAATTATAAAAATGACACTGCATTTCGTCAAATTTTCATTGGTCACTCCAACTCCGGTTTCTGGGCTTCCTAAGCCTTGGATCCTCATTTTCTATTATTTAGAATTTTATCCTAATTTTATTTGTCTTCAACTCATTTATTTTAGAGGACTCTTTTTTATATCTAGCCTATTTTCATCGTTTTTACGACAACTGGGTGTTACATTTCTACCCCCTTTAAATAAAATTTCGTTCTCAAAATTTAAATATATACCTCATGTGAAAAGCTCTAGATGCTTCATTCTCATCTCTTCTTCTAGCTCCTAGGTGGCTTCCTCAAGAGAGAGCCCTTTTTAAACCACTTTCACTAATGGTATCATTTTATTCTATAACTGCTTGAGTCTAACATTCACGATCTGATCTAGTGATACTATGTAAAATAAATTGCCCTGCAATTGCATATTCTCATATTCTATGACATGTGAGGGGTCGACCTGGTACTTTTTAAGCTGGGATACATGAAATACATCGTGTATTTGGCTCAGGTTTAGGGGTAGAGTAAGTTTATAGGCCATAGGTCCAACTTTATCAAGAATTTGGAATGGACCTATGTATTTTAGACCAAGCTTTTTACTCTTAATAGACCTACCTATCCTTATGATTGGAGACACTCTAAAAAAGAAATAGTCTCCAACCTCAAACTCTAACGACCTTCTTCTCCTATCTACATAACTCTTTTGTCTACTCTATGCCATTAAGAGTTTCTTTTTATGGTTTCTATCTATCTAGAGATCTGGTCTACTAACTCTAAGCCTATAAGGCTCCTCTTTCCTAGCTCAACCTAACATGCTGGGGACCTACACTTCCTCCAATATAATGCCTCATACAGTGCCATCTGAATACTAGCATGATAACTGTTATTGTAGGCAAACTCCACCAGAGGCAAATAGGTATCCCAGTTTCCCTTTAACTCTAGAACATAAGCCCTCAACACGTCTTTTAGGGTTTTGATGGTTCTCTCTATTTGACCATCTGTTTAAGGGTGATAGACTGTACTCAATCTTAATCTGGTCCCTAGGGCATCTTGTAATGATCTCTAAAAATTCAAAGTGAATTTGGGATCTCTATCTGATACTATGCTCCTAGGTACACCGTGTAGTCTCACTATTTCTCTGATGTACAGCTAGGCTAATCTGTCTAGGGTGTAAGTGGCTTTCATTGCTAGAAAATGTGCTAACTTGATTAATCTATCCACTATCACCCATATGGCATCATACCCCAATGATGTCTTGGGTAAACCCATGACAAAATCCATCGTTATGCTATCCCATTTCCACTTAGGAATATTTAGAGGCTGAAGTAACCCAGCTAGCCTCTGATGTTCTGAGTTAACTTTTTGAAATACTAAACATCGGGAGAGATACTCTGCTATATCCATTTTCATCCTAGGCTATCAGAATATTTTCTTTAAATCATGGTACATTTTGTTGCTGACTTGATGGTATTTACTCTCATATGCCTCTTCTAATATCTTTTCTCTCAATTCTAACTCTTTAGGCACATACAACCTATTTTTGCATCTCACTATCCCACCCTTAGATAGATTAAAGTCTAGAGTATTACCTTGGGATATTTGGGCTCTAATCTTTCTTACATATTCATCTCCATGCTAAGCATATCTTATATGGCTCCTTAGGTCACTCTCTATTCAGGTTTCATTTATTAGCAATTTCCCTGATTGCACCTGACATGAGAAATTCATATCTCTGAACCTCTCAATCAATTCTTACTCTCTTAACATCATGTAGGTCATATGTATAGATTTTCTGCTCAGTGCATCAGCTATCACATTAGCCTTACTGGCATGGTATTTCAAGGTAAAGTCATAATCTTTTATGAACTCTAACCATCTCCTCTTTTTCATATTTAATTCTTTCTGTTCAAACAAGTACTTAAGGCTTTTTCTATGGCAGCTCCATATAGGTAGTATCTCTATATCTTAAGAGTAAATACCACTGCTACTAGCTCTAAGTCATGAGTAGGATAGTTTTCCTTGTGTGGTTTCAACTGTCTAGAAGCATAGGCTTCCACCTTGCCTCCCTGCATAAGCATACATCCTAACCCTTTTCTTTGAGGCATCACTGTAAACTACAAAAGTCTCTATTGGGTCAGGAAGTACTAAAACTAGGACAGTGGTTAATCTATGCTGTAGTTTCTAAAAAATTTGCTCACATTTCTCATCCTACACAAATGATATTTTCTTTCTAGTGAGCCTAGTTAGTGGCATCACTATTTGAGAAAAGCCTAGAATGAACCTCTTGTAATAACCAACTAAACCTAGGAAGCTTTTAATCTCTGTCACTATCCTAGGTCTCTCCCATTGAAGTACTACCTCTACCTTGTGGGGATCTACTGTGCCTCTTGCTTGGGAGATCATGTGGCCTAAGAATTGCACCTCAGTGAGCCAAAACTCACATTTACTAAGTTTAGCATACAACTATTTTTCTCTTAAGGTCTCTAGGGCTAATCTTAGGTGTTGCTCATGCTCTTCTTTGCTCTTAGAATAGATAAGAATATCATCTATGAAGACAACTACAAACTTGACTAGGTATGGCCTTAACACCCTATTCATATAATCCATAAACATCGCTGGTGCATTCGTCAACCTGAAGGGCATAACTAAAAACTCATAATACCCATACCTAGTTCTGAAGGTTGTCTTAGGAATATCCTCAGCCTTAATCCTGAGCTAATGATATCTTAACTTGAGGTCTATTTTAGAAAAGACTAACACTTTTACTAACTGATCTAAGAGGTTATCTATCCTGGGAAGGAGGTATTTATTCTTAACTATGATCTTATTGAGCTCTCTGTAATCTATACATAATCTAAGGCTCTTATCTTTCTTCTTTATGAATAGGATTGGAACTCCTCATGTTGAAACACTGGGTCTAATGAAACCCTTCTCTAAGAGCTTTGCTATTTGTTTCTTTAACTTTGCTAGCTCAATGGAAGCCATCCTATACAAGGCTTTAGACACTGGACCTGCCCTAGGCACAATATCTATGGGAAACTCTACTTCCCTATCAGGGGGTAATCCACTAATTTCTTTATGGAATACCTCTGAAAATTCCCTCACTATAGGTATCTCCTTTATGCTCTCTTCTATATCAACTTATAGGGAAAAGAAAACTAGAAACTCCTGACAACCATGCCCTAGAGATCTCTCAGTCTGGGAGGTGGTCATAAAAGCTAGCTTAGTCTTAATACTAGGTGTAGTCTCACATTCAGGCAAATAAATACATTTATGGTAACAGTTAAGCATGGCATTATTTGCATAGTTCCAGTTCATTCCAATAATCAAATTAATATCAATAAGGGGCATACATATCAAATCAAGTATGGTAAAGCAATGGTTAAACTAGACTACGTAGTTCAAACAAGTATGGGAGGTGATAGCTTAGTTTCCTATGGGAGTGGATACATATAAATCATATGGTAAGGCATGCATACTCAGACCTAACTCCTAGCACAGTTATAAGATATGAAAGAGTGACTAGCACCCAAATAAAATAACGCAAGTAGAAAACAATTATTAATCTTAATAGTACCTTGGATCAGACTTGGAGACCTACTAGCCTCCTGTTATGTTAGGACAAAAACTCTACCCTAGGTCTATAGTTTAGGTGCAAGAGCTACCTCCCTTGGCTGTGTAGGCTATGTGCAGTCTCTGGTTATATGCCTTGGCCTATCACACGTAAAACATACATTCTAGCCAATGTAGCACGGTCTGTTCCCATGGCTTTTGCCACACTACGCGTAAGCTGTTGGAGTGGAACTGGCTTTGCTGGACTGAGTTGGTTTCCTTCTACCTTTGCCTCTCCTATTCTACTGGCCTTTGCCACCTTTTTTATTGCTACTAGTGGTGGGTAACTTCTTATAGGGCCTTTTGCTCTTTGGAAGGGGAGGTCTAGCACTCGAGGCTGGATGCACCGTCCTTAAATTTGCCTCGGTGACTTTGCACACCTTGACTAGGGCATTAAAATCCCTAATTTTCTAAGGCACCACTCTATCTCTAATCTCTAGTAAGAGCCCCTTCTCTAATTTATCCGCTCTATATCTCTCATCATCATGTTTTTGTAAGTAAGAGGAATATCTAGATAGCCTTACAAATTTAGCCATTATTAGTCTATAGACATCCCCTCAGTCTGCCTCAGGAGCACAACCTCTAACTCCTTCACATCTCAAATAGAACTGGGGAAATACTACTCATAGAATGCCTATAAAAATGTCTCTCAGTTGATTAGGAGGTTCTTTGACTTTATGATAGGTTCAGTGCTCCTCTACCAATAATATGCCTTTTTCTCTAATTGAAAAATGGTCATCATGACCTTCTGCTTAAATGTGCACTCCATCACCCTGAATATCTTTTCTAACTGCATGATCCAAGCCTTAACTTTCTCTGTACTTAGCTCACCATCAAAGGTGGGAGGCCCAAACTTTATGAACTACTCTATAATTTGCCTCGTGGAAGGCTACTCAGGGGTTAGAGGTGTTGGAGCTAGTGGATTCTATGACATCTGCTAAATCTATGGCTGTGGACCTTAGTGAGTTGGCCCTGAATGCTCAGGATGATTTGAGTGTTGTAGTGTGTAATGCTCAGTACGTTGTAAAAACATAGAAACGGGCTGATTTGAAAAGCAAGTCCCTTGAGATGAGTGATTCAAGGCCAAATAAAATTTGGATAAAATGTTAAATAATAGGAAATGAAGATTTGAGCCTTAAGTTGCCAGAAACTGGGGCCGGAGTAATTCAAAAAATTTGTCGAAAAGCCAGTGGCATTTTCGTAAATAAGTATAATTTTAGAAAACCACCTAGGAGGACTTTTTAAATGGAAATTTAGTTGCCCATTGTTCTTAAAGGCCCCAAAAACTATGGGAAGCCCCGGGACTGATAAAGCCCCTCCGATGTACTCTTTTCGATGTCGGTTGACCCAAACTTTGACTGATTCGTTTGGAAAGGTTTTAGCTCCAATTTGAGTGATTCTAAAGTTATTTTATTAAATTGGAAATATAAATGTTATAATGGAAATGACGGTCCTAAAAAAAGAGCTAAAACGAAAGAGAAACGAAAATGCTAAGAACGAAGGGCAAAATTGGCATTAAAGTGTTAAAGGAAGCTTCTTTCTTCTTCTTTATATGCCACGTTCTTTCTCTCCTCCCTAAGATCGACTTGCTTCTGCCCATTTTCAGAGGAAAACTCCAGCTTCTTAGGTGCACAAGAGGAGGAAGATTTTGGAGGAAGAAATTCAAGAAAAATGTAAGAAACTTTAAGAAATTCCATACCCTTCCTTCTTGAAACTTGCTCCTCTGCTCTCAAGCTTTCTTTCTATGGTTTTAATGGAGAGTTTGGTGCTGTTTTTGGGGCAGAACAGAGAGGGGAATTTCAAAACTTGAGGGAGCAAGCCAACCAAGTGGAAGAACAAGCCAAAGGAAGCAAGAAAACATGGTAAAACTTCCATTATTTGGTAGTTTCTCCCTTCCCCTTCCTCTTGCACGAATTTGGCCACCATGAGCCCAATTCTTAGGGGCTATTTCCTGCTCAATTCATGGAGGGATTAGAGGTTTTGGAGTGCAAGGATTAAGAATCTATCATTGGAAGCAAGTAAAAGCCATTGAATCTCAAGTTGAAAAAGTGTAGGGTGCTTGAACATAGTTTAAAATCTGGGTTGATTGAAGACTTCCCCATCATATATGAGTGTTTGTTTGAGTTTCTAAGACTCTTAAGGAGCCTCCCAAGTGCCCCCATCCATTAAGGAAAAATCCCAAACTCCATAGGTCTTTAATGGAGGCATAAATCAGTCAAAACCCTTAGAGATAGCTAGGGGATGTTTTAAATAGTTCCAAACTTGACTTAGGACTTTATATGATAAAAGAAGATAGGAGAAACCCTTGGGAAAAATTTGGAAGCCTTAGGTTGGGAGATGAGGCAATGGCTTCCATAATGTAACCTTATGAAGCAACATGGGCCTAGGTTTGTGAAAGTGAGCGTGTGATGGCTTCAAGGACCTTAAATGAGGTTAAGAGGTCTAAATATGGCAAGGGAATGGAACCAAGAATTTTACTTGTGGTAGTTGCTTCATTAGGTCATTAATGGAACCATATTATGACAAATAGAACAAAATGTAGTCTTAAGAGTGAGTTGGATGTTATAATTTGTTCCAAGAGTATAATTAAGTGTTGTTTATTGTGAATAGGCCAAAGAAATCCAACCCCACCTCCTTGTGTTTGTGGAACCAAAAAGGGGAAGGAACAAGCAAAGTAAGACTTGAATTTGTATCAAGGTAGCTCTCTACCTTTTCTTATTGCATTTTCTTGTTGCATATATGTCATTGTGTGCTTGTGTGTATATTTGTATGTTTGGGACATGCCACTTGATGCTATGATGCTATTTTGGTACCAATATGCTTTCTTAAATGTCTTTGAATTGTGGAAATGGCTCACAAGGGTGAGGTAGTACCAAAAGTACCTTAATGTGGGTGAGGAGATGCCAAAAGTCTCATGGCATGGGTGAGATAAGGCCAAAAGTCCCTTGGATAGTTGAGGCTAAGTCAAAAGTCCTAAGAACCAAGAGTGAGGCAATCCAAAAGTCCTAGAAAGGGGATGAGGCCAAACCAAAAGTCCCTAGAGCTCATTCTTATGCTTGACATGAGTTTGTAACACAAAAATGTGAAATTGGAATGCTTCATGAATTGATTGATTGCATACTTGTGCCTTTGACATGTTGTATGCCTTGAGAATGTGCTTGGATAGGTGTATGAGCTATTGAGGTTCAATGAATCTCACCCCCTCCTTTCTCTCATCTCATATGATCTAGGTGGAGTCCAAGATCCAAAGGATGGAGGCCAAGGAGCTTAAATCTCCATCTCTTGGCACATTTTGCTAGTTTTGATGTACTAGAATGTCAAAGAATATATGTATATGTTATTTTTGAGTCATGACACTTTGAACAAGTGTAAAACTATGTAAAGTTAGTGTATGTATCAAGAATAGAGTTTAATGAATGTAATTATGTATTTTGAGCACTTGGGAGCCCACTTATGCATGTATGTATATGGAAGTGGCATGGTGAATTCGAGTTGTATGAGGATTCAGACCTTATGATGGACTTATTTGTGCTATATTTATGCTTTCTAAGTTGCTCAAATATGTGTGAAACAATGGATGGCTCATTTGAACCAAAGTTGCCCCTTTATTGGAACCAAATTGCCATAATCTTGAGTTATGGCAAAGTCTGACCAAATGACCTCTTCTTGACTTGAAATTTTGCTTAGATCTTGCCTAGAGATTTTTTTCAAGTGAAAGATCAGGTCATTTGGAGGTCTGTGGAATTTTCTATGATTTTTCAAACTTGGCATCAGAATTTCGGATCTGCACCAGTACTATTCATTTGGTCAGTTGTGAAATTGTGTCATCCGAGGGGCAAATGTGGTCCAATGGCTACGAAATTTTATAGGAAGAAAACAAGCATTCACAGGGACTTGTAGCAACTAGAAGCACTCATTTGGAGGTCTGAGCTAAGAGATATGAATTTTTGAATTTTTGGAACAGCAACAGTAGTGCAGCACAACCTGAGTCACTGTTCCATTGAATTTCAGTAGCTAAACGTACTTTCTCTGGTCTGATCCTATTTTTACCATAAATTTAACATTCATAGCTTTCCAAATTGGTATCATTTGTATAGAGTGGATTTTTTTGGAATTAATTGGACATTTTCAAAGTTTATAGCAGACACTTGCATCAGTACCAATAGCTGTCTGAACCTTTTCCCTTTTCGCATGTCAAAAGCTTTCTTTGTTATGTTTCATCGCCTGGACATTATTTTTTCATAAATTAGACATGTGTAGCTTTCCAGAATGGCCAAGAATGCATGATTTTGATTTTTTTGGATTTAGTTATGAATTTCCAAAGTTGTGATAGAAAAACTGAAATTCTGGCCGAAAATAATAGAGTGAATTTGATGCTCCCTTTTGAATTTCACGAGTTGTGGGCCAACTTTGGTGATTCAAATGAGTTGTATGTATGTAATTAAATATGAGAATATGATGTATGAGCTCATATGGTCCTCGTGACACTAAATGGAATTTTTATATGCGACGCAACACGAAAGAAAGCATTATTTTAATGCCATTTTTCCATTCCCTTTTGTGCAATTCATCATGTGAGCCATAATAGCTTAAAAGGCTTTAGCCATTAGATCACTAGGCTCTGCCTCTGAATGAGCCTCTCTAGACAGCCTACCTTGTGGTGTGTTCACCATCTTTTTGAAACAAATCAAACTCATTTTAACATAATTCATGAACACAAGCCACAATTATCACATAATTCATCCATCTATAACTTAAAGATAATGGGCAATCTCATGTTCTCAAGCCATAAACCACATCAAAGTACCTGAACCTTCGCTCTGATACCAATAAATGTAATACCTTAACCTTTAGCCTTCATATCTCATCACATATGCTTAGCTTCATGCATTTTCAAGAAAAAGGCAATATATTTAATGGTATTTTAATTGCGTTACATAAGGCCTCATTTCACTGTATCGTGCTTCATAGACCATATGAAGTCATCAATATTATTTCCTATCCATAACAAATCCATACAAGTGATACACATCACAAAACATCCCAAGAGTCTTGGATTTTAGGCCACCTTCCACAAAATTAATGTTTTGCTCTCGGCTAAATTTCTAATATGAATTTCAAAAATTCATAACAAATTCTAGAAAAATTAAAATCAAGCAAATCAAACCATTTTCAGAAGATGTGGATGTTATCTAAAGAATAAAAATAATTCTGGACCAATGCAGTGGCCTTTAACCCACAGACATTGATGGAACAATAACTCAGGTCAAGCTACATTATTGGTATTATCATGCAACTTCAAAAATGCATTTCTCCCACTACAAAGCTCCAAATGAGGTGCTCTTAGTAGCTATGGAAAGATTATGATGTCTAGTTTATGCTTGTAAGATTTCATGAGCATTGGACTTCATTTGGCCTACATGTGATACAGAGAAACAAACTGACCAAATGAATAGTAACTAAAACATTTCTGCATAATTTGGCCAAATTTAAAAAATCATAATAAATTCTCTAGAGTTCCAAATTGAGTGATCTTTAGCTCTATGAAAATTTCTAGATAAGACCTACTTGCTAGCTAAATTTCATAGAAAAAATCACTCATTTGGTCAGACTTTGGTTCAGCATACAAAATGGTCAAATTTAAAGTCCAAAGTGGGATTTTAAGACAACAAATAGCTTTCCTCACAATCTATAGCTACTTGGGCACATCCAAAAGCATAAAATGCAACATATATAAGTAGGCCAAATGATCTAAATAATCATGGAGCTCAATCTCACCTTGCCACTTGTATAGAAACACATGGACATCACACCACATAAGGGCTACTTAGTGGCAAAAACATACATATTCACTCATCTAGCTTCCACATTGATACACACACCATCTATACATACATTAGAACATGTTCAATGGTTTACATCATGTATACATCTCATGGTTACATAGTTTGACATTAATATGCCATCAAAATGCCTATTTTTTCATAACACTTTGTCAAAGTCTTGATCTTTAATAAGACTGGCCTACATTTCTTTGTCCACTTGGCTCACCTAAACATGGTTAGGCATATGTGAGACAAGAGTGAGATTCAAAGAATCCTAATAGCTCTCAACCCTTTCAAACATATATAATGGATGCATATATAACTCAAAGAATGCATGCATGACATTTAAGTTGTAATGTCCGATTTTCGTTAAACGATAGAAACGGGCACGTTTTCAAAGCAAGTCCCTTGAAATGAATTCGTTAAGGCTCTAAAAAATTTGAGTAACATTCTAGGCTCCTAAAAATGAGAATCCTAGCCTCAGACGAAAGGAAAAATGGAGTTAGAATGAAGAAACAAATTTTGACGGAAATCCTACGAAATGTAATGGCATTTTGTAATTTTGAGCAATTTTTGGAATTCACACAGGAAGGCTTTTTAAATAAAAATTTTGAGTTCTCCGGGGTTCTCAGAGGCCCTAAAAACCATAGGAAGCCCCGAGACAGTTAAACCGCCTCCGGTGGACGTTTTCCAACATCAATGTACCCAAATTTTGACAGATTCGTTCGAAAAGGTTTTAGCTCCGATTTGAGTGATTCCAAAGGCATTTTATTAAATTGGGAACATAAATTTTATAATGGAAAAGATCATTCTCAAAAAGGAGCTAAAACGAAGGAGAAACAAAAATGCAAAGAATGAAAAGCAAAATTAGAATTTTTGAAAAAGCTATTAACCTCCCCTTATAAATAGGTGGCGCCCCACTTTCTCCCTCATTTGGAATCAGAATTTTCTGCATAATTTCATAAGTGAGAGCTAGGGTTTGGGCACAACAAGGGAAGGAGAGAAGGAGGAGAAAATCCAAGCTTAAGGTATGGAAATTTTTTTGTCTTTCATGCTTTCTCTTAGCCAATCTCTTCTTTTCTTTTTCTCTCTTATTCTCCATGAATTCTATGAAGTTTTTGTTGGGAATTATGGGAGGCACACAGCGGAAACATTTAAAATTTTGATCCCAATTCCCACCAAGGATCCGCCAAAATCACTTAAACTGAATAGGTTCAGAGAATTACATTTTTCTTCCGATTGAGTTTGTTGTTTACTTTTATTTGGATCACAGAAACTGACTGTAGATCAGCTCCCTCTACTGGTATCCACACGAACGGGATTCAGCAACTCAAAACAGTGTGCTAGCAATCTGTCCGTACAGTCCGTACAAGTCCGTACGATGTCTCTCTCTCTAAGGATTTTAGAGGTAGCTCTAGCTCTAGCTATGTATTATATTTTTTTTTATATGAAAACTCCTATTTATAGACTAGAGTTTCAGATATATTTAATTAATCAAAATTAATTAAATATATCTATTAGTTTAAATTCAAATATATCCTATAGTTTAAATTTAAACTAACAATATCTAGAGCTTAATTTAAATCTATCTGATAGAATTAAATTTAAACCTATCTGATAGAATCAAATTTAAATTATCTGATTAGTTTAAATTTAAATCTATCTAATAGAATCAAATTTAAATTATCTGATTAGTTTAAATTTAAATCTATCTGATAGAATCAAATTTAAATTAATCCATATATATATATATATATAATATCAAATATAATATATATATATATAATATTTCGAATTTAATTATTTATATATATATATATATAAATAATTCCTCCATCCTAGATATTCATTGAATCTAGACACATTTCTGATTCAATGAATGTGGACATTTTAGTTCGAGTTGGTCCGTTCTTGTGTGCGACCTTGCAGGCCCATATGATGTTGGCAGTGGGCCAACTACACTGTTTGACCCACAAATCACAAGCGGCCTCTAGCAAGACATTGTGACTACCCAAATCATACGGGATCAGTGATCCGATGCAACCTATCTTATAACCCTATCATATCCCTTTTGTCACACGATATCTAGATCAAGTATGAGACATGGAAATGTCATTCTCAACTTGCTCGATCATAACTTTCTCGATCTTCGAGCAGACTGATATAAGATGGAACCCTTTCCATTTGAGCATGGCCATGCATTTCTCAGTCACACTCATCGAGGGGCCCAGAGATATCTCTCTCTATTAATTAGAGGGACAAATTCCATCTTGACCACTCATCTTCCTCTGCATGAATTTCATTATACCTGATCATAGTCTTTATAATCACCCGGTTAAAGGTGACATTAGACTATGCCAAAGTACAGTGTCCTTCATGTAGGAATCTATGGTGATCTCAGGTCCAAGGGATCAATGACATAGTTATATATGAGATAAATTTATGACCTAATCCATGTAACTTATCTCATGATGGGTCTATCCAGCGTCCTGTTCTCTAACACACGCCTATGATTTTGATTCATATCATCATATATGATTAACACTTAATCAATCAAAATCATACTAATCTTAATTTATCGTTGTTCCCACAAGGATGATTGATTAGGGACATTTTGAATAATTCAAAAAATGATTTATCCATGGATATTATTATATATAAACATGTAAATAATATAATAATATAATAAAAAGAAAACTCTTATTTCATAATAATAAACAATGTTTGCAATACAATGATTGGCCTAGGCACAATCTCCAACAACTCCCACTTGCACTAGGTTCAATCATTAATGTTTCTAATACCCATTGACCTAACATGACGATCATGCTTAGCCTGTGCAAGCGGCTTAGTAAGAGGATCAGCAACATTGTCATTAGTTGGTATTTTGCATATCTTTATATCACCTCTATCAATGATTTCTCTGATAAGGTGATATCGTCTTAGTATGTGTTTGGTCCTTTGATGTAACCTAGGTTCTTTTGCTTGTGCTATTGCACCATTGTTATTACAGAACAAATTTATCGGATTTGAGATGGTAGGTACCACTCCTAGTTCAGTGATGAACTTTTTAATCCAAACAGCTTCCTTAGCTGCATCTGATGCTGCTAGGTACTCAGCTTCTGTTGTAGAATCAGCCACAGTGCTTTGCTTTGAGCTCCTCCAACTTATTGCTCCACCATTCAAACAGAATATAAATCCTGATTGCGATCTAGAATCATCTTTGTCAGATTGAAAACTTGCATCTGTGTAACTGTTTACAACAAGCTCGTCATCCAATCCTCCATACACCAAGAATACATTCTTAGTTCTTCTCAAGTACTTTAGGATATTCTTGACGGCAGTCCAGTGATTCTCACCTGGATCTGATTGAAATCTACTAGTCATACTCAAGGCGTATGAGACATCTGGTCGAGTGCACAACATGGCATATATGATAGATCCAATAGCCGAGGCGTATGGAATCTTACTCATGTGCTCTCGTTCATCACGTGTACTAGGACACTGAGTCTTGTTGAGATTGATGCCATGAGACATAGGTACAAAACCCCTTTTTGAATCTTGCATACTAAATCTATGCAATACCTTGTCTATGTAGGTGCATTGACTTAAACCGACTAGCCTCTTGGATCTATCTCTATAGATCCTAATCCCAAGGATGTAATTGGCCTCGCCTAAGTCTTTCATTGAGAAACACTTTCCTAACCAAGACTTGATAATCTGCAAGGTAGGAATGTCATTTCCAATAAGTAGGATGTCATCAACATAAAGCACTAGAAATACAATTGTGCTCCCACTAACCTTCTTGTAAACACAAGGTTCATCAATATTTTGGATAAAACCAAAATCTTTGACTACTTCGTCAAAGCGATGATTCCAACTTCGAGATGCTTGCTTCAATCCATAAATGGATTTTTGAAGCTTGCAAACCTTCCCAGAATTCTCTGGACACATAAAACCTTCAAGTTGTGTAATATACACATCCTCAAGCAGCTTTCCATTAAGGAATGCTGTTTTCACGTCCATTTGCCAAATCTCATAATCATAGTATGCAGTAATGGCGAGAAGGATTCTGATTGATTTGATCATAGCGACTGGTGAAAAGGTTTCATCATAGTCTATACCATGTATTTGTTTGAATCCTTTTGCAACCAATCATGCCTTGAAGGTATGCACTTGGCCATCCATGTCAGTTTTCTTCTTGAAAACCCACTTGCACCCTATGGCTTTTATACCTTCAGGTGGGTCAATCAAGGTCCATACCTGATTGTCATACATGGATTGCATCTCAGACTTCATGGCTTCTAGCCATTTCTTAGAGTCTGATCCCATTATAGCCTCTTGATAGGTGGTTGGCTTATCTTGATCAATGAGCAACACATCACGATATCTTTGAGGCTGATGCCGTGTCCTATCAGACCTTCGTGGGCCTTGTGTTACTTGAGTAGGCTCAACAACTTGTTGTGAGTCTTCTCGATTTTCCATCTCAGGTTCAATGCAATTTTGTGGCTCTTGAACTTCTTCAAGATGTATCTTACTCCCACTGGTTCTTTTAGAGATGAATTCTCTTTCTAAAAAGATACCATTTCGAGCAACAAACAATTTGTTCTCAGTGGGATTGTAGAAGTAGTATCCTTTAGTTTCCTTAGGATAACCCACAAAAAGACATTTTATAGATTTGGGTGCTAACTTATCTGAAGCCTGTTGCTTAACATATGCCTCGCATCCCCAAATCTTAAGAAAAGATAAACTGGGCTTTTTCTCAGTCCATATCTCATATGGTATCTTTTCAACCATCTTAGATGGAACATGGTTTAGTGTAAACGCAGCTGTTTCTAATGCATAGCCTCAAAAGGATAGTGGAAGATCCGTTTGACTCATCATGGATCGAACCATATCTAATAAGGTTCGGTTCCTTCGTTCAGAAACGCCATTCCATTGTGGTGTTCCTGGTGGGGTTAATTGTGAGACAATACCACAATTTCTAAGATGGTCAATAAACTCTTGGCTTAAATATTCACCACCTCGATCGGATCGAAGTGCTTTAATAGATTTGCCAAGCTGATTCTGTACTTCATTTTGAAATGTTTTGAACATTTCAAAAGCTTCAGATTTGTGTTTCATTAAATAGATGTAACAATATCTACTATAGTCATCTATAAAAGTAATGAAGTACAAGTGGCCTCCTCTAGCAGTTGTACTTAGTGGACCACATACATCAGTATGTACTAGACCCAATAAGTCAGTGGCCCGCTCACTGTGTCCAGTGAAAGGTGCCTTAGTCATCTTTCCTAATATACAAGATTCGCATATGTCAAATGATTCAAAATCAAATGATTTCAGAAGTCCATCTTGATGGAGCTTTGAAATGCGTTTATCATTTATGTGGCCTAGACGACAGTGCCAGAGATAGGTCGGATTCAAGTCGTTAGTCTTGATTCTCTTGGTAGTTATGTTATAGACATCTTGATTATTGGGAGTATCAATATTTAAATAATAATGACCACCATGCAAATCACCATTCGCATAAAAAATGTCATTACGATAAAAAGAACATTTATTATTCCCAATAATTGAAATAAAACCTTCTTTATCCAAATAAGAAAGTGAAACTATGTTTCTACTCAAAGCAGGAACATAATAGCAATTGTTCAAAACTAACAAAAGCCTATTGGGCAAAACTAATTCATAAGTGCCTACGGCTAAAGCAGCAACTCTTGCTCTATTTCTAACTCGTAGGTCTATTTCGCCCTTTTTCAACTTCCTACTCCTTTTGAGACCCTGCACATTTGTACAAATGTGAGTTCCACATGTAGTATCTAATACCCACATAGGAGAAGTAGAAAGATTAATTTCTATAACATAGATACCTGAAGTAATAGCCTGGCTATTCTTATTTTCTTTAGATCTTCTAGGTAGAGCTTACAGTTTCTCTTCCAATGATCGGGTTCATTGTAAAAGAAACAAACTCCTTCCTTGGGAGGCTTTGCCTTCTTGGCTTCAGGCTTGGGTTTGGGCTTGTTTTGGTTCTTGAACTTATTGTTCAGGCCCTTTCCTTTGCCTTTGCCTTTCTTTTTCATTCCTTTACCTTTCTGAACCATTAAAATAGAGCTTGGATTTTTCTTAATATTTTGCTCGGCAGTTTTAAGCATCCCATGCAGTTCAGAAACAGATTTCTCCATGTTGTTCATATTGTAGTTCATGACAAACTGGTCATAACTTTCAGGGAGTGAGTTTAAGATCAAATATGTAGATAACTCCTGACTTATGGGAAATCCGAGCCTCTCAAGGTGATCAAGGTAGCCTTTCATCTTCAAAACATGAGTGCTAACTGATGCACCTTCAGCCATTTTACAGGAATGTAAGGCCTTGGTGGTTTCAAACCTTTCCTGCCTTGCCTGTTGTTGGAACATTTCCTTGAGATGCACAATCATCTCATAAGCCTCCATAAGTTCTAGATCTCTTTGAAGTTCTGGGACCATGGTGGCTAACATCAGGCATCCCACATCCACATAATCATTGAGATGCTTGGTGTGGGTATCCTTCTGTGCTCTTGGAGCATTGGCTACAGGCTCCTCAAGAATGGGCTCATCTAGGACATATAGCTTTCTTTCCTGTTTGAGAACAATTCTCAAGTTTCTAAACCAGTCAAGAAAGTTTGTCCTTCTCAAGGACGGATTGCAATGATAGTGCAGCAGAGTTATTTGTCGACATTTTTCTACAACAGAATATGCAAAAATCAAATTAATAACTTTCCACTAAAAATAACCCTCAATTTAATTTAGTAGACTAAGACCCATATTTCACTTAATTATAAGTCTGCTTTGGCAAGACGCTTAAAATTAAGTTATTTAGGTAGGTAACTCGTTTACCAATTACATTACATGTAACTCTTAGATCTTTTATAGGATTCATTCATCACATGATTCGGCATGTTTAATCCCATCAATGCCTTGAAACCCAAAACCATTTTGATAGTTTCAATTAAGTCAAACCACTATGAAACTTATGAGTATCACCATTACCTAATCTGTCTTACTAAGATAACCTAAATGTATCCCACTTTGGTGGAACCTACAGTCAGGTGATCAAAGTCTTGACAGATGTTCATTAGTGGGCAGCATTATAACTTAAAATTTTATATGAGGGATTTTATTTCATTATTTCATTAAAATTAGTTGTCACACAATTATATACTACGATGGCATACATACATGCATATGATCTCATCATAAATCTTAAAATAAATGTGACACAATATGACCCATCTATCCTATCTCCTCCCAAGCCAATGAGAGGATTCCTCTAAGATAAGATCTATATATACAAAGAGAAACCTCATTTAAACATTCGAGGGGAGTGTGAGATGAGAAAAGAATGTACATTCAGAATGAATAGAGAGAGGTACGACACGCAGGTCGTATTTAAAAAATTACAAACCATAAGTATCCTAGGGCCATATCATGCACTATACCCATCCAAGCAAATCACAATACACATATTACAAACATCTCATTTAATATGAAAGGTTGTAAATTTAGTGAATTAATTTTAAAATAGATTGTGTTGTGCTAGGATTAGATAGCAATGGCGGATTCATTCAATGTATCACATACATAGCGAAACGAATTCGCATTGAAAATAGAATATAATCTATACAAAATAAATATACTTATGTAACAGATTAATAATTATGTTCCCAATCACATTGAAAACTATACATATATCATATATATAAACGAATTCATTAAAAGAACTTCTACGCTTAGATTTCATGCTTTTTTTAAAATAATTTGATCAAATCAATATCGCATACATATCTTATATTAGCACATGCGAAAAAAATTGATTATAAGATAAAATTCTTATAACACACAGGTATTCAATTTAAGCAATTATTGACGTGGCTCTGATACCACTGTTGGGAATTATGGGAGGCACACAGCGGAAACATTTAAAATTTTGATCCCAATTCCCACTAAGGATCCGCCAAAATCACTTAAACTGAATAGGTTCAGAGAATTACTTTTTTTTTTTTCCGATTGAGTTTGTTGTTTACTTTTATTTGGATCACAGGAACTAACCGCAGATCAGCTCCCTCTACTGGTATCTACACAAACGGGGTTCAGCAACTCAAAACAATGTGCTAGCAATCTATCCGTACAGTCCGTATGACGTCCGTACGATGTCTCTCTCTCTAAGGATTTTAGAGGTAGCTCTAGCTCTAGCTATGTATTATATTTTTTTGATATGGAAACCCCTATTTATAGACTAGAGTTTCAGATATATTTAATTAATCAAAATTAATTAAATATATCTATTAGTTTAAATTCAAATCTATCCTATAGTTTAAATTTAAACTAATAATATCTAGAGCTTAATTTAAATTATCTGATTAGTTTAAATTTAAATCTATCTGATAGAATTAAATTTAAACCTATCTGATAAAATCAAATTTAAATTATCTGATTAGTTTAAATTTAAATCTATCTGATAGAATCAAATTTAAATTATCTGATTAGTTTAAATTTAAATCTATCTGATAGAATCAAATTTAAATTAATCCATATATATATATAATATCAAATATATATATATATATATATATAATATATTTCGAATTTAATTATTTATATATATATATATAAATAATTCCTCCATCCTAGATATTCATTGAATCTAGACACATTTCTGATTCAATGAATGTGGACATTTTAGTTCGAGTTGGTCCGTTCTTGTGTGCGACCCTGCAGGCCCATATGATGTTGGCAGTGGGCTAACTACACTGTTTGACCCACAAATCACAAGCGGCCTCTAGCAAGACATTGTGACTACCCAAATCATACGGGATTGGTGATCCAATGCAACCTATCTTATAACCCTATCATATCCTTTTTGTCACACGATATCTAGATCGAGTATGAGACATGGAAATGTCATTCTCAACTTGCTCGATCATAACTTTCTCGATTTTCGAGCAGACTGATATAAGATGGAACCCTTTCCATTTGAGCATGGCCGTGCATTTCTCAGTCACACTCATCGAGGGGCCCAGAGATATCTCTCTCTATTAATTAGATGGACAAATTCCATCTTGACCACTCATCTTCCTCTGCATGAATTTCATTATACCTGATCATAATCTTTATAATCACCCGGTTAAAGGTGACATTAGACTATGCCAAAGTACAGTGTCCTTCATGTAGGAATCTATGGTGATCTCAGGTCCAAGGGATCAATGACATAGTTATATATGAGATAAATTTATGACCTAATCCATGTAACTTATCTCATGACAGGTCTATCCAGCGTCCTGTTCTCTAACACACGCCTATGATTTTGATTCATATCATCATATATGATTAACACTTAATCAATCAAAATCATACTAATCTTAATTCATCGTTGTTCCCACAAGGATGATTGATTAGGGACATTTTGGATAATTCAAAAAATGATTTCTCCATGGATATTATTATATATAAACATGTAAATAATATAATAATATAATAAAAAGAAAACTCTTATTTCGTAATAATAAACAATGTTTGCAATACAATGATTGGCCTAGGGCACAATCTCCAACAGTTTTGAGAGCTATTTTGAGGGAAGAACAGAATGGAAAGTTTGAAATTCAAGGGAGGAAGCCAAGGAAAGCAAAGAACAAGCAAGAAAATCAAGGAAAACAAGGTATCATGCAATTCTTCCACTTGATCCTCTTCCTCCTTTTCTCTCATGGGTATTTCGACCTAGGTAAGGTTAGCCTTAGGGAGCTAAGTTTTCAACCAAATCAAGGGTGAATCTTAGGTATTTGAGGGAGAAGAACAAGAATATGCAAAGAAAACAACAAAATAACCATTAGTTTTCAAGATGCAAATTCTAGGGTTTTATATGCACCTTCCAAAATCTGATTTTATATGATGATTCCTAGATCTAATTAAGAGTTTAAATGAGCTCCTAAGATCCCTAAGATGCTCCCCACATGCTTCCTCCTTCAAGAAAATAAAGAGAATTCCAAGGAGGCAAAAAACCCCCAAAGTCTCGGCCTAGGCAAGTTCCTATAGCTAGGGAGAGTTTTAAATTTTTCTAAGGCCATTCTCGAGTCATATTTGATGAATGAAAATGAAAAGCGGCCTTGGAAAAAATTTTGAACTCATAGAAAGCGATTTGGTACTTTAGGTTGCATATTATGACCTAAAGAAGCAACATGATGATAGGCCCTTTGTTTTAATTGTGTGATGACTCCAAGAGGCTTAAAATGAGTCAAGAATCATAATTGAAAGGAAAGAATGGAGCCTAGAAATTATTTAAGGGGTGTTGCTTCATTAGGTGCAATTATGGACCATGATGGAACTTATCGAGCAATCTAGTATCTAAGCAAGTTGTATGGCCTTAGAAATTATTTCATGAACTTAATTGGCTTTCATAAATTGTATCTAGGCCAAGAGAAACCATCTCCACAAGTTTGTGGCTGTATGGCCAAAGCAAAGGAGGAAATAATTCTAAGAGAAAATGTGTGTGATTGTGTGCAAGGTAGCTCTCTCCATCTTCTCTCATGCAAGGATGTGTGTTTAGCTTGTCTTAAAATGTGTGTATGTGTATTTTCAAGCCATGAAAAGTATGCTAGCATGATTTTATATGCCATGATTTCATGATGACATATTATGCTTTTAAATGGATGTATGATGTTTGTTTGAGTTTGCTTGATTGTGGAGAGGCCAAGAACTCTTAGCCATGGTGAAGATGAGCCAAGAACCTTTGAGATTGGTTGAGATAAAACAAAGAGTCTCCCAAAAGCAAAGTGGGCTCCCAAGAGTATGGTTGAGTCCAAGAATCTCTTAAAGAATGGGTGAGGCAAATCCAAAATCCATGAGGAAAAGTGTGAGGCCAATCTATCCACTCGATGAGCTCTTGAATATATGACTCATTCACATGCCAAACTCGCTTCTTGAATGTTCATGACTTCCATGATATCCATGCATGCATTTTTAAGGCTTGCTTTGGATATATTATGTATGATTGAATGGGAGATGAGCTATTAAGATTCTTTGAATCTCATTCCCTCCTCTCCAATGATCTCACATGCTAGGTGGAGCAAGTGGACATGGTAATGGGAGTCAACCACCTTGAAGGAAAGAGTGTGACAACCAAATGCTTAAGTTTTGTCACTTTAAGGCCATATTTATGTCCAATATTGTAATCCAAGGATGTATATGCTTTATGAATCCTTGGACATGTGTAATTATGATATTATGTGATGTATAAATGTATGGATATGATGTATGAACTCTATAATAGAATTTGTATATGTAATGCTAAGGTTTGCATTTTGGAAAATTTGATGAAAAGGCCAAAATGAGATGCATGAGATTTGGGACCATTTGGGCAGCTCACACAAATCTTAAGTGTGCTTTTAGACTTGCCTAAAAGGTGCCAAGACTAAAGGAAAACCATTTGGTCACTTTGGTACCCTATATAGAGCAAAAAATGACCATAATGGAACCCTATGTCACTTTTTAGACAAATGAGCTCTTCTTGATCTAAGATTTGGCATGCAATTAGGTATCATTAAGAGCTTTTTGAGAAGCTAAAGACCATAATTTTAGAGGTTTACAAAATATTTGATGAATTTTCAAAGTTGATTATTTTTCTGAATTTGGTCTGCTGCACTATTCATTTGGTCTGAAAGTGAATTCTATCACACAAGGCTCAAATGATGTCCAATTACCATGACATTTTATACAGAGAAACTAGGCATTCACAGTGACTTGTGTCAACTAGACGCATCTCCATTGGAGGTATAGAGATAGAGATATGAATTTTTAAACATTCTATCCAGTATTAGGAGTTTTACCCGACCTGAGTTATTGTTCTATTGAATTCTGAGGTTTGGGTTGCCTGAGCTGGTCTGCAAATATTTTTCTCCTCTAGAAAACATTCATATCTTTCCATATTGTATCATTTGCATAAAATTGAATTTTTTTGAAATTAATTAGACATTTTCATATTTTTCTACAGAAAACTATGACAGCATCAGAAGGCAGTTTGACCTCTGGACCTTTTCGGATGTCAAACGTCCTCTGTGATGGATGTTATGGTCTAGGAATATCTTTAGTGTGAATTATACATCCATATCTTTCAATAATGTCCAAGAATGTATGATTTCAAGTTTTCTAGAATCAGTTATGATTTTCCAAAATTTCGACAAAAAAGGGACAAAAGCTGGCCGAAAATGAATATCCATATTTTATGCTTCAATTCGGTATTCATGAGTTGGAGGCCACATTTTATGATGTAAATGAGTTTTAATCATGTAATTAAATATGAGAATGTATGGTATGAGCTTACACGGTCCATGTGACACTGAACGAAATTTTTGTACAAGATGTAACGCGAAAATATTCATTATTGTTATGCTATTTCTTTGATTCTCCCATGAAATGTCTAATAGGAAGCATAAAGATAGCATGAAATGAGCTAGAATTTATGGAGTTACATAAGCAACTAGTGAGCATACATAAATCATTTTCCTTCACACATCATCTTATACACAACAAACATAAGCTCACAAGGGCATTGGTTTAACCTCACCCAACTTTCTTAGGACTTTTAGATTTGCCTTATCTACTTTCAAGGGTTTTGACTTAACCTCACTCTTCTTGAGACTTTTAGCTTTGTCTCATCCATTTCTATGGACTTTTGGCTCATCCTCGCCCTTACTAAGGGACTTTTGGCATCACCAAACCCATGCAAGCCATAATGCAATCATAAACTCATTTCAAGAAACATAATGGTACCATAGTATGGTAACATTGGCTAGAAACATTTCTCATGGCT
This sequence comes from Erythrophleum fordii, assembly GCA_032878935.1. Lineage (NCBI taxonomy): Eukaryota > Viridiplantae > Streptophyta > Magnoliopsida > Fabales > Fabaceae > Erythrophleum > Erythrophleum fordii. Next base: position 218,002 of record JAVQMF010000019.1, read on the forward strand.
CAAACATATGCACAAGCACTCAATGACAAGAAAACAACCAAGCTATGCATGTGAGAAAGGTTAGAGAGCTACCTTGAAGCAAGAACTCAACACTTTTTCCTTTGATTATTCCTCCCCTCTCTCAGCCACACACTTGCAATGAGATGGAGCTTGATTCTTTTGGCCTAGACACATCAAATAGGACCCAATTATATTCTCGAAGCAAGCTCTAGCATCACACACACTCTATGGAAGCTTACTTTGTTCTATGGTTCAATTATGGTTCCATACAAGACCTAATGAAGCATCTACTAGAATTCATGATATTGACTCCATTTTTTCCTTCTATCTAGGTCTCTTGACTTCGTTTAGACTCTCGAAGTCACCACAAATTCATTCCCAAGAGCCTAGATACAAGTTACTTCTTTAAATATCATTATGGAGCCTACACCATCTTATAAAACAAGGCTTCTAAATTTTTCCCAAGGCTTCCTTTGATGTTCTTTCATCATATCTAGTCCCTTTCTACCCTTAGAAAAATTTAAAACTATCCCTAGGTGCTTCTTCTTGTCTAGGCCGAGACCATGCACACCTTTGGGCACTTATGGATTTTGGAACTTCTCTTGAAGGAAATGGCACATGTAAGGCTTTCTAGGTGTTTCAAAAACCTATATACACTCTTAGACAATTAGAAATACCACTTGAAAGCTTCATACACACCATGATGCCATAAAATCCTTAGGTTTTGGAAACTTGAAAACTAATGCTTCTTTTTGAAATCTCTTTGCATATACTTGTTTCTCACCCTCGAAAACCTAGGTTTCATGCTTGGTTTAAGTCAAATTTTACTCCCCCTTGGTTGTTCTACACTAAAAGTACCTATGGAGGAACAAGAAGAAGGAAGTAAGGAAAGCCATGAAATTACCTTGATTCTTTAGCCTTTTCAACAGCTCTCTTCTTTGCTATAGCTTCTCCTTGAAATTTCAAACTTTCTCCCTTTGAATAGGACTCCAAATAGATCCAAATCACACACCAAAACCATGGAAAGAAAGAGGAGAAGGAGGAGAAGGAGTTTAATGAAGGAAAAAGCAAGAAAATCCTTAGTTTTTCTTACCTTTTCTTAGGTTTTTCTCCTCCCTTGAAGTTCCTTCTTGTGCACTCTTCTTTATAGAACTTCTCCCTAGTTTTAGGCAAAAATCACATTAGCTAAGTGTGGGGAAGAAGTGAGATGCCACCTATATATAGTGAGGGATTCATTAAAGACATTTCAAAATGCCAATTTTGTCCTTTGTTCTTAGTTTCTTCCCTCAAGGCTCATTTCAACTCTTTTTCAAAAAATCATTTTTTCCATCATAAAATATAGTTCCTCTAACCTATAAATTGCTTGTGAAATCACTCAAATCAGATCTAAAATCTTCCCGAACAAAAGAGTCAAAGTTCAGGCCCACCGACATTCTAAAACATAAACAATAAGGGTTTGAACCATTCTAGGGATTCCTATAGTTTTTAAGACCCCCAAGAACCTCTGGAAACTCAAAATTTCCATTTAAAGATCCTTCTTTTTAATTTTCTAAAAAGTGCTCAAAATTAAGAAAATGCCACTGTATTTTGTCAAATTTTCTTTAGTCACTCCAACTCTAGTTTCTGGGCTTTCTAAGCCTTGGATCTTCATTTTCTATTATTTAGAATTTTATACTAATTTTATTTGGTCTCAGCTCATTTACTTTAGGGAACTCTCTTTTATATCTGGCCCGTTTTCGTCATTTTTACAAAAACCAGGTGTTGCATCTATCATTAAAAATTCGCCACACTTCCAGCTGTCAATGTGGGAGTGGAGTGTTTTCCTAATTTTTTTTTTCTAAAAAATTCATTAAAAATTTTGGACATTATTCCCTTTTTTAAATTGTAAAAATGTAACTTCCATTCTTAGATCTTGGCCTTTGATTTAACCTTGTAGCCTTCAATTCTCCTCTAAATTAATTTCCATCATCTAAATTTCATTTGGTCATTAAAAATTTACACAAATAATAGAAAATGTTAAGTAAAAAAATTTACAAAATTATTTAAAAATAATATATGCACTAAAAACTGAAATTTGTGCAAGTTAATTTCTAGAGTGCAAAAAATGGCTAATAAAATCAAATCTCATCTTATAAAATCCAATAAAGCTATAATTCATTAAAAATTCCAAATTAAGGGGAATAAAACATATAAAAATGAAATTTATCAGTTAGTTAGGCTTGAATTGACTCTTTTAGTCTTGACTACCCCTTTATCTCCATGTGATCATTTTTAACTAATTCTTTCTATTCTTTAGGGACCATATTAGTTTACAAAATATAGAATATTACACTTTGCTTCTAATATAGGGCCACCACGAGCTATCCTCTCACCTAACTTGTAAAGTATGTAGGCTATTTTTGTTAACACTACTTCTTATGTAACATCTGATTTTCTAAAAACGAGAAAAAACGTGAGAAAAGTAACGTATGGTTTCTCCGTAAATGAATGAAATTCACCGAATACAAAAGGAAGTCCCCCAAGATGATATAGTTAAGGTCCCAAAAAATTTGGGACGCATTCTAGACTCCTAAAAATGAGAATCTCAGGCTCAGACGGAAAGAAAAACAAAGCTAGAATGAAGAAATAATTTCTTACGAAAAGCTTATAAAATATAATAGTATTTTCGTAATTTTGAGTAAATTTTGGAATTCACACAAGAAGGCTTTTTAAATGAAATTTTTGAGTTTTTCAGAGTTCTCAAAAGCCCTAAAAATCATGGGAAGGCCTGGGACAACTAAAGCCCCTCTGATGGACGTTTTTCATCGTCAGTGTACCCAAACTTTGATAGATTCTTTCGGGAAAGTTTTAGCTCCAACTTGAGTAATTACAAAGGCATTTTAATAAATTGGGAACCTAAATTTTATAATAGAAAAGACAGTTTTCAAAAAGGAGCTAAAACGAAGGAGAAACAAAAATGCCAAGAACGAAGGGCAAAATGAGAATTTTTGAAAAGTATAACTTCCTCCCACCTATATATATGATGCACCCTTCTTCTCCCTTCATGTTGCACGACCAAGTTCTGCTCAAAACTAGAGGAAAACCCTAGGGAGAGTGGCACACAAGAGGAAGGCAAAGAGGAGGAGAAATCAAGGGCTTAAGGTATGGAAATTAGTAGTTTTTCATGTTCTTTCTCTTCCAAAGCTCTTCTCCTTCATTCTCCTTTATTTTCTATGATTATAATGAAGTATATGGATCTATTTTAGAGGAGAAATTGAGGGAAAAATTAGGATTTGAAGAGAGGAGCTCAAAGAACACAAGATTCAAGTGAGAAAAAGCAAGAAAACAAGGTAATTTCTCTTCCTATGGTTGTCATCTTTGGTTCCCTCCTCCTCCATTTTTCCCAACATGAGAAAACCCTAAGGGCACTTGATTTTTAGGTAGAATCAAGGGTGAATATAAGGAAAAGGGGTGTGGAGATTAAGAATATGCAAAGAGAATTAACAAAAAACCATTAGATTTCAAGATGCAAGTTCTAGGGTTTCAATTACACCTTGTAAAATCTGATTTTGTATGATGATTCCTAGGCCTAAATAAGAGTTTAAATGAGCTCCCAAGATCCCTAAGTGGCTCCCTATATGCATCCTCCCTTGAGAAAATAAAGCAAACTCCAAAAAGCCCCAATTTTTTTCCATAGGCTTAGTCTAAAGGGGTTTGTGTAGTTAAGGAGAGTTTTAAAATTATCTAATCCCATTTTTGAGTCATATATGATGAATGAAAATGAGGGGAGGCCTTGGGAAAAATTTGGAACTCATAGAAAGTGAGTTGGTACTTTAGGTTCCATATTATGACCTAAAGAAGCAACATATAACTAGGCTCTTTGTTTTAATTGTGTGATGACTCCAAGAGGCTTAAAAGGAGTTAAGAATCATGTTTGAAGGGAAGGAATGGAACCTAGAATTTATTTGAGGGTTGTTATTTCATTAGGTGCATTTATGGACCATAATGGGGTTTATAGAATAACCTAGTGTCTAAGCAAGTTGTATGGCCTTAGAATTTGTTTCATGAACCTAATTGGCTTCCATAAATTGTGTTTAGGCTAAGAGAAATATTCCCCACACTTTTGTGGGCGTGTGGCTGAAGCAAGGGAGGGAATTTTAAGAGAAAAAGTGTGTGTGTGATTGTGTACAAGGTAGCTCTCTCCACCTTCTCTCATGCATGGATGTATGCTTAACTTGTCTTAGAATGTGTGTATGTGTATTTTCAAGCCATGAAAAGTATGATAGCATGATTTCATATGCCATGGTTTTATGATGACATATTATGTTTCATATGATGTTTTGATGTGTGCTTGGGTTTGCTTGAGTGTGGTGAGGCCAAGAATCCTTAACCATGGTGAGGATGAGTTAAGAACCCTTAAGATTGGTTGAGACAAAGCAAAGAGTCTCCCAAAAACAAAGTGGGCTCCCAAGAGCACGGTTGAGTCTAAGAATGCATTAACGAATGGATGAGGCAGGTCCAATATCCACAAGAAATTAGGTGAGGCCAATCCACTTGCTTGGCAAGCCTTTATATGCTATGTATGAGTTTCTTAAATGATGAAAATATTTCTTGAGTTCTTGCACATGTTTACATGACCATACATGCATTTATGAGACTTGTTTGCATCCATTATGTATGATTGAATGGGAAATGAGCTATTGGGATTCTTTGAATCTCATCCCCTCCTCTCCAATGATCTCACATGCTAGGTGGACTAAGTGGATAAGGTAATGGAAGCCAACCACCTTGAAGACAAGAGTTTGACACCAACATGCTTAGTCTTTGCTTTATAAAACCATAATGATGTCAAATATTGTAACCCCTTGATGTATATGGTCTATGACATCTTAGACATGTGTAATTATGATATTATGCTATGTATGAATGAGAGAATATGTTTTATAGTCATTAGAATGTGAAATGGTTATATGGTGGCAAATTAGCTTCATTGGTGGTTTGATAGAATTATGCATATATGTGGATGAAATGATCAAAATGAGATGCATAGAGTTTGGGACCATTTGGGTAGCTTACACAAGTCTTAATAATGCTTTTAGACTTGCCCAAGAGGTGCCAAACATTGAGAGAAGCCATTTGGACATTTTGGTACCCTATATGGGGCATAAATTTGTTATCTTAGAACCCTATATCACTTTTTTTCCAAATGAGCTCTTCTTGATCTGAGATTTGGCATGCATTTAGAGTTTGTTGATAGCTTTTTGGAAGCTAAATTTTGAAATTTTTTAGAGGTCTACAAAATATTTAAGGAATTTTCAAAGTTGGCAAAAATTCTTGTTTTGGTAATGGTACTATTCATACTGGTCCGAAAATTAAATCTATCACACAGGGCTTAAATGATGTCCAATTACCATGATATTTTATACAAAGAAACTACACATTCCTAGTGACTTGTACCAACTAGAAGAACCTCATTTGACAGTCTAGAGAGGGAGATATGAATTTTTAAATTATTTGTCCAGTATCAAGAACTTCACCCAACCTCAATTATTGTTCTATTGAATTTCGAGATCTGGGCGTGCTTGAGATGGTCTAGAGTTATTTTTTTCCTCTAGGTAACATCCACAGCTTTCTATATTGGTATCATTTATATAGATTTCATATTTTTGTAATTAATTAGACATTTTTGAAATTTGATACAGAAACCTATGACAGCACCAGTGGGCAATTTGACCTCTGGACAATTTTTTATGTCAAACATCCTGTGTGTTAGATGTTATGGTCTAGAAATATTTTTAGCATGAAGTAGACATCTGTATTCATGTATGATTTCAATTTTTCTAGAATTAGTTATGATTTTCCAAAATTGTGACAGAAATGAGGACAAATCTGGTCGAAATTATATATGTATATTTCATGCTTCTCTTCGAGTTCCATGAGTTGTAGGCCACTTTTTATAATACAAATGAGTTGTATTCATGTAATTAAATATTAAAATGTGTTATATGAGTTCATATGGTGACATCGAATGGAATTTTCATATACGACGCAACGCAAGAAAATGCATTATTTTAATTTTCTTTTTCTTGCTCTTTCATGGAATCTGAGTGTAAAGCATGGAAATGTTGTGAAATGAGCTTATTACATCTTACCTCTCCATTCCATTGGCCATCACTTCCATGGCCCTTTTCATCTCCGGCATGGTCTGATCCTATTCACTACAGTATGCCATACCTAATATATGGACAAAGGAGTCAAAGTCTTAATATTTAAAATTCATTAAGTCTCACAGTTAAATACCTTTATGCAAAACATTCTACAATGTTAGAACAACCTTGAACAACACCTAATCACAGTGAGTTCAATGGTTTTGCCTAAACCATTGCTTTGACACCAAATTGAACTTAAATATATAAAATAATACAATTCCTCAATAATATGATTTCTTGCTAGTCAACTGCATAAGTTAAATGGCTCTTAACATATAAATTCCAAAATAAAATATTACATAACCTTCTGATAATGAAACTTAACTATAAATGTAAAAAAAGTTACAAACAATTTCAAGTATCATATTCTCTTAATACATCATCATGAGTCCTATTACAACATTTTACTAAGCCAATCTAACTAAGGTATTCATTATTTGTCTTTTCCTTGCCAACCACAACTCTTCATCCTAGAGATCCCATTAGCAAAATGTAAGATAAAATTCTAGTAACTAGTGGAGTTCCAAAACTTGCATACCTTGCCATAAATATAAGTTTTTTTTTAAAGAAAAGTAATTAGTAAAAAGTAAGGTAAAACATGCAAAGAAAATACTTTTAAGAAACATTCATTATCTCTGCAAATTAAGAATTTCCAATCCATCTTCATAAATCATTAGTAAAGGCTAAAAACATATAATGCAAACCATTTTCTCAAAACAAACCTTTCTTTAGAAAACCATATGCTCAGTGGTACTCACAGATAGGATTCATTATCACAACCCCTACTTTCCATCAAGTGATATTCGCAGTATGAACTAACTATACTGTTTACTAATTTGTATCACGCTAAATGAGATTTGTAATCTTAAACTTGGCCTTTGGCTAGCAATGATCACTAGCTTGAGTGGAGGTGTGTACACCTCACTCAACAACTTGTCCCATTGGCCCAACAGTCAATGGCATCAAGCCCAATCTCATAATCATAATCATAATCATAATCTTAACCATCAAATAAATATTCATCCTTAGGTTTTTAACCACAAGGTTTTATCTCAAGGACAACAAAATGTAACACTATAGATTTTAGTCCATCTCATACATTTGAATGGCATAATATCATGAACTATATAGGATTTCCATGGGAAAAGCAAGAAAAAGTGGGATTATTTTCGCATTGCGCTATATCTAAAAATTCATTTCGGTGTCACGTGGATCGTGTGAGCTCATGCTATGCATCCTCATATTTAATTTCATCATTACAACTCATTTACATCCTAAAAACATGCCTACAACCCATGGAAACCGAAATGGAGCATGAAAATTGGAGATTCATTTTCGCCCAAAATTGGCCTCTTTCTTGGGCAAACTTTGAAAAATCATAACTAAATTTAGAAAAATTGAAAACATGTGTTCTTGACCATTATGGAAATCTTAGGATGTATACTTCACACTAAAAATATTTCCATACTATAACATTTATCATGGAGGACGTTTGACATCTGAAAAACTACTGAGGTCGCTGGTTGCCTGGGCTACTGTTCAGATTACTGATACAAATTTCTAAAATCCACAACTAATTCTATAAGAATCAAAATCACACATATTTAGTCACTCTGGAAAGCTACAAATGTTAAATTGATAAAAATAATTTTAGAATGAAACAGATAATTTTAGCCATTGGAATCCTATGGAACAATAACTGGACTCCTGGGGCGCCACTGCTACTGATAGCCAATTTCAAAAATGAATAACTCTTTGCTCAGACCTCAAAATGAGGCAATCTCAATGGCTAAAGAAAGATTATGACCTCTAATTTATGCCTATAAAATTTCACAATAATTGGACACCATTGGACATTGGGTGACACAAAACACAAATCTGTCAGTGTGAATAGTGCACATACCAGAATCAATACAAAATCCCAACTTTGAAAATTCATCAAATATTCTCTAGATCTCAAAAAATTATGTTCCTTAGCTTTCCAAAATCTCTCAATGAGACCTAATTGCATGCCAAATTTCAAATTAATACTAACTCATTTCACTAAAAAGTGATATAGGGTTCCATTATGGTCAATTTTGGCTCCATATTGAGTACCAAAGTTGCCAAATGGATTTTCCTTGGTCTTGGCACCTTTTGGGCAAGTTTAAAAGCTTATTTGAGACTTGTGTGAGCTGCCCAAATGGTCCAAAACCTCATGCATCTCAATTTGGTCATTCAACCCACACTTATGCATATTTCCATCAAACTTCCATAATGCATAATTAGACATTCAAAACTCAATTTGTGTTCTAAAACTCATACATCATATCCATGGCTTTAAACATTACATAATAGTATATTTACCTATGTCTCAAGGTTCATTGTACATATACAACATCATATACAATATGAACCATCATTATGGTTCCAAAATAGACAAAACTATGCATAAGCTTATCAATCTTTCCTCTTCATAATTGTGGGCTCCCTTCACCATAATTACTTAGTCCACCTAGCATGTAGATCATTGGAGAGGAGGAAAAGAAAAGAAAAAAAGAAAGAAAGAAGAAAGCTAAAAATTTTTGAAGTCCTGAAATTTTTCTAAGTCTGCTAGTTATAGCCTAGCTATAGCGAATGTACCTGTTCGCTATAGCAAGAAATGGTCTAGCTATAGCGAGAAATAGTCTAGCCATAGTGAGAGTAACTGTTCACTATAGCGAAAATGCTTCTAGCTATAGCGAGTGCGGGCATCCCATACAAAAACCAGGGAGTTGCTCGCCGTAGCGCGCACCATAGCGAAAACGGGGGTCTGGAATTGATACGTGCTCGCCGTAGCGAAGGTTAATTCTCACTATAGCGAGAGTTAGTCCGGAAAAGCGTAAAAAGAGAGAATTTAACTTCTTTAAACGTCCCCATTCATTCTTTCTCTCTTATGTGACCTAGACTTCGACCCAAGGAGAGAAAAGAGGCGTGGAGAGTGAGAGAGACCAAGAGAAAGAGGAAGAACAAAGGAAAGGTAAGCAAGCTTCTCTCTTTTCTTCTTAGAATCTTGATCTTCTCTCTTTGCCCTTTCTTTCTATGGTTTTGCTTGTGAAATTAGTTGGATTTTAGGCATGGGTCAGAAGAGGGAAAGTGGAGAACCACTCTTGAACTTCTTTGTTTTCCTTGAGAATGTTAGTTCTACTAACTTGAGAGCTTGAGAGAGAGGAAGGAAGTCTGACCTAGAATGAGCAAGAAACCCTTGAAAGAGAGTGTGTTAGGTTGAGAAATGCAAGGAACTAGGAGAAGGGCTAGTAAAGTTTAAGAAGGGAAGAAGTAAGGCTTTAATCTCCTAACCTTGTGAAGGTTTATTTGCATGAGAGTAATTCCATGCTCTTGATTGTGTCTAGGCTCAAGTGAAGCTCCTCCATCAAGGTGTGATTGTGAAACCAAGAAGGGAGAAGAGAAATTGAAAGGGAAGGCTTGTGTTGGCTCATAAGGTAGCTCTCTCTCCACTCTTTCTTGTTGCATTCTTGGATGTAATGGTCATTGTATGCTTGTGTATATGCTTATTATGTGAGATATGCCATATGTTATTGCTTTGATGCATTGATACCAATATGCTTATGTGTTGGATTGTGAAAATTGCTCGGGTGAGGTAGTGCCAAAAGTCCCTTGAGATGGGTGAGGTAGAGCCGAAAGTCCCTAACGCTAGGTGAGACAAGGCCAAAAGGCTCACAATTGAGTGAGGCCAAGTCAAAAGTCCCTAAAATTGGGTAAGGCCATCCAAAAGTCTCTAAAATCGGGTGAGGCTAGACCAAAAGTCCCTAGAGCTCATTTGTGGCATTAATATGGCTTTTCATGGCATGTACAACATGTATTGTATGATTGTGAATGGTTAGAAGCTTATTTACATACTTTGACTTGTTATATGCCTTGATTGCTTTCTTGAATGAGTGCATGAGCTACTGAGATTCCATGAATCTCACCCCTTTCCCCTCCCATCTTAACATGCTAGGTGCAGCTCAAGGAGAATCAAGTGCACACCAAGGAGCCTAGGAGAATGTTAGATGAATTTTAGTTTGTTTTGACTCTTTTGATGTAAAGAGGTGCCAAAAATGAATATGCACCTTCTATTTTTGAGATGTAAATGTTGTAGCAAGTGTAAATGTATGGAAACATGATGTATAAACTATGAAGATAGCCAAAGTAATGCAAATGTGGGAATTGCCCTTTTTGTGGATTGCATGTGATAGTGTATTTTGGCCCGTAGCATAGTGAGTTTGAAATGTATGATGATTTGGACCACTTAGATACTTCATATGTGCTATGTTTATGCTTTCAAACTTGTCCATGAGATGTGAGAACATGTGGGAGGCCATTTGGACCCACTTTGAACCATTTTGGGTGCCAAAACTGTCAATTTTGTGAGCTCCATCAAAGTATGACCAAACGATCTCTTCTTGCTATGAAATTTGGCATGCCTCTAGAGTTTGTAGAGAGCTTTTTGGGAAGCTAAAGTTGGTAATATTTAGAGGTCTAGGAAATATTTGATGAATTGTTGAATTTAGGAAATTTTAATGGTTTGGTCATGGTACTGTGCCATTAGTCCGAAAAGAAATCTATGTCATTCATAGACCAAATGGAGTTCAAATGTCATGAAATTTTATAGGCATAAACTAGACAACTAAGTGACTTGTAACAACTAGAATCACTTAAATTGGAGGTCTGTAGAGAGAGAATGAACCATCTAAATTTCTATATTAGCATCAGGGGAGCCACCCGACCTTTGTTACTATTCCATCAGTTTTCGAGGTCTAAGGGCTGCTAAACTGATCTGAACTTATTTTTTCCTCTATTTAACATCTGTAGCTTTCCAAATTAGTATAGTTTTCCCAGATTGGATGTTTATGGATTTAGTTATGAATTTTTGAAGTTTATGACAGTAAACTACACTAGTAACAGGCACAGTTGGACCTCTGTCTCATTTTTTATGTCAAACATGATTTAAACACTGAGATTGTGGTTGGAAAGTATTTTTAGTGTAAATTTAACACTTAGAGATTTCCAAAAAGCTAGGGTTTGATAGATTCCCATTTTTCTATAATTAGTTATGATTTTCCAAAGTTAGAACCAAAAATCTGACTTTTGGGCCCATGTGAGAAATTGTATTTTCTTGGTTTTTGGCTTCATATCCGTGGTTTATGGCTTGTTTTATGATATGTATGAGTTGTATACATGGAGTTTGGGTAGAGAATGTGAATGATGGGTTTCACAAGACCCACGGGGCAAAAGATGATTGTTTGAAACCCCGTTTTATAGTATGAAAATACCACGGGTTGTATTGGTTCTTTGGAAATCATCTGGAATCGAGTCAAAAGGGAGGCTAGATGGAGTTCATATATTATGGTGTTATAGGGATGAGATTCAAAGAATCCCAATAGCTCATCTCCCATTCAATCATACATAATATGCGTAAAGCAAGCTTTTCAAATGCATGCATGGAGGAAATAGAAGTCATAGACATTTTAAAAGCAAACTTGGCATGTGAATCAATCATACAAGACATTCAAGAGCTCACCAAGTGCTTAGATTGGCCTCACACTTCTCCTCATGGATTTTGGACTTGCCTCACCTATTCTTTAAGAGCTTTGGACTCAACCATACTCTTGGAAGCCCACTTTGCTTTTGGGAGACTCTTTACTTTGTCTCAACCAAGCTCAAGGGTTCTTGGCTCATCTTCACCAAAGGGAAGAGTTCTTGGCCTCTCCATACTCAAGCAAACTCAAACAAACATCATGTGCTCATTTAGAAACATAACATGGTATCAAGAATCATAGCATATAAAGGCATGCTAGCATACTTTTCATGACTTGAAAATACACATACACACATTCTAAAACAAGCTAAACACACATCCATGCATGAGAGAAGGTGGAGAGAGCTACCTCGAATACAAACACACACTTTTCCTTTAGGATTCAAGCCTCCTCTTTCGGCCACACACCTACAAATTGGTGGAAATGGTTTCTCTTGGCCTAAATACAATATATGGGAGCCAATTAGGTTAATGAAACAATTTCTAGGGCCATGCAACTTGCTTAAACCCTAGATTACTCTACAATCTCTATTATGGTCCATATTGGCACCTAATGAAGCAACATCTCTCAAATGACTTCTAGGCCTCATTCTTTTCTTTCAAATATGATTCTTGACTCCTTTTAAGCCTCTTGGAGTCATCACACCATTAAAACAAAAGGCCTAGCACCATGTTGCTTTTTTAGGTCATAATATGGAACCTAAAGCACCAAATCAATTTCTATGAGTTCTAAATTTTTTCCAAGGCCTCTATTCATTTTCATTCATTAAATATGACTCAAGAATGGCCTTAGAAAATTTAAAACTCTCCCTAGCTATAAAACCCTTCTTGGTCGAGACAATGAAGCATATTGGATTCCATGGAGCTTTCTTTGTTTTCTTAAGGGAAGAAGCATATGGGGGCCTCTTACGGATCTTAGGAGCTCATTTAAACTCTTATTTAGGACTAGGAATTATCATACAAAATCAGATTTTACAAGGTACAATTGAAACCCTAGAATTTGCATCTTGAAATCTAATGGTTATTTTGTTGTTTTCTTTGCATATTCTTAATCTTTACACCCTTTTTCCTTAGATTCATGCTTGGTTCTGCCTAAAAATCATCTCCTCCTAGGGTTTTCTCAAGTGGGATGAAATAGCGGAGAAGGGAACCAAAAATGACAACCATAGAAAGAGAAAATTACCTTATTTTGAATCTTGTGTTCTTTGAGCTCCTCTCTTCAAATCCAAATTTTCCCCTCAATTTCTCCCTTAAAACAGATTTATAAACTTCATTTTAATCATAGGAAACAAAGGAGAGTGGAGGAGAAGAGGTTTGGAAGAGAAAGAGTATGAAAAACTACTAATTTCCATACCTTAAGCCTTTAATTTCTCCTTCTTTTCTTCCCCTTCTCGTGAGCCTCATCCCCTAGGGTTTTCTTCTGGTTTTAGGCAGAACATGGTCGTGCATAATGAAGGGAGGAGAAGGGTTCATTATATATATAGGTGGGAATAAGTTACACTTTTCAAAAATTTTCATTTTGCCCTTCATACTTTATATTTTTGTTTCTCCTTCGTTTTAGCTCCTTTTTTAGAACCGTCTTTTCTATTATAAAATTTAGGCTCCCAATTTAGTAAAATACTTTTGGAATCACTCAAATTGGAGCTAAAACCTTTCCGAACGAATTTATCAAAGTTTAGGCACATTGACGTTGGAAAACGTCCACCGGAGGGGCTTTAGCTGTCCCGGGGCCTTCCATGATTTTTAAGGCCTTTGAGAACCCTGGGGAACTCAAAAATTTCATTTAAAAAGCCCTCCTATGTGAATTCCAAAATTTTCTCAAAATTATGAAAATACCATTACATTTCGTAAGTTTTTTGTAAGAAATTATTTCTTCATTCTAACTCCATTTTTCTTTCTGTTTGAGCCTGAGATTCTCATTTTTAGGAGTCTATAATACTTTCCAAATTTTTTAAGACCTTAACTATATCATTCCGAGAGATTCCTTTTATATCCAGTGAGTTTCGTTCGTTTATGGAGAAACCGCATGTTATGTTTCTCACATTTTCTCTTATTTTCAGAAAACCAGATGTTACACAAAATGAGCATGGCTTTAAAAGCACCACATAGTATAATATTCCATGTTTTAATAATTGAAAAGATCCCTAGAGGGAAGAACCATAACTGGAGTATCTAAAATTTAGGATTTGAAACCATAAATGGCTTGAAATCAGAGCCAAAATAGCAGAATGAATTAAACGATAAATGTAGTGGCAAAATCATAATTTCGGGTAACTTTCTAAAAAATCAAAGAAGGAATCTTTAAATGATAAAATTGAGCTTACTAGGGTCTTTAGAAGCCTAGAAAACCATAAGAACCATTAGAATGGTTAAAACCTTTCGGCTTTATAATTTAGGCTAATGGTTGACCTCAACTTTGATTGGATCTTTTGAGGTTATTTTGAATCATATAAATTTAAGGTTAAGGGTTTTTAATAAACTAGAGAACTATATTTTATGATGGAAAAGGCAATTCCTATAAATAATTTAAAACGAGCTCTAACCACAAAAGTAAAGAATAGGGACAAATTGGAAATCTTTTTCTTAAGAAACCATAACTACCCCTTATAAAAAGGCCTCCCATCATCTTCTCCTCACTTTGGCCGAACTCTAGCACCTCCAACCAAACCAAGAAAGGCATCCAAGGAAGCTCCAAAGCCAAGGGAAGTTGAAGTCACTTAAGGTAACAAAACTCAAGGAATTTGCCTATGATATTCTTTTTGCTTAGTTTTCAATGTCTCTCCTATTTTTCTCCATGGTTTTGGTTTCAAAAAAGGGGGCTTCTTGGCTGAAACTTGGGAGTAAAGGACTCTTTCAAGGAAATCAAACATACCATGTTAATCATCATGAAGAGCCTTTTCATTTGATATATAACTCATGGCATGGAAATGGCATTTCCTTGGTTCTCCATGCCTCATTGAGTTCAACCAACCTCAAAGGGATATGGGAGGAGTTGGCTTTTGATTGAACCATGATGGAAATTAGGGTTTGATGAATGCTAGTTTTATATATATGAATCCTCCTATTTTTGGCACTTTAATAATTAAATATGGATTAATGGATGTAATTGAAATGAATTTGATTTTAATTGGCCATTTTCCACATTATAGGAATTAATTTGCAAAATATTGAGTTTTAATGCATGAATTTCTTTTAAATAATTTTGTGGATATTCCTATGTGATTTTTGTCTATTATTCTTGCATAATTTTTGATGGGCAATTAACATTTGAATAGGAGATTGGTTTGGAGAAGAGGTGGAAGCTTTCAAAGTCCAAAGAAACAACATTAAGAAAGCATGTGAGAGGGAAGCATTCATGGAAAGGAAGAAGTGTGAAGAAGAAGCTATGGTTGAGGGATTTTTGGATGGAAGAAGATGCACAAACTCACGTTGAAGCAACACACTCCACACTCATGCAACACTCTAGCATTCAGCACTCTTAACTTCATTCACCCACGTCAAACATTCATCACATCACAGCAACAACATGTAGCAGTATAGGTTTGACAAAAGAGATAAGAAGGCCACAAGTTGAGAGGCTCAAATGCAGAATAGAAGGAGATAGTCTCAGGTTTAAGAGGTAGAACATGCCATGATTTGAGAGGGAAGAAACGCAGCTACACAAGGAGAAACAAACAAGCAAGATTCTGACATGGAAATTACATAAGGAGTAGCTACATGAGGAAGAACAATGCAAGAAGAAACACGTATACAACTTTCATATGTCCAACAACTCACAAACACGAGCAGAAAGTGAAGTATGTGAGAGTAAGGCAGCTCGTGTGAGGAATACATGGCAAGGGAGATGAGAACCATGTGAGAAAGAATTAAATGGGCAGTGGCATCATTGGAAGGCACGAGTCAAAGCATGCACAATTCATTCACGAGGCAGAATCTAATTATGAAGAGAACATATGGGCAAAACGTGGAAAATGATGTAGGATGAAGGAAGCATGGGCACGTGGTTTAATAAAAGGCAAGGCTAAAGCTTCTAATTGAGGAGGGGGGTTGAGCACATGACATACAAAAGAAAGAAGCTAAGCCACATGAAAGGAAAATAAGCTTAAGAGCACGTTAATTCAATCTATGCATACATTCATCATTCCATACACACGCTACAATCCAGATCATCATTCCATCAAATAAATGGTCAATCCAAAAAAATCACGTTCCACACTCCATTCATCCTTTGTCCACTCCACAACATCATAGCCTTTCATCGATCTCCCTCCATCAATCTTCCACCACCATGAAGCATTAATTCTCCATCTTGTGGCTAGCTACGAGGAAGGCTCTTGGAGAAGCTTAAATCCATGGGATAATTAAGAGATTCTGGGCTAAGAATTTCCTATTTTATCTATTGGGAATTTTGGGAATGCACAGTAAAAAATTAAAACCCCGACTCCCTTCCTATGGATCCATCAATGTTGTTTAAATCAAGTACATCTAGAAATATTTATCTTTTTTTGTCAAATCTTAAGAACTGATCTATAGATCTGCTTCCTTTACCGGTATCCATACGAACTGATGCTCAACTTGAACAACGTGCTAGCGCCTTTTATTAACATACGTACATGTTCTTGGTAGAGAAGATGTTCTCTTCTTCCTCTCTCTCTCTCTCTAGGCGTTCGTACACTATCCAAATGCTTTCTCTCTCTAGGCATTTTGTATGACGTCCGTACGCCGTCCGTACGCTTCCAATCTCTAGGGTTTTTCTTTTTGTTTTGTAGTTCTAGGAAACCTAAACCTCCTACCTTTTTATAGAGGTATCTTATTAAGGTTTCAGATATATTTGATTAATTTAAAATACATTATTTTAAATCAAATCAAATCAATTTTGAATTAAATAGATTAGTTTAAATTTAAGTCTATCTAATAAATTTAAAATTTAACTAATTATTTAATATAAATCTAGAACTTAATTCAAATTTAATTTATCTCATAAATTAAATTTAAATTATTATATTAGTTTAAATTTAAATCTATTATATAGATTTAAATTTAAAACTAATTGGTTTAAATTAATTAAAGGATATATATATATTTTTCAAATTTTATAAATTATATATATATATTTATAAAATTCTTCCACTCTAGATTGAACGTGACATTCACTAAATCTAGACACAATTTCAGATTCAATGAATTTGGACATGATATTTATTGAATCTAGATGCAATTTCAGATTCAATGAATTTAGACATCTTAGTTCAAGTTGACTCGTTGTTGTGTGCGACCCTGTAGGCACATATGATGTTGGCAGTGGGCTAATAACACTATTTGACCCACAAGTCACAAGCGGTCTCTAGCAAGACATTGTGACTACCCAAATCATATAGGGATCAGTGATCCGGTGCAACCTGTATATAATCTTATCACATCCCTTTTGTCACACGATATCTAGATTAAATATGAGGCATGAAATTGTCATCTTCATCTTACTTGATCATCACTTTCTCAATCTATGTGCAGACTGACAGTACAAATGGAAACCCTTCCATTCGAGTACGGCTATGCATTTCTCAGTCTCACTCATTGAGGAGCCCAGAGATATTTCTCTATTAATCAAAGGGATAAATTCTATCTTAACCACTCATCTTCTACATGAATTCCATTATGCTCGATTATAGCCTTTATGATCACTCTGTTAAGATGACTTTTGACTATGCAAAAAAAAGTGTTTTTCATGCTAGAAACTATGATGATCTCAAGTCTAAAGGTTCGGTGACATGGTTATACATAAGATACACTTATGACTTAATCCATGTAGTTATCTCATAACGGGTCAATCCAGCATCTTGGTCCCTAACAAGTACCTATGATTTTGATTTGTATCTATATACATGATTAACACATAATCATCAATCAAAATTATACTAGTCTTAGTTCATCATCGTTCCCACAATGATGATCAACTAGGGATATTTAAGATAATTAATATGATTTATCTAAGGATATTATTATATAAAACATGCAAAAAATATAATAATAATGTAATAAAAGAAGACTCTTATTTCTTAATAAAGTATAATGTTTGTAATACAATGATTGACCTAGGGCACAATCTCCAACATTATTTCCTCTCTCTCTATATTAATTTTTGTTATTTTATTTGCTTGGTTAAGCTTGTAATTGACTGAAATTAATATAGTTTATGATTGATGGCTGGTTAGATATTGATTAGGAGAGTATTGAATGATTAATTGCATGAATTAAGTGTAGGATTTTTAATTTCCTACAATTATCCATGTATGCAATCAAGGTGTTTGATGAAATGCATATGAGAGGTTGAATGCTTGAATGTCTAATCTGAGGATTCCTTAGAGTTTAATTAGTTAATTAAACATCCTAAGGTAAAAATTCAGAGGCTAATTAATTGATTAATCACTCATCTAAGTGTTTAAAGATCTTAATCACAAGAATTAGTAATTTAATGGGTGTTAAGGTCTCAATTAACATCAAATTGCTAGTTTTTTGAATCTTGAGTGGTAATTCAAGATCCCTTACCAATGAACACAATTAACAACTCTTAGACCAAAATCAATGACAATTGGATTAGGATAAGGACAATGGATACTAAGGGACGAATACTAGGCTAGTCACAAGTCCATCATTTATTCATTAGTTCATGCATTTAAGTAGAAGTAGCTAAGAATTTTGATTCGATTTAAACTCTAATTAGTTTAATTAGAACTAAAACCCCCTTTAGTTAGGAAATTTTTAGAGTTCTCTAACACTTAGAAAGCTTAAGTAAACATTGAATTCTAATTCCAAGGGAGATGACCTAGGTTGTGCCATTAGCTATATATTTTAATCCAACCTAGTTTTATTTTAGAGGTTGTAGGACAAAAGCCTATCAGGGTTTTAAAAGTATGGAGATTAAGATTTTGCCATTAGAACAAATTAAGAAGCCATAGAATGCATAAAATGGGAGCCTAGGGTTTTGATTGCACCTTAGGAAGTATGAGGCTTTAGAATGATGTTTTAAACCATGAAGGAGTGTAGTTAAGATAAGAAGAGGCAAAAGACATCGCCTAGGTGCCAATTTCCCAAGAGGTAAAACACAAGCTCTATGGAACCTATTCTTGAGCATAGTCTCAGCCAAGACCAAGTTGGAGCACCTAGTGTCACACCATAAATAGCTAGCATCCATTTTACATCACAATTGGATATAAGGATTCATTTTTATAAATTAAGCACCTTTGGCAGTGGAATTTATTGCCATTAAAAGCTAAAATAATTCATTAATTGCCAAATGGACCATGTGAGCTTACCACATTTATTTTCCATCCATAACACATTTTTTCAACTAGAATTAACATAATTTGAAGCTCAAAATTTGGGTTCAAGGTGCATAACACAAAATTACAACACACTTGCCATTTTTGCATCCATTCCATATTCTGAAATGAAATTTGAAAAATCATAATTAATTCTAAAAAAATAAAAATTATACAAATTATACCATTCTAGAAAGCTATAGATGTCATCTAGTTGCCATGAAAATTTTAGATCAAAAGAACTTGGTTTACCCTATGAAAACTAATGGAACAGTAACACCAGTCACTGATACATCCTATAGCTGAACTTTAACTTCAAAAATTCATTTCTTCCTCTACAAAACTCCAAATGAGGTGCTCTTAATGGCTACAAAAAGCTTATGATATCTAGTTTATGCTTGTAAAATTTCATGAGCATTGGACTTCATTTGGATCTCAAGTGACATAGGAATGCAAACTGACCATATGAACAATAACTTGGATAATTCTGCATTATTTGGAAAATTTTAAAAATTCATAATAAATTCTTTAGAGTTCCAAATTACATGCTATTTAGCTCTATGAAAATCTCTAGATGATACCTATAATCATGCCAAGTTTCATGCACAAAATCATCCATTTGGTCAGTTTGTGGTTCAGTTTAAGATTTTGTCAAATTTGGAACCATAAAGGAGTCAAAATTGCACCAATTGGTCTCCTATTCATTCCACCACCATTTGAGCACATCCAAAAACATAAACATAGCCTAAGAGAGAATCCCAATTGGTCCAAATCATCATGCATCACAAAATAACTATCCTAGTTGTTCTTAGATACATGGACATTAAATGATAAGGATGTCAAAAACTCACATAACCATTCATTTGGTTCCAAATCCCATTCATGCATCATATTTACATACATCTGCTTGTGTTCAATGGTTTACATCACATGTACATCATATAGATACAAACTTTGACATTAAAAGACACAAAATTCCTATTCTATTGTCAAACTTCCATGCTTCAAGGTGCTTGGCCTCCATTTCATGCTCCACTTGGCTCACCTAAACATGGTTAGACATATGTGAAGAAAGAGTGAGATTCAAAAATTCCAATATCTCTTTTGCCCTTTCAAGCATACATACATGGTATGTTTTCAAGTCAAAGAATGCAAATATGTCACAAAAGCTTCTAAAAACATTCATAAGCATATTTCCATGTCACATAGGCTCATACAACCCAAACATAGGCTTTAAAGGGTATTGGTCTAGCCTCACCTAATTTCTTTGGAACTTTTAGATTTGCCTCACCCATTATAAGGAACTTTTGACTTAGCCTCACTCTTTATTGAGACTTTTGGCTTTGTTTCGTCTATTCTTAAGAACTTTTGGCTTATCCATATCTATTCTAAGGGACTTTTGGCACAACCATATCCATTCAAGCTACTTTACATTCAAAATCTCATTCAAGAAGCATATGATACCATGGCATGAAATCAATGGCTATAAATATATCTTATGGTTCAAATATATATACAAACATCCAAAGACAATTAAACATCTAAGAAATGCATACAAGAAAGGTTAAAAACTTACCTTGAATCAAAAATCATAACTTCCTTTATCTTTTCTTTTCCCTTCTTAGCCACACACACACAACTAGGTGGAACTTGGTTCACTTGGCCTAGACACATCAAATGAGACACAATTACATCATTGGAACAAGTTCTAATTTTACACAAACTCTATGCAAGCTTACTTTATTTTAAGACATAGTTATGGTTCGATATAAGTGCATAATAAAGCAATCCCTAGGATTCATAATCTTGGCTCCAATTTCTCATTCAACCTAAGTCTCTTGACTCTATTTAGACTCCTTGAAGTTATCACAATTTCAATTTAAGGAGCCTAGATTCAAGTTACTTCTTTATGTCTTAAAAAGGAACCTAAACCTCCATCTCACAAACCATGATTTCTAAATTCAAACCAATGCTTCCCTTGATGTTTATTAACCATATCTAGGCCATTCATATCCTTAGAATTAATTAAAACTCTCCCTAGGTGCTATTTTTAGCCTTGGCCGAGACATGCTTAAGGAATTAGACCCACTGAGTTTGTTTAGTTTTCCTTAGGGAATTCACACTTGTGAAGCTCCCTAGATGCCTCAGGATCTCATACATACTCTCACAGAGTTTAAAATATCCTTAAAAAGCTTCAAGAATGGTTAGGTGCAACAAAAACCCTAAGTTATACAAGTTGAATTCTAAAACTTTTCTTTTAAATCTAATTGCATATTCTTGTTTGCATACTCTAAAACCCTTGTTTCTTCCTTACTAAGACCAGAAATTATCCCCTCTTTGGTAATCTAGGGTTGGCCAAAATTCCCCTATGAAGAATACAGAAGAAGAAGCAAAGGAAACCATGGAAGTTAACTTGATTTCAAGCTTTTCCAAGAGCTCTTTCACTTGCTTCTTGTCTCTCCTTCAATTTCTCTCATCCTCTCACTGAACTAGGCATGAATCATCCTCAAATCAATCATCAAAACCATAAGAAAAGAAAGTAGAAAGAAGAGAACAAGATTGGTGAAGGAAGAAGCATGAAAAACCATAGATTTTCTTACCATTTTGCTTGGTTTTCTCTTCCTTTCTTCCTTGCTCTTGGTGCATCACTTCAAGAAGCCTAGGGTTCTATTTTGGCACAGATGAAAGTTATTCAAGGTAGATGGGAGAAGTGGGGTGTGGCATATATAGGCTAGGTTAAGTTAAGACACTTTTTGAAAATTCCCATTTTTCCCTTTTTCTTTGTTCTTTCCATTTAGGCTCATGTCAACTCCTTTTCAAGAGTTTTTTTTCCATTATAAAATTGAGGTCCTCTAATTCATAAAATGCCTTTGGTTTCACTCAAATTAGATTTAAAACCTTCTCAAATAAATAGGTCAAAATTTTGGTCAACCAACACTCTAAAATGTAAACCGGAGGGGTTTTAAGGCCTCTGAAAACCCCGAGAAACTCAACTTTTCCATTTAAAAATTTCTCCTTTGAGTTTTCTAAAATTTTCTCAAAATTACAAAAAAAAAATGCCATTCCATTTTCGTCAATTTTTGTTTAGCTTTTCTAGCCCCAATTTCTAGTATCTTAAGCCTTGTATCCCCATTTTTAATTGTTTAGATTGTTGTTCATAAAGTGAGTCAAAGTCCCTAAACCGGCACCTCCATCAAGTAGAGAGCTTCTTGGGAAGCTAGAAGTGTGATTTGGATGTACTACATGTAATATTTGGTGAATTTTTGGAAGCTTGGAAAAATTTGATGGTTTGGATGGTGCTGTGTCATTAGCCTTGAAAAGAAATCCATGTCATTCATAGAACAAATGGAGTCCAAATGTCATGAAATTTTATAGGTGATCAAGTTCTATATTACCAAAGGAGAAGCCTAGATGAATGTTAGTTTGCTGTTCCATTCTTTTGATGTAAGGGCCTGAATTGTATACTTTATTTGTTTCCTCTGTTGACATCTGTAGATGTTAAGGAATATTGGTATACTATGTGTGAAATGACCTATGTCCCATTTTGGATGTCTAAACTAAGACTATGGTTGGGATGTATTTTAAGCGTAATTTTATTAGGCCTCTAATTATTCAATTTAAGGGACTTCCTTCAGTAATCTGCTTAGTTTATAGCTTATAAAATGATGAATGTTACACCTAATGAGAGTTTTCTTTGATTTTAAGGTTAGCAGTGGTCTAAATGTGAATTATAAACACTAAAAGGACCATTGATTTGAATTTAGAAGCATTTTTTTGAAAGGTAACAGTTTAGGATTCTATTATGTATAAAGAAGCAACTTAGTATTAGACTCCTTGAATTGAGTTTGTGATGACTTCAATGAGTTTAAATGGAGTTATATGGTATATATTAGATGAGATTTTGGAGCCAAAACATTGATGGGGAAGTGTTGCTTCATTATGCCACAAAATGGAGCCATAGGGAAACCTAAAGTTAAAGTTAGCTTATGTAAGGCTTACTTAAGTCCAAATATGATTCCATTGATATAATTGTGCCTTTTTTTATGTGTCTAGGCTAAAGAAGTAAAACTCCCCTCAAGTGCTTGTGTGAGGATGAGAAGAACAATCAAAAGCAAAGAATAAATTAAACTTGATTTTTATATAAGGTAGCTCTTCATCCATTCTTACATATATATGTTGGTTGTTTGTTGGTCTTGAGTTGCTTGCATGTCTTACTTGCTATTTATATATGTTATTGTTTGATTGATGATAATATACATTTTTTTGACAATGATTACATTTGGAATGAATTTGACTCTTGAATGAGTTAGGTGGTGTCAAAAGTCCCTTGAATTGGGTGGGTGAGGCCAATAGTTCCTAACTGTAGTTGAGACAAGGCCAAAAGTCTCAAATCTAAGTGAGGCTAAGTCAAAAGTCCCTGAAAGAGGGTGACACTAAACTAAAAGTCCTAAATTATAAGGTAGGGCTAAATCAAAAGTCCCTAGAGTTTGTTTTTACTCTTAATAGAACCATATGATTTCTTACGCATGAAATATGATTGATTTTAGATGATACAATATGCATACTTGTTCTTCTTGACCTTAAACATGCTATATATGTGCGCTTGAATGATGAATGAGCTATTGGGACTTCTTGAATCTCATTCTTCTCTATGTTATTCCTAACCATGTCTAAGGAATAATTAAGAAAGCAAAGATGGAGACCAAAGAGCACGAAGTGCTTTATTTTGACAACAGTGTAGATTTTTTTTTTTTGTGTATTTTGTTATATACAAAGAGACGTATATGATTTATTTGATATGTAACTTTTCCCACATATTTGAAAATATGGAACTATGATATATATCATTTTTCAATACAAATGTGGAAGATTATGTAAATTGACCATGTATGCACATGGCAAGTGACAGAGTCAAATTAGATTGCATGATGTTTAGGATATGGTAAACCAATTATATATGCTGCGCTTTTCATTTGGGACATGCCCAAGTGGTCACATGAACTAAAGTGATCCATTTTGAACCATTTCAACCCAAAATTGCATCACATTGAGCCATATTTTTCATCTGAACCACAAACTAATCAAATGGACAAATTTTTAGATGAAATTTGGTAGGTATTTAGAGATCATCTAGAGCTTTCCAAATGCGAAAGAAAAAAAATTTTGAAACTTTGTAGAATTTATTATAAATTTTCAAGTTTGGCTAAAAATTGTAGAAAAACCTATGTACTGTTCATATGGTTTAGATTTGGTTTTTCATGGCTTTGAGGGATGAAATGGACTTCGATACTCATGAAATTTTATAGTAATATAGTTGGCATTATAAAATTTTTATGGCTAATGAGTTTGTGTAAATCAGAGTTGTGTGGCCCAAGATATGCATTTTTCAAATTTAGGGCCTGATGTATGAATTCCATTTTGAAAGTAGGTATTGTTCCATTGAATTTCATGGACCAAATGAGCTCAATTTTACTTGAAATTTTTATAGTATGTAGTTTACATCCTATGCTTTTTATGGACACTTAATTTGCCTAAATCAGAATTTAACTTAAGATATGAATTTTTAAAGTTGTCATCACGTATGTGTAAATGTGCAAAGTGTTGTATTTTGAAGCATATACCATAACCTCTGAAATTTGTGATTATTTTTGTGATGTTTGGACCTTAATAAACTTGTGTGGCATGAAATTGGGAATTTTTATGATAAGGATGATTATTTATGCTAAATTTGAGGAATTGATGTTTTAATAACGAAAAAATCCACTACTAAAAGCATTAATATGAGAATTTGATGTTGATAAAGGGAAATGAGATTAGATATATGTATACCCTATGATGGTATGACACATAGCAATTCCAAAACCATTTTCATTTCAAGAGTCAAGTACAATATCACTCATTTTCTATAAATTCTATCATCAACATTCCATAAATAGTCAAACTCATTTCCAAAGACAATTCCCAACAATAAGTTTCAGCAATAATTTTCCACAATAATTTCTAACAATAAGTTATAGTATTAATTTCTAACAACCTTTGAAATATAAAACATGTTTCATAAAAAAATCATTTCAATAAATATGAAAAAATATTAGAATTATATTTATAGACATTAGCTACCTTGATATGAAGTCAAATGCATAATTGCCAAGCCACTACCACTATCTTCAAACTAAGAATCTACAATATATCAATAAAATACATTTAATATTATATATAAACAAAATAATATTTCCTAACTAATTAAATTCATCTTATTTTATCCACTTACCACAATGGTTAACACTCCATAAGTACCTAACAATTCTAACACTTCACTCCTTCATTTGGATCTACACTTTATCTTTCACATTTCATACCAAAACAATGGACTAAGCGTCTAAATTTTAGTAGCATTAAATATAAGTATAAATAATTATAAACTAGTAAACTTACCTGAATTTCATTCTTAGAAAAGGTTAATTTCCCACTTAGGTATTTCATCAAATATTTAGTGTGCAACTTTAAAGACTAACAACAATTAACACCTAATCGATATTCTACTTAACCCACTTGTATTACTAGAAGCTTAATTACACTTTTAATTAATCAATTTCAACCTCAATGGCCAAGTTTCCCAAAATCCCCAATTGACAAAATCTAAGATTCAACATCATCTATTTTAAATTCTACACAATTCAAAATGAAGTAAGAAGGAGTAGAACATTTTTTTCTTCTTCTATTACCTTGGCTAAATCTTCCAAGAAACCATTCAAATTGCTCTCAAAATGTTGCTTCCAAGCTTTAGATCTCCTTTCTCACAAAAGATGAAGAAAACGTCCCACCCCTTTTTTTCTTCCAATGTGTGGTGTCATCTTTCACTAAATGGGGTGATAATTTTTAGAATAAAAAATAAATCAAAAAAGAAAAAAGATGACATGGTTAAGTGATTGGTTATGGCTCTAGGACATGGATTTCGGTAAAATCCACTTAAAATTCACTTGAGTCATGGTAATTCACTTAAAAAGTTACTATTGGATTATAGTTATTCATTCAAATAATTATTATTAGACTCTAGTAATTTAAATAGCTAATGGACTTTTATTTTTATTTATTTAATTGAGCTCAACAAACTACTTGGATCTTTTATCATTTCCTATCATCTTTTCTTTTTTCTTTTTTTTCCTTAAAGCCACTATTATAAAGTATGAAAGCTTCCTTATCTTATTTCCTAATGTTCCATTTACTAAATTAAATCCCAGCAATTTCATGATCATTTAAGTAGTAAGACTCCCAATTGTTATTAATATAAGTCATCCAATAAATAATTTTCATGTAAATATTGCATCTAGGTCCCTTTTTATAAGTTAATCCTCCATAGTTTTTTTCAATTACTAAAATAATAAAATACCCCAAATTCCGACAATTCTAAATGAATGAGATAATTAATTAAACACTTTTACTTTTACTTATGTTACACGAATTACTTTAACTTTTGCTAATTAATTATTCTAACTACTTTATTAATTTAGGATGTCACACGAAATGCTTGAGCTCCATTCTCTCTCTTCTCTACTATTATGTTTTGGATGAAATGGCCTAGTGTTATAAAAAATGACGGTAGTTATTTGCTTAATTAGGATGATCGGGCAATGAGGTGAGTGGAGTTTGCGGTGACAAGAGTTTAATCCATTAAACTTATATTAGGTGTCATGCGTTCCACAAATTTCCATTCTCTCTTTCCCACTATCCATTTCTCCACTTCCCGCGTCTCGTTTAGGCTAACCAAAATGCAATGCTCCATTGTTACAAAAATGCAATCCTCATCCACTGAAAAGTCAACGCCTCGTAGACCCACAATGACGTGCTTCTACATAATCCTAATTCCCCCATCCCACTCCCGGCTTTTCCTTCTTTTGCCATCCGAAATGCCATGCAACTGGAATTGAAAAATACAATCTTAATCTCAATAGCAAAAATTAACACCATTTGGAACAAAATAATCTATATGCTTTTCTTTAATTCCTTTTTAATTATAATAATTAATCAACTACTAAATAAAATTTCCCCCAAATCTCCCTTAACTCTTTTTAATTAAATTACTCAAAATTTCATAAATTTGTCAATCTCATTTTATCACACCTAAGTCCCAATCCTTTTATTTTCTCCCAATTTCATCTTCCTCAAGTCTTTATTCTGACTCTAATTATTATTGAATAGTCAAGATGTTACATCTATTCCTTCCTGGAAAAAATTAAACTTAAATACTCTTTAAATATTTCTAATCCCAAAGTCAATTTAATTAATTCTTCTAAAGTTTTATCTATTATAAGCATTTTATTTTCTAAGCCATTTTTTTTAATCTAGACTTACCCTCCAAATTTAAATTTACCATCAATCTTTTCCATGATTTTCTCTTATCTATTTATTGGTTTTAAACTAACTATTATTGGGTTATTACATATACTTTATAAATTATTATAAAAATTGCAAGTACTTTAGAGCTTGAAGAAATAATTGCAATATATGTAAATGACTAATACACTTTAAACAGGATATATCTCAACAATTGCTATCAATTTCAATCTCTAATCTCAAATTGGTGGTCTATAACTATCTTTATATATTTACATTTTAATCCACATAGACCTATAAATTATAATTACATATGTTTCATCTTATTACTTATCATGATTAGAATATTAATAACTTTTCCCCTCCTTATTTCTTTTTCAGCATTTCTCTGCTGTTCTGAATAAAGTCATAACTATTTCGGTACATGGGAGAAATGCTTTGGTAATAAAAATGCTACTAAGAGGTACAATATACTGTCAAAAATTTACGTCATAAAACATTGCGGAAATTTAGTCAATAGCCATAACGCTAATGGCAGAGCCTATAGGTCACTCAGTAGTTTAGCAATAACTTCATCATGCCTTACAAGAAGTACAATATTTGACATGCCATAAATATTGCTATGAATAATTTTGGAAGTTTAATCAATTATGTACCACAGAAAGTTTATTAGCCTATGGGTGCGTAATTATTTAAAATCATCAGTAACAGTATGAGAATTACGGTAAATGTACATTTACCTTGTAATATCTTAAAGACCGCAATTGATGTTATATAAAAAATGGGTTAATCAGCCAAAAAGAGTACATGACATGTTCGAATGAGTCCGAGAGTTTACTTGGAACTGATGTAAGTCAAAAGGGGGCATATGGGACTTCTCTGATCCAAAGAAATTGGAACTAGGAGCAAGGTTTGGCAGTCCAACAGTCATGTGGTGACGTAATATTTCAGTTAATTAATAGATAGTTATAAAATTAGGAAAAAGGAATGAGAAATCGAAAAAAAAAAGAAGTAATTAGGATTTATGATTAATAATTTGAGATGGTCAAATTTATAGAAAATGAGAAAAATAAATTAAAAAGAGCGAAACGAGATTTGAGAGAATTTTTAAATAGTAGTTGATTGATTATTATTAATTAAAAAGGAAGTAAAGTGAGATATTTGCATTTTTTTTGGTGCAAGTGATATCAAATTTGTGATTTAATGGGATTAAGATGAAATTTTATTTGGTTGCATGAATGTCTTGCCCAGATGTAGAAGAGAAAGAGATACTGAGAGATGCGTTATGTGAGATGATGGAAAGAGAAAGCAAAATAGACATAAATTTAATATAACATGAGATCACATTCCACTATTTCTTTTGCTCCCACCTTTGATTGGTCACTTAGCCTAATTAAACCATCATCTTTGTTCATCCAATCAGCTACTTCAACCCCATAATTTGAAACAAAACATGAGAAGAGAGCTTGAGGAAGAGCCACCATGGAAGCATGATTTTGAAGCTTTGCATGCTAAGGAAAAAAGTAATTTTTAGCCAAGGTACCTTTTATAAAAAATTATTATACTCTTTCTCATCTACAAAATGCACCAATTGGAATTTGATTTTGTTGAAGTTGTTTTGCATGTTGGATTATGTTAGTGGTGATGAAAGCTTGCCTTGGTGAGGAGGAAGAAGATGGAAGAGGGGGATTTTGAAAGAAAGGTAAGATTCTTGTTAAATTGCCTTTAATTTTTAATTTTGTGGAAATGCATTGTGATAGGGCTATTTCTTGATGTTTTGATTGTAACAGCCCAAAATTAATTAAGGTGTTAATCATGGATTTGGATTAATTAAGAATAATTAATATGGAATAATTAGGTAAGTTAAGTGAATGGAAATTTTAGAGAGATAAATTATTAATATGAGTTTGAGGTTTAATTGGGATAAAAACTTCACCTAGGCCCAAATTAATGTAGGAGATCAAGATAAGAGCTAATGGAGGCCTAATAAGTTAGGTGTAAACCCAATCTGATTCAATATGATAGAAGCCCAAGATCTACCTTTTATAGACTCTTATAATTGGCCCAATAACCCTTGTGCAGATCTAAATCAATTGAGTTCTTCAAACTTAGTCTGGCCTAATTAAATTTCTGCAGCCCAAGAAATTAAAGCTGGCCCAACAAGGTTTAACTTTGAACCCACTTGCAATTGGATCCTTGGGTCAGCCCATGACCCACATTTGACCCAACTTAAACCCAACTAAAACCCTAAATACTTCAGCCCCTCCACATTTTGCTGAAACACACACACAAAACTCATTTTCGGAGGTTTGAAGGGAGGCTAGGGTTTGGGGCAAGAAATCTACCATTTCTCACTTCTAAGCTCAAAATCAACTAAGGTAATAGTTATATAATTTAATCCCTTTCTCCTTCTCTTCATTTTGGCCTGATTAGTTTTTTATTTGGAGTATTTTCACCATATCCAAAATCTGAAATGTAGTTGTTTGGGGTTTCCATGGTGAAATTTCATAGGTTGAGGTTAGGGCTGACATTAGGTAAGTATCAACTCTTCTTTTTGAGGTATTTCTACTGGTTTGAGATGTGATGACCCTAAATTCTAACATCGGTAATTATAGTTAAATACATGATTAATAAATAATGATCAAGGTCTGGAGTCGTTGCAATTAATTACATTAAGAAAATATAGGGGGAACTTTAAACCTTGATACTACTAGGATCATCAGCTAACAACCATAACGGAAACATGCATAAAAGGGTTTGTACCATCATTAAAGGCTTAGGATTCATCCATTAATCAATTCCAACCCATAAAACATCCCACCAATGTCCCCATGCTACTCCCTAACATTAGCCTTACTGAAATTAGGGTTTCTAGGTCAAATATAGAAGTTTGGGGACCTGCGCCGCGACTTGAAACTTCCCCGCCGCGGCTAAGCTAGGTTCTGGAGCTCGAAAACCAACTTTTTAAACTTGCACCGCGGCATGGAACTCTTGCGCCGCGGCCAAGTTGCTCTCTGGAATTTTCCTAACTTTTGTCGCGGCAAGTTGGATCTGCGCCGCGGCGAGTTTTGCTACTGTAACCTCCCTAATTAATTTCCTCGACTCGCGCCACGGCAAGACTTATTGCGTCGCGGTGAGGTTACGTTCTGTCGCCCCCTGGGTGATTATTTTCACTCCACGCCACGGCGAGATTTGTCAAGCCGCCGCGTCCCTCGCCACTGTCACTCCCTAGGCCGCGGCGAAGCCTTCTTGGCCGCGGCGTGACTCCCTTCTGTAGCTATTTTTCCTATATTTCGCCCCCTACACTCCATTTCTCTTCTTAGGGACACCCTAAGGTCACTTCCCCTCATTTTATATGACTCTAATGGCACTTATCTACCTTATTTACTTAGCTATGCTTCCATTACCAACTCAAATCTTATATGCTCATTTCTTTCCTCCAATTACCTTCTATCAGCAAGTTTATAAAGTAACAACAATAGATTATGCATGAACTACCATCAGCCATCCATAAATACTCAATCAATGGGGGTTTCATACATTAGAGGTTCATATCAATATCTCAAGAGTCACATTTCCATTAATAAGCAATATTATAGGTCAGCTTCAATTACAGCAGAAACCATAAGTCCATACAACAATTACTAAATTAGGATGAGGTCTAACCCTTCATTACATACATCCTCAATAAATCAAATGTGAGAGCCTACACTTGGCAATATAGATACATGATGATGCTATGGATGACTTAACAAAAATTTGCATCTACCTTATTACATTCAGACTAAGTGTAGCCTCCCCGCACTAGGCCTCAGCTCATGGATGTTCATCCACTTGCTTGCCCTTATCCTTACCCGAGGAACCTACACCTGAAATTATAATCCCATAAAATGGGGTGAGATATAAATCTCAATAACCATGACAATTCCATCATACAATCCATTTTAATCAACATATATGCATGAATCAAAATTCATATCAGAATCATATCAGTCATTTCAGCAAATGAAACAATTAGGCTATTATGATTACTATCCCATACTAGCAATCATATATCAACATGTTAAAGGCCATTAACACTGGGAGAGGCCCGTCCACGGCACCTACTCCCCATTGAGCACAACCAGGGCTCAGTGCATCTGGGGTTTGATCATAACCCGGTGCTCGATCGTAGCACATGCACGGGTGGCAGCCGCACCACAGCTCCACCATGGACTCACAAGGTCCAATCATAATACAACAGATAGCCAACCAATTCATTTAACATTTCAAATCATTCATATATAGCAAATATGAAATTAAATTAGATACATGCATGGAATTAATGTAAACCCCGGTTTCCTCACTTGTAGACAATTGCAACAGCCACCACAAATCCCAAATTCGGATTCAAGTATCTCCCACCAGAATTTTCAATGTGTCACCCAAAATCCTAAGCAAATTCGTACCAAATTAATACCCATAATATAAATAAGCTATGGGGGTCTCAAACCATCAAAGAAAGCATCAAAATGAGGGTTTAAACTCACCTAATGTCAGCCCTAGCCTCAACCTACGAATTTCATCAAGAAAATCCCTAAACACCCACATTTCAGATTTTGGGTATGATAAAAATTCTCCAAATAAAAAACTAATCGGACCAAATTAAAGAGAAGGATGAGGGGATTAAGTTGTATAACTATTACCTTGGCCAAATCTTGCTCTAAGTGTGTGAAAATGCAGAACTTTTGCCCTAAACCCTAGCCTCCTTCTCCACCTTCGAATTTCACTTTTGAGTTTCAGCAAATGGGATAAGTGGCTGAAGTATTAGGGTTTTAGATCGGTTTAAGTTGGGTCAAAAATGGGTTATGGGTTGCCCCAAGGTCCAAGTTCAAATGGGCTTCAGACTTTAGCTTATTGGGCCAGTTTTCACTTGTTGGGCTGCAGAATTATTTTGGGCCAGTTTAATATATTGGGTTGCTGAAGTTTTATGGGTTTTGGGCCAAACTTGAAGGGCTCAAGGGCTTGGGTCTGCACAAGGGTAATTGGGCCACTTAATTGAGCCTGTACAAGATAAATCTTGGGCCTCTATCTCATTAAATTAGTTTGGGTCTGCCTCTAATTCATTGGGCCTCCATTAGCCTCTTATCATGGTTCATTAATTTGGGCCTAGGTGAAGTTTCTATCCTAAATAAATTCTTAACCCAGATTAACAATTTATCTCTCTAGAATACCCATTCACTTACTTGCCCAATTATCCTCTATTAATTATCTTTAATTAACCTTAATCCATGATTAACACCTTAATTAATTTCGGGGTGTTACATTCTCCCCTCCTTTTAGAAATTTTGTCCTCAAAATTAGACATACCTTACTCAAATAATGCAGGATAATCCTTCCTCATAGCTTCTTCTGTTTCCCAAGTTGCTTCATTCGGAGTAAGTCCCTTCCATACTACCTTTACCAGGAGGATGTCCTTATTACGCAGTTGTTTGACTTTTGAGTCCACAATCCTTTCCGGTTCTACCACATAAGACAAATCATCTTGTAGATGCACATTCTCATGCTCAATGACATGCAAAGGGTCCGGGTGATACTTTTTCAGTTGGGATACATGGAACACATCATGCAATCTGGCCAGGTTTGGAGGTAAAGCAACTCTATAGGCCACTGGTCCTATCCTTTTCAAGGATTTGGAAAGGACCAAGATAACGAGGACTGAGCTTTCTTGTCCTGATAGACCGTCCTACCCCCGTTACCGGAGTAGCCTTAAGGAACACATGGTCTCCTATCTCAAATTCTAAGGGTCTCCTCCTCTTATCTGCATAACTCTTTTGCCTACTCTGGGCAGCTAACAATTTCTCTCTGATGAGTTCTATTTGATGGGTGGTTTGGTCCACTATGTCTGGACCTAAAAGACTCCTCTCACCCAGCTCTACCCAACACAAGGGTGACCGACACTTCCTCCCATAAAATGCCTCAAATGGTGCCATCTGGATACTGGAATGGTAACTATTATTATAAGCAAACTCAGCTAAAGGCAAGTACACATCCTAACTCCCTTTCAACTCTAGCACACTCGCTCTAAGCATGTCCTCAAGGGTCTGAATGGTCCTCTCAGTCTGTCCATCAGACTGAGGATGATAGGCAGTGCTAAAGTTAAGACTAGTACCTAAAGCTTCTTGTAGAGACCGCCAAAATTTTGATGTGAATCTTGGGTCTCTATCTGACACAATGCTATTAGGAACACCATGTAACCTTACAATCTCACGAACGTACAGTTGAGCTAGTCTATCTAGAGGATAAGTAGCTCTAATAGGTAGAAAGTGGGCAGACTTCGTCAACCTATCCACAATCACCCAAATAGCATCATAACCCGATGAGGTTCTAGGTAAACCCATCACAAAATCCATGGATATACTATCCCATTTCCATTCCAGAATCTCTAAAGGGTGTAACAAACCCGCGGGTCTTTAGTGTTCAATCTTAACCCTCTGACAAATTAGACATCTAGCCACAAACTCTGCTATGTCCGACTTCATTCCAGGCCACTAAAAGCTCTTCTTTAAATCCCTATACATCTTAGTGGTGCCCGGATGAATGGTGTACTGACTCTTATGAGCTTCTGATAATACTATGTTCCTCAACTCCTCATCCTTAGGTATGCATACTCTACCTTGGTATCTCACCAAAACATCTTCTGATAGGTCAAAATCCTTGACCTCACCACTCCCTAGTTACTCCCTAATTCCTCCCCAGTAGGCATCTAACTCTTGGGCCTCTTTAATCCTTTTTCTAAGGTCATTTTCTATCCTCTACTCTCCCAAAAGAAGACTATTAGGGTTCATTGAAATTGATAAATTCAAATCTCTCATCTCCTCAATCAAACTTTGCTCTCTAAGCATCATCATTGCCATGTGAATAGATTTCCTACTCAAGGCATCGGCGACCACATTCGCCTTTCCCGGATGATACTTCAAGGAGAAATCATAGTCCTTAAGAAATTCCATCCACCTCCTTTGCCTCATGTTCAACTCCTTTTGGTCAAACAAGTACTTCAAACTTTTATGATCACTATACACCTCAAATTGGGCACCATAGAGATAGTGCCTCCAAATCTTAAGGGCAAAAACTACAGCCGTTAGCTCTAGGTCATGGGTAGGATAATTCTCTTCATGGGGTCTAAGCTGTCTAGAAGCATAGGCTATCACTCTACCTTGTTGCATTAAGACACACCCTAATCCCTTCTTAGAAGCATCACTATAGACTGTGAATGTCTCTTTAGGGTCAGGTATCACTAACACAGGTGCGGTGGTAAGCTTATCCTTAAGCTCTTGAAAGGCATTCTCACACTTAGCATCGCACACAAATGGTTTGTCCTTCCTAGTCAGTTTTGTCAAAGGCATAGCTAACTGGGAAAATCCCTTAATGAATCTTCTATAGTAGCCAGCTAGACCTAAGAAGCTACGGATTTCAGTCACAGTTTTGGGTCTCTCCCAATTCAGTATCGCCTCTACCTTGCTAGGATCTACCGCTACCCCTTGTTCTGATATCACATGACCTAGGAATTTGACCTCCCGCAACCAAAACTCACACTTGCTCAACTTAGCATACAGCTGATGCTCTCTCAAGGTTTGAAGAACTATCCTAAGATGCTCTTCATGCTCTTCACTACTTTTAGAGTAGATGAGAATGTCATCAATGAACACTACCACAAATCGATCAAGATAAGGCCTAAAAATCCTGTTGATGTAATCTATGAAGATGGCAGGGGCATTGGTTAACCCAAAAGGCATAACTAGGAATTCATAATGGCCATATCGAGTCCTAAAGGCCGTCTTAGGTACATCATCGGCCTTGACTCTAAGTTGGTGATATCCTGATCTAAGGTCAATCTTCGAAAAGACCGACGCTCCAGCTAATTGGTCAAGCAAGTCATCAATTCTGGGTAAAGGATATTTATTCTTGACAGTCGCTTGGTTCAATTGCCTATAGTCAATGCAAAGTCTAAGGCTACCATCCTTCTTCTTAACAAATAGCACTGGTGCTCCCCATGGAGACACACTTGGCCGAATAAACCCTTTCTCAAGTAACTCTTCTAATTGACTCTTTAACTCAACCAACTCAGCAGGCGCCATTCTATACGGGGCCTTAGAGATTGGACTAGTACCAGGTACCAAATCAATAGAAAATTCTAGCTCTCTCTTTGGAGGTAGTCCACTAAACTCCTTAGGGAAAACCTCAGGAAACTCCCCAATCACAGGTATATCCTCTAACCCATCCTCAACTTCAACATGCAATGAAAAGAATACTAGAAACCCTTGGCATCCACGCCTAAGGCACCTCCCGGCTTGGGCGGCAGACACACAAGTAAGCTCAGTCACAGGACAAGTTTTAGGTATGTTTGCGGGTGAGGAAACAGTTTTATGGTTACAGTCCAGTATCACATTATTAGCAGACAACCAGTCCATACCAATGATTACATCAAAATCACACAAAGGAATACAAATCAAATCAAGGGTAGTACAATGGCTATCCAATTGTATAGTACAATTTAAGCATACATAAGATGTAATCATAGAATATCTAGTAGGGGTGGACACAGACAATTCAAAGGGCAACAGGCTAATTTTAAGACCCAGACGCTTAATACAGTCATATGAGATGAATGAGTGGGTCGCACCCGAATCAAACAATGCATCTACGACATGATTATGGACAAGCAATGTACCTCGGATCAGGCTAGGGGATCTACTAGCCTCTTGCTGCATAATGGCAAACACCCTTCCTTGGATAAATGGCTTAACTGATGAGGCCGACTCACGTGACACCGTGTAAGTCCGTGCATAGTGTCCCGGCTTTTCACAATTGTAACACATTGGACAAGGCCCATTCCCATGGTTCTTCCCACATTTGGCACAAGTGGGTGGGGCACTCATTGCAATTCTCGGTGGTCCCATACTTCTTCTTTGAGGGACATTCCTTGGGGATGGTCTCCTATCCCAAGAGCCACTCCCACTATGGGTTCCTTTCTTGCTTCCGCCCCTAAAGGGCTCCATGCCCCGGTCACGTTTTCCTTCTAGGGTCTTCTTTCTCTTGGCCTCACTTTCCACCATGGCCTTCTCTGTCACTCTACACTTCTCCACTAACTCATCAAAGTTACGGATTTGTAGAGACACAATTTTATCTTTGATCTCTGGCCTCAGGCCTCTTTCAAATTTCTCAACTTTCCAGGGCTCATCATCAAACCTTTTCAGGTAGGAGGAGAAGCGAGACAACTGAATGAATTTGGCCGCATATTGGTCCACATTTATAACCCCTTGCTCAAGGAAGTTAAACTCAGCCTCCTTGTCGGCCCTCACTGATGGTGGGAAGTATTTGCTTTCAAATGCCGTTTGAAAGCTCTCCCAGGTCAAGGGTATCTCCCTTGCAATCAACAATCTGGAGGCATTCCTCCACCAATGTTCAGCCTCTCCTTCCAACTTGTAGATAGCCAGCTTGGCCTTTTGTTCGGTGGTGCAAGTCATAACCCCAAATATCTTTTCCAATTGCATAAGCCATCTCTCGGCTTTATCAGTGTCTAACTCCCCCAAAAATGATGGAGGGTCAGCCTTTCTAAATTTGGATAATACCACAGAGAGGTCACCATCCTCCCTCACACCAGGGTTTTGACCAGCCCCCACACGGTTGTCCATTGGCAACCCCTGAGTCAGCTTAGTCATATTCTCGTGTAGCTATTGCAGCACTTGTACAGTCGCTGCATGAGCCTCGGCTTGCTCTTGAAGCTGGTCAGTCATGGCCCTCACTGTGGTTTCATGGGCCTCAGCTTGTTCCCTCATTCGGTTAGCCATTGCAGCCATGGCCTCTTGCATCTCTCTTAACATTTCTGTTGTTTCTCTATGGGTAGCCATCTAACTCTTCAATGCCACAAGCACAACCACAAGCATCCATCATTAGGCTATAGCCCAAGGCAAACAAAACACACTCCACCCATGGTAGATATATGTACAGGTATGAGAGTTATCATCAGGTCATAATGTTCCTATTCCTATCATGCATGCATCATGATTGCCAAGTTTTCTAACAACAAAGATGTAAATCAACCGCACATGCCTGAACCATTCCTCTGATACCAACTGTGATGACCCTAAATTCTAACATCGGTAATTATAGTTAAATACATGATTAATAAATAATGATCAAGGTCTGGAGTCGTTGCAATTAATTACATTAAGAAAATATAGGGGAACTTTAAACCTTGATACTACTAGGATCATCAGCTAACAACCATAACGGAAACATGCATAAAAGGGTTTGTACCATCATTAAAGGCTTAGGATTCATCCATTAATCAATTCCAACCCACAAAACATCCCACCAATGTCCCCATGCTAATCCCTAATATTAGCCTTACTGAAATTAGGGTTTCTAGGTCAAATATAGAAGTTTGGGGACCTACGCCGCGACTTGGAACTTCCCCGCCGCGGCTAAGCTAAGTTCTGGAGCTCGAAAATCAAGTTTTTAAACTTGCGCCGCGGCCAAGTTGCTCTCTGGAATTTTCCTGACTTTCGCCGCGGCAAGTTGGATCTGCGCCACGGGCAACCTATGTGGCGCCGCGGCGAGTTTTGCTACTGTAACCTCCCTAATTAATTTCCTCGACTCGCACCACGGTGAGGTTACGTTCTGTCGCCCCCTGGGCGATTATTTTCACTCCGCGCCGCGGCGAGATTTGCCAAGTCGCGGCGTCCCTCGCCACTGTCACTCCCTAGGCCGCGACGAAGCCTTCTTGGCCGCGGCGTGACTCCCTTCTATAGCTATTTTCCCTATATTTCGCCCCCTACACTCCATTTCTCTTCTTAGGGACACCCTAAGGTCACTTCCCCTCATTTTATATGGCTCTAATGGCACTTATTTACCTTATTTACTTAGCTATGCTTCCATTACCAACTCAAATCTTATATGCTCATTTCTTTCCTCCAATTACATTCTATCAGCAAGTTTATAAAGTAACAACAATAGATTATGCATGAACTACCATCAGCCATCCATAAATACTCAATCAATGGGGGTTTCATACATTAGAGGTTCATATCAATATCTCAAGAGTCACATTTCCATTAATAAGCAATATTATAGGTCAGCTTCAATTACAGCAGAAACCATGAGTCCATACAACAATTACTAAATTAGGATGAGGTCTAACCCCTCATTACATACATCCTCAATAAATCAAATGTGAAAGCCTACACTTGGCAATACAGATACATGATGATGCTATGGATGACTTAACAAAAATTTGCATCTACCCTATTACATTCAGACCAAGTTTAGCCTCCCCACACTAGGCCTCAGCTCATGGATGTTTATCCACTTGCTTGCCCTTATCCTTACCCGAGGAACCTTTACCTGAAATTGTAATCCCATAAAACGGGGTGAGATATAAATCTCAGTAACCATGACAATTCCATCATACAATCCATTTTAATCAACATATATGCATGAATCAAAATTCATATCAGAATCATATCAGTCATTTCAGCAAATGAAACAATTAGGCTATCATGATTACTATCCCATACTAGCAATCATATATCAATATGTTAAAGGCCATTAACACTGGGAGAGGCCCGTCCACGGCACCTACTCCCCATTGAGCACAACCAGGGCTCAGTGCATCTGGGGTTTGATCATAACCCGGTGCTCGATCGTAGCACATGCACGGGTGGCAGCCGCACCACAGCTCCACCATGGACTCACAAGGTCCAATCATAATACAACAGATAGCCAACCAATTCATTTAACATTTCAAATCATTCATATATAGCAAATATGAAATTAAATTAGATACATGCATAGAATTAATGTAAACCCCGGTTACCTCACTTGTAGACAATTGCAACAGCCACCACAAATCCCAAAATCGGATTCAAGTATCTCCCACCAGAATTTTCAATGTGTCACCCAAAATCCTAAGCAAATTCGTACCAAATTAATACCCATAATATAAATAAGCTATGGGGGTCTCAAACCATCAAAGAAAGCATCAAAATGAGGGTTTAAACTCACCTAATGTCAGCCCTAGCCTCAACCTACGAATTTCATCAAGCAAATCCCCAAACACCCACATTTCAGATTTTGGGTATGATAAAAATTCTCCAAATGAAAAACTAATCGGACCAAATTAAAGAGAAGGATGAGGGGATTAAGTTGTATAACTATTACCTTGGCCAAATCTTGCTCTAAGTGTGTGAAAATGCAGAACTTTTGCCCTAAACCCTAGCCTCCTTCTCCACCTCCGAATTTCACTTTTGAGTTTCAGCAAATGGGATAAGTGGCTGAAGTATTAGGGTTTTAGATGGGTTTAAGTTGGGTTAAAAATGGGTTATGGGTTACCCCAAGGTCCAAGTTCAAATGGGCTTCAGACTTTAGCTTATTGGGCCAGTTTTCACTTGTTGGGCTGCAGAATTATTTTGGGCCAGTTTAATATATTGGGTTGCTGAAGTTTTATGGGTTTTGGGCCAAACTTGAAGGGCTCAAGGGCTTGGGTCTGCACAAGGGTAATTGGGCCACTTAATTGAGCCTATACAAGATAAATCTTGGGCCTCTATCTCATTAAATTAGTTTGGGTCTGCCTCTAATTCATTGGGCCTCCATTAGCCTCTTATCATGGTTCATTAATTTAGGCTTAGGTGAGGTTTCTATCCCAAATAAATTCTTAACCCAGATTAACAATTTATCTCTCCAGAATACCCATTCACTAACTTGCCCAATTATCCTCTATTAATTATCTTTAATTAACCTTAATCTATGATTAGCACCTTAATTAATTTCAGGGTGCTACATGAGACCCCAATGATTGGATTATAGTATGGGTATTAATTTTTCACGAATTTGCTTAGGATTTAGGGTGATATATTGTAGTTTCTGGTAGAGGACACCTTTATTCTGAATTTTGGGAATTAGTAATGGCTGGGGAGATTTTTATAGCACTGGTGGCTTTTTTAAATTTGTCTATAAGTGAGGTAACTGGGACTATATTAATTCCATGCATATATCTACTTTAATTTCATATTTGCTGTACATGAATGATTTGAAATACTGAATGAATTGGTCGGCTATCTATTATATTGTAATTGGACCTTGTGAGTCCATGATGGAGCTGTGGTGAGACTGCCACCCGTGCATGTGCTTCAATCGGGCATTGGGTTATGATCAAATCCCAAATGCACTGGGCCCTAGTTGTACTTATTGAGGAGTAGGTGTCGTGGACAGGCTTCTCCCGGTGTTATTGGCCTCTAACATGTGAAAATATGATTACTAGTATGAGATAGTAATCATGATAGCCTAATTGTTTCATTTACTGATATGACTGGTATGTTTTCTGATACTTATATGAATCATGCATATATGTTAATTAAACTAGAATATATGATGGAATTTGCCTTGGTGTCTGAGATTTGCATCTCACCCCGTTTCATGGGATTACAATTTCAAGTAAAGGTTCTTTGGGTAAGGATAAGAGGAAGCAAGTGGATGAAAATCCATGAGCTCTAGCCATGTGTAGAGGAAGCTACACTTGGGCTAATCTGAGTAGAATAGATGCAATTTTATTAATCTTTTATGTGGCATCATCATGTATTCATATTGCCAAGTGTAGGCGTTTATATTTTGATTAGTTAGAATATATCTATTAAGGAGTTAAGTCTCATTATAGCTTGGTATTAGATGTATGAACTTATAGTGTCTGATATATGAACTTTGTTGAATTCATGATATGGTTTACCATTTGGGAATCGTAATTGTGTAATACTTTGGATATAGAGCTGAATTAGTGATGCATGGAATCTTTAATGGAATATATATAATTGAATGCTAATTGCTAGAAGCTTATGAAATTCTACTGTTATTAATCTATGAATTTGTTGACATATGGTAGTTGGACGAGTAGGAATTAATACTTAAGTCCTGAATTGGTAATGGTAAAATAGTTGGGTAAATAAGGTAGATAAATACCATTAGAGTTGCACAAATTAAGGTAGAGTGCCCCTAGGGTGTCATTGGAGGGAAAGTGGAGAGTATGAGACAAGATTTTAGGAGTTGTGGGATCAGAAGGCATTTCACCACGACCAAAATGGGGTTAGCTGCAGCCAATAGTGGCAAAGTTGCCCAGGGAGAGTACCAGAGAGTAATTCGCCATGGCGAAAAGTGGAATTAGTCACGGCAAAATGTGATAGGCAAAACTGAAAGTCGTCTAGAGGGTAATTTGCCGCGGCTAAATAGGAATTGGCTGCGGTAAACTTTTGGGAGAATTTGTCAAGCATTTCAGAGAAGAATTAGCCACAACGAAAGGGGGAATTGGCCGTGGCCAATAATGAGAGGCGAGCAAGGTAGGTTCCAAAAGGCTTCCTCGCCGCAACGCCATGTAGGTTAGCCGCGGCGAAGGTCCAACTCGCCAAAGAGAAAGAGTAAACCCGAGAGTAATTGGCCAAGACACAAGGGCATTTAGCCACAGCTAACGGTCCCAGACTCTCATTCTAACCTAAAAATCTAGGTTTATCATATGGTAATGTGACGACCCTAATTTCTAACCATTATAATTAAGGTTAAATACATGATTAATAATCATAGATTGGGGTTACAAGGCATTAGACCAATTACATTGTGAAAATACGGGGAAATTTGAACCTTAATGTTATTAGAGTCATCAACCATACAATTACAAGTACTTATGCACATAAGGGAAATAAACATTTATTTATAAGCCTTTGATTTTATTACCCATCAATTATAACTCATCCCAATATCTCTAAATCATCCCTTAAGATTACCATATGAAAATCAAGGTTCCCTAATTAATATAAGAGTTTCAAAATGTTCGCCATGGCCAAATTACACTTAGCCGCGGCCAATTCCTCTTAGTTTTGCCCCTTACTTTGTCACTAGTTTCGCTGCGGTGAGTTGGACCTTCGCCGCAGCTAACCTACTTGGCGCTGCGGCGAGGAAGCCTCCTGGAACTTACCTCGCTCACCTCTCACTATTAGTTGTGGCCAATTCCCTTGTTAGCCGCAGCTAATTCCTTTATGGAACGCCTGGGACATTTTCGCAGAAGTTCACCGCGGCCAATTCTCCTATTTGCCGCAGTGAATTTTCCTCTAGAAGACTTCCAGTTTAGCCTCTCACATTTCGCCGTGGCTAATTACATATTTCACTGCAGCGAATTTCTCTCTGGACTCCCCCTGGGCAAATTCACCTCTATTGGCCACAGCGAAATTCCCTCTAATCTTATAACTCCGAAAATCTGGTCTCATACTCTCCACTCTCCCTCCAATATCACCCCAGGGCCATCCTACCTTAATTTATCCAACTCTAATGATAGTTATGTATCTTAATTACCCAGCTAATCTATTATTTCTAGTTCCAGACTTAAGTGTCCATTTCCACTCCTCTAACTACCCTATATTAACCAGTTCATAGATTAATAACCGCAGAATTTCATAAGCTTCCAGTGATCACCATTCAAGTATATATTTCAT
The DNA here is from genome assembly GCA_032878935.1 of Erythrophleum fordii. Taxonomy (NCBI): domain Eukaryota; kingdom Viridiplantae; phylum Streptophyta; class Magnoliopsida; order Fabales; family Fabaceae; genus Erythrophleum; species Erythrophleum fordii. Next base: position 260,915 of record JAVQMF010000019.1, read on the forward strand.
TAAAGATTCCATACATCACTAATTCAAATCAACAATCTAATAGATACCGAGATGACATTCCCAATAGTAAATCATATCATGAATTCAATAAAATCCATACATAAGATACTATAAGTTCATACAACCTAAGCCAAGCTATATTGAGACTTAACTCCTTAATAAATACATTCGAACTAATCGAAATATAAACGCCTACACTTGGCAACATGATTACATGATGATGCTATGCAAAAAGGAATACAAAATTTAGCATCTATATTAAATAGATCAGCCTAAGTGTAGCCTTCTCCCCACATGTTGAAGCTCATGGATTTTCATCCACTTGCTTCCCCTTATCCTTACCCGAAGAACTTTCACCTGAAATATTAATCCCATGAAACGGGGTGAGATATGAATCTCAGTAACCAAGGAAATTTTCATTCATTATATCTAGTTTAATTAACGTATATGCATGAATCAAAATCAATATTAGAATCATATCAGTAAATGAAATAATTAGGTTATCATGATTACTATCCCATATTAGCAATCATATTTTCACATGTTAAAAGCCAATAACACTGGAAGAGGCCCGTCCACAGCACCTACTCCCCTTTGAGCACAACCAGAGCTCAGTGCATCTGGGGTTTGATCATCACCCCGTGTTCGATCAAAGTATATGCACGGGTGGCAGCGGCACCACAACTCCACCATGGACTCACAAGCTCCAATCACAATACATAGATAGCTAACCAATTTATTCAGCATTTCAAATCGTTCATGTACAACAATTATGAAATCAAAATAGATATATGCATGGAATTAATGTAGTCCCAGTTACCTCACTTGTAGATAAATTTTGCAACAGCCACCAATGGCACAAAAATCCCCTTATAACCATAGCATCAGAGAATTACTACTTTAATTCATCATTTACAGTAGCAACAAGTACCCAAAGAATTTAAAATGCTAATTCCACCTACACAATACTTACCTAGCCACTACTAGTCCCCAAATTTGGATTGAAATGTCCTCCCCTAGAAACTTCAATATTTCACCTAAAATCTTAAGTAATACAAAATTAATACCAATACTATAATCCAATCATTGGAGTCTTAAACCTACAAAAATACCTCAAAAAGAAGAGTTTATACTTACCTAATGTCAACTCTAGCCTCAACCTACGAATTTTCACCATAGAAACACCAAATGGCAAGTTTCAAATTTTGGGTGTGGGTGAAAATGCTTTAATTGGAACATTAATTAGATCAAATTAAAAAGAAAGATGAAAGGATTAAGTTATATAACTATTACCTTGGCTGAATCTTGCTCTAGAAGTGGGAAAATGTAGAATTATGCCAAGAACCCTAGCCTCTCCTTTGGACCTCCGAATTTTGTGTGTGTCTCTTGTGGTTCTGTAGAATGGGGGTGGCTAGGTTAGTTTTTAGGGTTTAAGTTAGAACAAATATAGGTCATGGGCTGCTCCAAAGATCCAACTCCTAATGAGCTTCAGATTTTAGCTTTGTTGGACTAGCTCTCATGTATTGGGTTGCTGAAATTCAATTGGGCCAAGCCAAGTTTGAAAGACTCATTTGATTTAGGTCTGCTCAAGGGTTATTGGGCCAATTACATGGGCTTATGCAACTTGTGTAACACCATAATTTCTGTCTCATTTTATGCCATATTATAAGCTTTGTATTATTAATCCCACAAGAGCATATGAGAAAGGGGATGAAAATAATAGACTTTTTTTGCATTGCGCTATATCTAAAAAATTCAATTCGGTGTCACGAGGATCGTGTGAGCTCATACTATATTTCCTCATATTTAATTCCATTCTTACAACTCATTTGCATCACAAAAACATGCCTACAACCCATGGAAACCGAAATGAAGCTCAAAATAAACAAGCATATTTTCGGCCAGATTTGCTCTATTTTCTGACCCAACTTTGGAAAATCATAACTAAATCTAGAAAATTTGAAATCATGCAATCTTGCTCTTTATGGAAATATTTGGATGTATAATTCACACTTAAAATACTTCTAGGTCACAAATTGTATCACATAGGACGTTTGACATCCAAAAAGTTACAGAGTCGCTGGCTACCTGGGTTGTTATTCAGTTTACTGATACAAACTTCTGAAATTCATAACTAATTCTAAAAAACTCGAAATTATACAAATTCAGTCATTCTAGAAATATAAAAATGTTAACTTGACAGTAAAAATAATTACTAAATGAAACAGATGCGTTTAGACATCTGGAACTGATGGAACAGTAACTGAGCTCCTGGGGCACTACTGATACTAACAGTTAACTTCAAACATGCATAACTCGCTGCTCAGACCTCCAAATGAGGTGATCTTGGTTGCCACAGAAATCTCATGACCTCTAGTTTATGTATATAAAATTTCATAAGCATTGGACACCATTTGGTCATTGAGTGATACAAAAATAGAATCTGCCAGTATGAACAGTGCACATACTAGAAACTATAGAAAATCCCAACTTTGAAAATTCATCAAATATTTTATAGACCTCCAAAAATTATGTTCTTTAGCTTTCCAAAAATCTCTCAATGAGACCTAATTTCATGCCAAATTTCAGAGCAAGACTAACTCATTTGGCCAAAAAGTGATATAGGGCTCCATTATAGTCAATTTTGGCTCCATATTGGGTACCAAAATTGCCAAATGGATTTCCCTTGGTCTTTGTAACTTTTGGGCAAGTTTAAAAGCTTATTTTAGACTTGTGTGAGCTGCCCAAATGTTCCCAAATCTCATACATCTCATTTTGGTCATTCAACCCACACTTATGCATATTTCCAACAAACTTCCATATTGCACACTTTGGCATTACATACTCAAAATAGGTTCTAGAGGTCACACATCATAACCATACATTTAAACATCATATAATATCATATTTACACATGTCTCAAGGGTCATAACCCATTTACTACATCATATATATCATATGATACAATCATGGTCTTAAAGTGACAAAAGCTAAACACATGATTGTCAATCTCCTTCCCTTAGTGTTGTTGGCTCCCATTAGCATCTCCACTTGGTTCACCTAGCATGTTAGATCATTGGAGAGGAGGGGATGAGATTCAAAGAATCCCAATAGCTCATCTCCCATTCAATCATACATAATATGTGCAAAGCAAGCCTTTTAAATGCATGTATGGAGAAAATAGAAATCATAGACATTTTAAAGGCAACCTTGGCATGTGAATCAATCATACAAGACATTCAAGAGCTCACTAAGTGTTTGGATTGACCTCACACTTCTCCTCATGGATTTTGGACTTACCTCACCCATTCTTTAAGCACTTTGGACTCAACCATACTCTTGGGAGCCCACTTTGCTTTTAGGAGACTCTTTACTTTGTCTCAACCAAGCTCAAGGGTTCTTGGCTCATCCTCACCCAAAGGAAGAGTTCTTGGCCTCTCCACACTCAAGCAAACTCATACAAACATCATGTGCTCACTTGAAAACATAACATGGCATCAAGCATCATGGCATATAAAGGCATGCTAGTATACTTTTCAAAGCTTGAAAATGCACATACAAACATTCTAAAACAAGCTAAACACACATCTATGCATGAGAGAAGGTGGAGAGAGCTACCTTGTACATAATCACACACTTTTTCCTTTGGACTCAAGCCTCCTTTTTCGGCCACACACCCACAAATTGGTGGAGATGGTTTCTCTTGGCCTAGACACAAATTATGGGAGCCAATTAAGTTTATGAACCATACTCTAAGGCTACACAACTTAATGAAACACCAGATTGCTCTATAGGTTCCATTATGGTCTATATTGGCACCTAATGAAGCAACACCCCTCAAATGATTTCTAGGCCTCATTCTTTCTTTTCAAATATGATTCTTGACTCCTTTTAAGCCTCTTGGAGTCATCACATCATCAAAACAAAAGGCCTAGCACCATATTGCTTCTTTAGGTCATAATATGGAACCTAAGGCACCAAATCACTTTCTATGAGTTTTAAATTTTTTCCAAGGCCTCCCCTCACTTTCATTCATCAAATATGACTCAAGAATGGCCTTAGAAAAATTTAAAACTCTCCCTAGCTAGGAGAACCCATCTAGGCTGAGGCTATGAAGCATATTGGGTTCCATGGAGCTTTCTTTGTTTTCTTAAGGGAAGAAGCATATGGGGAGCCTTTTAGGGATCTTGGGAGCTCATTTAAACTCTTAATTAGGCCTAGGAATCATCATACAAAGTCAGATTTTACAAGGTACAATTGAAACCCTAGAATTTGCATCTTGAAATCTAATGGCTTTTTGATAATTCCCTTTGCATATTCTTAATCTCCACACCCTTTTTCCTTAGATTCATGCTTGGTTCTGCCTAAAAATCATCTCCTCCTAGGGTTTTCTCAAGTGGGGCGAAATGGTGGAGAAGGGGACCAAAAATGACAACCATAGGGAGAGAAATTACCTTGTTTTCTTGCTTTTTCTCACTTGAATCTTGTGTTCTTTGAGCTCCTCTCTTCAAATCCGAACTTTTCCCTCAATTTCTCCCTTAAAACAGATTTATAAACTTCATTATAATCCCTAGAAACAAAGGAGAATGGAGGAGAAGAGGTTTGGAAGAGAAAGAGCATGAAAAACTACTAATTTCCATACCTTAAGCCTTTGATTTCTCCTCCTTTTCTTCCCCTTCTTGTGAGCCTCATCCCCTAGGGTTTTCTTCTGGTTTTAGGCAGAAGTTGGTCGTGCATAATGAAGGGAGGAGAAGGGTGCATCATATATATAGGTGGGAATAAGTTACACTTTTCAAAAATTCCCATTTTGCCCTTCATACTTTGCATTTTCATTTCTCCTTCGTTTTAGCTCCATTTTGAGAACCTTCTTTTCAATTATAAAATTTAGGTTCCCAAACAAGTAAAATGTCTTTGGAATCGCTCAAATTGGAGCTAAAACCTTTCTGAATGAATCCGTCAAAGTTCTGGCGTACTGACGTTGGAAAACGTCCACCGGAGGGACTTTAGCTATCCTGGGGCTTCCCATAGTTTTTAGAGCTTCTGAGAACCCCGAAGAACTTAAAACTTTCATTTAAAAAGCCCTTCTGTGTGTTTTTCAAAAAGTGCCTATATTTACGAAAATGCCATTAGCCTTTTGACAAATTTTTCGAATCACTCTGGCTTTGATTTCTAAGCAACTCAAGGCTCAAATCCTCATTTTCTAATATTTAAAATTTTATCATAATTTTAGTTGGCCCCAATTCCTTCTATTTCAGGGACTTTCTTTTGTATTTGGCCCATTTTTTCCGTTTACAAAGAAACTGAACATTGCGTTTCTCATGTTTACGAAAAGGCTGGATATTACAACTTGGGTCTATACCTAAAATTATTAAGCCTCCATTAGTCCCTAATCTTAGCCTACTTAATTTAATTTGGGCCTAGATGGGGTTTAACTCAATTAAACCTCAAACTCATATTAATAATTTATCCCTCTAAAATTCCTATTCACTAACTTGCCCAATTATCCTCTATTAGTTATTCTTAATTACCCTAAATCCATGATTAATACCTTAATTAATTTTGGAGCGTTACATTCTCCCCTCCTTTTGGAAATTTTGTCTTGAAAATTAGACATACCTTACTCAAATAATGCAGGATAATCCTTCCTCATTGCCTCTCCGTCTCCCAAGTTGCTTCATCTGGAGTAAGTCCCTTCCATACTACCTTTACCAGGAGGATGTCCTTATTATGCAGCTGTTTGACTTTTGAGTCCACAATCCTTTCTGGTTCAACCACATAAGATAAATCATCTTGTAGATGCACATTCTCATGCTCAATGACATGCAAAGAGTCCCGGTGGTACTTTTTCAGTTGGGACACATGGAACACATCATGCAATTTGGCCAGGTTTAGAGGTAAAGCAACTTTATAGGCCACGGGTCCTATCCTTTTAAGGATTTGGAAAGGACCAAAATAACGAGGACTGACCTTTCTTGTCCTGATAGACCATCCTACTCCCGTCACTAGAGTAGCCTTAAGAAACACATGGTCTCCTTCTCTTATCTGTATAACTCTTTTGCCTACTCTGGGCAGCTAGAAACTTCTTTCTAATGAGTTGTATTTGATGGCTGGTTTGGTCCATTATGTCTAGACCTAAGAGACTCCTCTCACCAAGTTCTACCCAACACAAGGGTGACCGACACTTTCTCCCATGAAGTGCCTCAAATGGTGCCATTTGGATACTGGAATGATAACTATTATTATAAGCAAACTCAACTAAAGTCAAGTACACATCCCAACTCCCCTTTAACTCTAGTACACTCACTCTAAGCATGTCCTCAAAAGTCTAAATAGTCCTCTCAGTCTGTCCATCAGACTGAGGATGATAGGCAGTGCTAAAGTTAAGACTAGTGCCTAAAGCTTCTTGTAGAGACCGCCAAAATTTTGATGTGAATCTTAGGTCTCTATTTGACACAATGCTATTAGGAATACCATGTAACCTTACAATCTCACGAACATATAGTTGAGCTAGTCTATCTAGAGAATAAGTGGCTATAATAGGTAGAAAGTGGGCAGACTTCGTCAATCTATCCACAATCACCCAAATAGCATCATGACTCGAAGATATTCTAGGCAAACCCATCACAAAATCCATGGATATACTATCCCAGTTCCATTCCAGAATTTCTAAAGGGTTTAGTAAACCTGCGAGTCTTTGGTGCTCAATCTTAACCCTCTGACAAATTAGACATCTAGCAACAAACTCTGCTATATCCGACTTCATTCCAGGCCACCAAAAGCTCTTCCTTAAATCCCTATACATCTTAGTGGTGCCTAGATGGATGGTGTACCTACTCTTATGAGCTTTCGATAACACTATATTCCTCAACTCTTCATCTTTGGGTATGCACACTCTACCCTGGTATCTCACCAAACCATCTTCTGATAGGTCAAAATCCTTGACCTCACCACTACCCAGTTACTCTCTAATTCCTCCCCAGTAGGCATCTAGCTCTTGGGCCTTTTTAATCCTCTTTTTAAGGTCATTTTCTATCCTCAATTCTCCCAAAAGAAGACTACTAGGGTTCAGTGAAATTGATAAATTTAGATCTCTCATCTCCTCAATCAACCTTTGCTCTCTAAGCATCATCATTGCCATGTGAATAGATTTCCTACTCAAGGCATCAGTGACCACATTCGCCTTCCCTGGATGATACTTTAAGGAGAAATCATAGTCCTTAAGAAATTCTATCTACTTCCTTTGCCTCATGTTCAACTCCTTTTGGTCAAATAAGTACTTCAAACTTTTGTGATCACTATACACCTCAAATTGGGCACCATAGAGATAGTGCCTCCAAATCTTAAGGACAAAAACTATAGCCGCTAGTTCTAGGTCATGGGTAGGGTAATTCTCTTCATGGGATCTGAGTTGTCTAGAAGCATAGGCTATCACTCTACCTTGTTGCATTAAGACGCACCCTAATCCCTTCTTAGAAGCATCACTATAGACTGTGAATGTCTCTTTAGGGTCAAGTATCACTAACACAGGTGCGGTGGTAAGCCTATCCTTAAGCTCTTGAAAGGCATTCTCACATTTGGCATCCCACACAAATGGTTGGTCCTTCCTAGTCAATTTTGTCAAAGGCATGGCTAATTGAGAAAATCCCTTGATGAATCTTCTATAATAGCTAACTAAACCTAAGAAACTACAGATTTTGGTCACTATTTTGGGTCTCTCCCAATTCAGTAGCACTTCTACCTTGCTAGAGTCTACTGCTACCCCTTGTTCTGATATCACATGACCTTGGAATTTGACTTCTCGTAACCAAAACTTGCACTTGCTTAGCTTAGCATACAATTGATGCTCTCTCAAGGTTTGAAGAACTATCCTAAGATGCTCTTCACTACTTTTAGAGTAGATAAGAATGTCATCAATGAACACTACCATAAACCGGTCAAGATAAGGCTTAAAAATCCTCATGTAGTCCATAAAAATGGCAGGGGCATAGGTTAACCCAAAAGGCATAACTAGGAATTCATAATGGCCATATCGAGTCTTAAAGGCAGTTTTTGGTACATCCTCAGCCTTGACTCTAAGTTGGTGATATCTTGATCTAAGGTTAATCTTTGAAAAGACTGACGCTCCAGCTAATTGGTCAAGTAAGTCATCAATTCTAGGCAAAGGGTATTTATTCTTGACGGTCGCTTGATTCAATTGCCTATAGTCAATGCAAAGTCTAAGGCTATCATCCTTCTTTTTGACAAATAACACTGGTGCTCCCCATGGAGACACACTTGGCCTAATAAACCCTTTTTTTAAGTAACTCTTCTAATTGACTCTTCAACTCAACCAACTCAACAGACGCCATTCTATACAGGGCCTTAGAGATTGGACCAATACCAGGTACCAAATTAATGGAAAATTCTAGCTCTCTCTCCAGAGGTAGTCCACTAAACTCTTTAGGGAAAACCTCAGGAAACTCCCTAATCACAGGTATATCCTCCAACCCATCATCAACCTCAACATGCAATGAGAAAAATACTAGAAACCCTTGGCAACCACGCCTAAGGTACCTAGCTTGGGCGGCTGACATATAAATAAGCTTAGTCACAGGACAAGTTTCAGGTATATTTACAGGTAAGGAAATAGTCTTACGATTACAATCAAGTATCACATTATTAGTTGACAGCCAGTCCATACCAATGATTACATCAAAATCACACAAAGGGATGCAAATTAAGTCAAGGGTAGTACAACAGCTATCCAATTGTACAGTACAATGTAAGCATACATCAAATGTAATCATATAATATCCAGTAGGGGTGGATACAGATAATTCAGATGGCAACAGGCTAATTTTAAGACCCAGACGCTTAACACAGTCATATGAGATGAATGAGTGGGTCGCACCCGAGTCAAACAATGTATCTACGACATGATTATAGACAAGTAAAGTACCTCAGATCAGACTAGGGGATCTACTAGCCTCTTGCTGCATAAGTGCAAACACCCTTCCCTGGATAGGTGGTTTAACCGATGAGGTCGACTCCCGTGACACCGTGCAAGTACGTGCATAGTGTCTAGGCTTCCCACAATTATAGCACACTGGGCATGGCTCATTCCCATGGTTCTTCCCACACTTGACAAAAGTGGGTGGGGCACTCACTGCACTTCTTGGTGGTCCCATGCTTCTTTGAGGGACATTCCTTGGGGGTGGTCTCCTACCCTAAGAGCCACTCCCACTATTGGCTCCTTTCTTACTTCCTCCCCTAAAGGGCTCCATGCCCTAGTCACGCTTACCTTCCAAGGTCTTCTTCCTCTTGGCCTCACTTTCCATCATAGCCTTCTCCGTTACTCTACATTTCTTTACCAATTCATCAAAATTGCAGATCTATAGAGATACAATCTTGTCCTTAATTTTTGGCCTCAAGCCTCTCTCGAACTTTTCAGCTTTCCATGGCTCATCATTGAATCTTTTCAAGTAGGAGGAGAAGCGAGACAATTGAATGAATCTGGCTGCATATTGATCTACATTCATGTCTCCTTACTTAAGGAAGTTAAAATCAGCTTCCTTGTCAGCACTCACCGATGGTGGGAAATATTTGCTCTCAAAAGCAGTTTAAAAACTTTCCTACATCAAGGGTATCTCCCTTGCAATCAATAGTTTGGAGGCATTCCTCCACCAATGCTCAGCCTCACCCTCCAACTTATAGATGCCCAATTTCGCCTTTTGTTCTGTGGTGCAAGTCATAACCTCAAAGATTTTCTCTAGTTGCATAAGCCATCTCTTGGCTTTCTCAGTGTCCAACTCCCCCAAAAATGATGGAGGATCAATTTTTTTGAACTTGGACAACACAATAGAGAGGTCACCATTCTCCCCTTGGTGTCCCACACCAGGGTTAGGACCAACCCCCACACAATTTTCCATTGGCACCTCTTAATTCTGTTTATTCATGTTCTCATGAAGCTATTGCAGCACTTGCACAGTTGCTGCATGAGCCTCGGCTTCCTCTTGAAGCCGGTCAGTCATTGCCCTAATTGTAGTTTCATGGGCCTCAGCTTGTTCTCTCATTCGATTGACCATTGCAGCCATGGCCTCTTACATCTCTCTTAGCATTTCAGTTGTTTCTCTACGTGTAGCCATCTAACTTTGCAATGCTACAAGTACAACCATAAGCATCCCCCATTAAGCTACAGCCCAAGGTAAAAAAAACACACTCCACCCATGACAAGTACATGTATATATAAGAGTTATCACTAAGTCACAATGCTCCTATTCCTATCATGCATGCATCACGATTGCCAAGTTTTCTAACAACAAAGGTATAAATCAAACACATTTGCCTGAACTATTGCTTTGATACCAACTGTGACGACCCTAATTTTTAACCATTATAATTAAGGTTAAATACGTGATTAATAATCATAGATTAGGGTTACAAGGCATTAGACCAATTACATTGTGAAAATACAGGGAAATTTGAACCTTAATATTATTGGAGTTATCAACCATACAATTTCAAGTACTTATGTACATAAGGGAAATAAACATTTATTTATAAGCCTTTGATTCTATTACCCACCAATTATAACTCATCCTAATATCTCTAAATCATCCCTTGAGATTACCATATGAAAAACCAAGGTTCCTTAATTAATATAAGGGTTTTAGAACGTTCGCTGTGGCCAAATTACACTTAGCCGCAGCCAATTCCTCTCTGTTTCACCCCTTACTTCATCACTAGTTTTGCCGTGACGAGTTGGACCTTCGCCACGGCTAACCTACTTGGCGTCGTGGCGAGGAAGCCTCCTAGAGCTTACCTCACTCGCCTCTCGCTATTGGCCGCGGCCAATTCCCTTGTTAGCCGTCGCTAATTCCTTTCTGAAATGCTTGAGACATCTATGCAAAAGTTCACCGCGGCCAATTCCCCTATTTACTGCGATAAATTTCCCTCTGGATGACTCCCAGTTTAGCCTCTCACATTTCGCGGCAGCGAATTTCTCTCTGGACTCCCCCTGGGTAAATTCACCTCTATTGGCTGCGGCTAATCCCATTTTGGCCCCTGCGAAATTCCCTCTGATCTTATAACTCTAAAAATCTGGTCTCATACTCTCCACTCTCCCTCCAATATCCCCCCAGGGCCATCCTACCTTAATTTATGCAACTCTAATGGTAGTTATGTACCTTAATTACCCAGCTAATCTATCATTTCTAGTTCCAGACTTAAGTGTCCATTTCCACTCCTCCAACTACCCTATATTAACCAGTTCATAGATTAATAACCGCAAAATTTCATAAGCTTCTAGTGATCACCATTCAAGTATATATTTCATTAAAGATTCCATACATCACTAATTCAAATCAACAATCTAATAGATACCGAGATGACATTCCCAATAGTAAATCATATCATGAATTCAACAAAATCTATACATCAAATACTATAGGTTCATACAACCTAAGCCAAGCTATATTGAGACTGAACTCCTTAATAAATACATTCCAACTAATCAAAATATAAATGCCTACACTTGGCAACATGATTACATGATGATGCTATGCAAAAAGGAATACAAAATTTAGCATCTATACTAAATAGATCAGCCTAGGTGTAGCCTTCTCCCTACATGTTGGAGCTCATGGATTTTCATCCACTTGCTTTTCCTTATCCTTACCTGAAGAACCTTCACCTAAAATATTAATCCCATGAAACGGGGTGAGATATGAATCTCAGTAACTAAGGAAATTTTCATTCATTATATCTAGTTTAATTAACATATATGCATGCATCAAAATCAACATCAGAATCATATCAGTCATATCAGTAAATGAAACAATTAGGCTATCATGATTACTATCCCATACTCGCAATCATATTTTCACATGTTAAAGGCCAATAACACTGGGAGAGGCCCGTCCACAGCACCTACTCCCCTTTGAGCACAACCAGAGCTCAGCGCATCTGGGGTTTGATCATAACCCGGTATTCGATCAAAGTACATGCACGGGTGGCAGCCGCACCATAGCTCCACCATGGACTCACAAGCTCCAATCACAATACATAGATAGGTACCCAATTCATTCAGCGTTTCAAATTGTTCATGAACAAAAATTATGAAATCAAAACAGATATATGCTTCGAATTAATGTAGTCCCAGTTACCTCACTTGTAGATAAATTTGCAACAGTCACCAATGGCACAAAAATCTCCCTATAACTATAGCATCAGAGAATTACTCCTTTAATTCATCATTTACAGTAGCAACAAGTACCCAAAGAAATTAAAATGCTAATGACCACCTAGGGAACACTTACCTAGCCATTACCAGTCCCCAAATTCGGATTGAAATGTCCTCCACCAGAAACTTCAATATTTCACCCAAAATCCTAAGCAAATTCGTACAAAATTAATACCCATACTATAATCCAATCATTGGGGTCTCAAACCAACAGAAATGCCTCAAAAAGAAGAGTTTATACTTACCTAATGTCAGCCCTAGCCTCAACCTATGAATTTTCACCATAGAAACACCAAATGGCAAGTTTCAAATTTTGGGTGTGGGTGAAAGTGCTCTAATTGGAACATTAGTTAGGTCAAATTAAAGAGAAAGATGAGAGGATTAAGTTATATAACTATTACCTTGGCTGAATCTTGCTCTAGAAGTGAGAAAATATGGAATTATGCCAAGAACCCTAGCCTCTCCTTTAGACCTCCGAATTTTGTGTGTGTCTCTTGTGGTTCTGCAAAATAGGGGGTGGCTAAGTTAGTTTTTAGGGTTTAAGTTAGGTCAAATATGGGTCATGGCTGCTCTAAAGATCCAACTCCTAATGGGCTTCAGATTTTAGCTTTGTTGGGCTAACTCTCATGTATTGGGTTGCTAAAATTCAATTGGGCCAGGCCAAGTTTGAAAGACTCATTTGATTTGGGTCTGCTCAAGGGTTATTAGGCCAATTACATGGGCTTATGCAACTTGGGTCTGCACCTAAAATTATTAAGCCTCTATTAGTCCCTAATCTTGGCCTACTTAATTTAATTTGGGCCTAGATGGGGTTTAACTCAATTAAACCTCAAACTCATATTAATAATTTATCTCTCTAAAATTTCTATTTACTAACTTGCCTAATTATCCTCTATTAATTATTCTTGATTACCCTAAATCCATGATTAATACCTTAATTAATTTTGGGGTGTTACAGGTAACCTCAAGGGTTGACTTAGAAACATTGATAGAGGATTCTTGTGAGCTGGAATTAAAGGGTAATAGAATTAAAGGCTTATAAAATGAGTGTTTGTCTCCCTTGTGTACATGAATGCTTGTAATTATTTGATTCATGACTCTAATAACATTAAGGTTCAAATTTCCCTGCACTTTTCAAATGTAAATTAGTCTTAATGTCTTGTAACCCTAATTTACGGTTATTAATCACGTATTTTACCTTAATTATAATGATTAGAATTTAGGGTCGTCACATTGACCATGATCTAAGGTTAAGGAAGAAGAAAAATTATTTGATTGTAAAAGCTTGCAAGCTACTTATGTGAAAGAGTGATTAAAGCTTTAAATTGGTAAGTTGGGATTCTCCCTTGAATTGTGGAATTGTTAATCATGAAAATTCTACTCTAGGAATAATTTCATGGGTTTTTTTTATTGCTTATTTGCCATGAATTAGATAAAATAAGGAATTGCTGATAAGCTTGGATGTAAGTTTTAATGTCCTGAAATTAAGCAATTGATTGGTAGGCCTAATTTTTGCTTATAATTGTTAAAGCTTGCTTTGTCGATTAAAGTTTGGAATTGGAATTAAGAAATTGTCTTTTCTTATGTGTTGACTAAGAATGTGAACTTATTAGAATTTGTTGATGAGTTTGGAAATTAGATCTTGACTAATTAGGAGTTCATTATTTATGTTAGTGAGTTCAAGTTTAGCTATTTTTATGTTTTTATTGATTATGGAAGATAAATGGAAACTTATGTGATTGGGATTTTGTGATTGGCTAAATTGAAGCTTGTTTGAGACCATTTATGTGTTGTCTTTAGAAGTTTCCAAGTATGAAATTTAGCCATAAGTGGTACAAAATTTCCTCCTTAAGTAGTTAGTGTGATTTTCTCATTTTTAAAGTGGAATTTGTGCATGAGTATTTTATTTTCTTGTATTAGCTAGAATGTCAAGGAGAAAGGATGTTGTAGAGACCTTATAGAGATCTTGTAGAGTTCAACCAAGACCTTAGTGAGACCTTGGAGACAAGATAAGCTATTGCATACTTGTTGAGTCATACATCCAATTGAGATATCTAAGGTAAGTAGTACATTACAAATTGATATTTAGGTATTCTTATGATGAGATATGTGATAGTGGGAATTTATGACTTTATATTTAATCTAGATCGTTATATTCTTGTTAGTTATACTGAGCTTTTCTTTAGCTGTGATTACATCGAGTTGTTTACCAGGTAGTTATTTATCTTTCATTATGTATTTTCTCTAAACTAGAATCGTATGCATACTTTATGATTAATATGTGATATCTATTTGATTGATTATGAAAATTAGTTCTAGGTGTGATTGGCATTTCTCTCTATAGTTTATTATATTCAAGTTTTAAGCTAATTAGATTTAGTTTTTAAACCTGTAGACTATTCATCATATTTGGTTTTTGAGCCCACAGTTTATCAAATTGGAGTTTTATGCCTATAGTTTATTAGATTCTAGTTTTAAACCTGCAGCTTATCAAATTTGAATTTTAAACTCGTAGTTTTTCAATTCCAAGATTACTATGGTAAACGACTATAAGAGATACATATATATATATATATGAGATATGCAAGATATAGAGATATATGAGATATAAAGATACAAAGATATATGAAATGCATCTTAAGCTTCAGTTTTCTTATATGCAATCAAATATGTTGTAATCTTTCTTACTTATGTATACTTGTATGCCATTGTAGTTTTAAGTTTATGTTGAGACTAAATATGTTTTGAAAAGTAAAACAACTACTGGAATTTTAATCTCACTTGTTTGTAGGGAACAACTATTTTATTTTTAGGTGAATGTTTGGCAAAAAGATCGAGTAGTAGGCAAAGAAGTAGCCTAGTAGTTGGTATTATGCAAATAGCTATTGTAATGATGCTTTTATGGAAATATGTTTTTTTTTTGTGTAATTGTGCTTCGCATAATGTATAGATGGTCATGAGACCTATATTTTGAATTTATATGTACATGTAGGAGAATGGCATGTTGGGATATGATGTTATAAGCTTTTGATGTACATAAAGATATGTTCTAGTTTTGGTTGTATTATAAAAGGATGAATGGTATTTGAAAATCATGTTCTGGTTGAACAGTGTTAGATTATGATTGTTTAAGATATTTTTATGATGTTTGGCAATAAATATAAAAGATACAATTATTCTAGTCAAGACCTTGGTAATAGGTCGAAACCTTGTCAATAAGATTTGTCTAGTGTTAAAAGATGAATTTGAAATTTGGCCTAGGATATTGTAGACTATTTGAAGACTTTGTTAACAAAATTATTGACCTTGTTTCTTAATTTAGTTAAGCCTTATTATTATCATATAGGACCTTTCAACAAGATCATTAGTTTGTCAAGAAGATTTCCTAGTAGATTTAGGAAAAGTTCTAAGTCTTGATTAACTGTAGGCAGAAGCTATTGATGGATATCTCTTATATAAGTTATCAAGTCTTTGAAGGTCATAATCTAGAGGCCTAATATTTAAGTTTGATTAGATAAAGATGAGCAAGTTAATGTGTTTTAAAAGAGCTTAATTTACCCTTAGTTTTAGTTAAGTATTGAGGTTTTTTTCACATTTTTTTATAAATGTTTCTATCATAATATGACCTTTATTTTATGTAGTTTAACTCTTTTAAAGAGAAAGGTTTTGATAGTTGATACATAGAATTTTAAGTTTATCATAGATATCATATAGATTATAGATAATAATAATCATCATTACTATTGGAAAACTAAAAATTCATAACCAACTTTGATAAATAAAACAATAATTATTAATGCTCAGAAAACCTTAATCATGTACTAATGAAACATGGACATAAACCAATTTCTCTAGAGAAAAATTAAGAAATGTTGTCCCCACTATAGAACAATGGGACTAACATCTTCAAGTATCAAGTCAATTAACACAAGCATATCCCATTGAATTAGCAGGAACCATTAATAATACAAGTTGAGAAGCATTTTAAATTGAATAATAAAAACGTGAACAATTATTTAAGCAAATTGAAATTCAAACTTATTAAGGAGCCTAATGTTGATTAAACCTTATCTTTAATACCAAGGAAGCAAATTACCAATTATTGAAGTAATAGGTATAAACCTCATCTTTAATACCAAGGAGCCTATACTTGTTAAGGTTCATACGCCAACTTATTTACCAATTTTCCTTTACATAGAGCATTGAGTTCTTTTCAATTACATATGTCAATAACAATTTTCCTTTGACCTAAGATTTTCAAAATTTGTATTGTTATATGTAACAACCGGGAAAAGGGAAAAAAGAAAAGAAAAGGAAAAGAAAGAAGAAAGCTGAAAATTTTCGAAATTCAGAAATTTTGCTAAGTCTTCTCGCAATAGCGAGAAATGGTCTCGCTATAGCGAGAGTGCCTGTTAATGATTCTAGCTATAGCGAGTGCGGGCATTCCATACAAAAACCAGGGGGCTGCTCGCCGTAGCGTGCACCATAGTGAAAGTGGGGGTCTGGAACTAATACGAGCTCGCCATAGCGAAGGTTAAAACTCGCCATAGCGAAGGCAACTGATACGTGCTCACCGTAGCGAAAGTTAAACCTCGCCATAGCAAAGGTAGCTGATACGAGCTCGCCGTAGCGAAGGTTAATTTTCGCCATAGCGAGGGTCAGTCCGGAAAAGAGTAAAAAGCGAGAATTGACTTCTTTAAACGACCCAACTCATTCTTTCTCTCATATTTGCCCTAGACTTCGACCCAAGGAGAGAAAAGAGGCATGGAGAGTGAGAGAGACCAAGAGAAGGAGGAAGAGCAAAGGAAAGGTAAGCAAGTTTCTCTCATTTCTTCTTAGAATCTTGATCTCCTCTCTTTGCCCTCTCTTTCCATGGTTTTGCTTGTGAGATTAGTTAGATTTTAAGTATGGGTCAGAAGATGGAAAGTGGAAAACACTCTTGAACTTCCTTGTTTTCCTTGAAATATGATGATTCTACTACCATGAGAGCTTGAGAGAGAGGAAGAGCTGGTGACATTCTAGAGAGAGAGAGAACCCTAGGTTCTTATGTGTTAGAAGGTTTGCTCTGAATAAAGTTATGAGGGAGTAATTTATGCTCTTTGATGTGTCTAGGCTCAAGTGAAGCACCTCCCTCAAGGTGTGATTATGAACCTAAGAAGGGAGAAGAGAAATTGAAAGTGAAGGCTTGTGTTGGCTCATAAGGTAGCTCTCTCTCCACTCTTTCTTGTTGCATTCTTAGATGTAATGGTCATTGTATGCTTGTGTATATGCTTATTGTGTGAGATATGCCATATGTTATTACTTTGATGCATTGGTACCAATGTGCTTATATGTTGGATTATGAGAATTGCTTGGATGAGGTAGTGCCGAAAGTCCCTTGAGATGGGTGAGACAAGGCCAAAAGTCTCATAATCGAGTGAGGCCAAGTTAAAAGTCCCTAAACTCAGGTGAGGCCATCCAAAAGTCCCTAAACTCGGGTGAGGCTAGACCAAAAGTCCCTAGAGCTTATTTGTGGCATTGTTATGAATTCCATGGCATGTACAACATGTATTATATGATTGAGAATGGTTGGATGCTAAATTGCATGCTTTGACTTGCTATATGCCTTGATTGCTTTGTTGAATGAGTGCATGAGCTACTGAGATTCCATGAATCTCACCCCTTCCCCTCCCAACTTAACATGCTAGGTGGAGCTCAAGGAGAAGCAAGTGCACACCAAGGAGCCTAGGAACATGTTAGCTAGATGATAGCTTTATTTTGGTCTTTTGATGTAAAGAGGTGCTAAAAATGAATATGCACCATCTATTTTTGAGATGTAAATATTGTAGCAAGTGTAAATGTATGGAAAGATGATGTATAAACTATGTTAATAGCCAAAGTAATGCAAATGTGGGTTTTGCGCTTTTTGTGGCTTGCATATGGTAGTGTATTTTGGCCCGTAGCATAGTGAGTTTGAAATGTATGATGATTTGGACCATTTGGACATGTTATATAGATGATTTTTATGCTTTCAAACTTGTCCATGAGGTGTGAGAACGTGTGAAAGGCCATTTGGACCCATTTTGGACCTTTTGGGTGCCAAAACCGCCAAATTTGTGAACTCCGTCAAAGTATGACCAGATGAGCTCTTCTTGTCATGAAATTTGGCATGCCTCTAGATTTTGTAGAGAGCTTCTTGGGAAGCTAAAGTGGATAATATTTGGAGGTCTAGAGAATATTTGGCGAATTGTTGAAATTGGAAAAATTTGATAGTTTGGTCATGTATTGTTACCATAGGTCAGAAATGAAATCCATGGCATCCATGGACCAAATAGAGTCCAAATGTCGTGAATTTTATACACATAAACTAGACAACCACAGTGACCTATACCAACTAGAATCATCTAAATCAGAGGTCTGTAGAGAGAGAATGAACCTTCTGAAGTTCTGTATCAGCATCAGAGGAGCCATCCGACCCCCGTTACTGTTCCATCAGTTTTTGGGGTGTAGGGGCTATCGAACTGATCTGAACTTATTTTTCTCCTCTATTAGACATCTGTAGATTTTTAAATTGGTATCGTGTGCCCAAATTGGATTTTTTTGGATTTAGTTATGAATTTTCAAATCCATGACAGTAAACTACGCCAGAAACAGAGACAGCCGGACCTCTGTCTCATTTTTGATGTCAAACATAGTCTAAATACTGAGATTGTGGTTGGAAATTATTTTTAGCATAAATTTAACACCTAGAGCTTTCCAGAAAGATATAGTTTCCTAGATTCCCATTTTTCTATAATTACTTATGATTTTCCAAAATTAGAGCTAAAAAGTTGACTTTTGGGTCCATGTGAGAAATTACATTTTTCTGGTTTTTGGTTCCATTCCCGTGGCTTATGGCTTGTTTTATGCTATGTATAAGTTGTATAAACAGAGTGTGAGTAGAGAATGTGAATGTTGGGTTCAAGGGACTCACGGGGCAAAAGATGAGTGTTTGAAACACCGTTTTATAGTATGAAAATGCCATGGTTGATACTGATTCTTTGGAAATCATATGGAATCGAGCCCAGAAGGAGGCTAGATAGAGATAATATATTATGGTGTCACACTATATATATGAAAAAAATATCTAAGAAAGTTAAGGTGATTATAGTTTTTATATATGATTCATTTACATAATGTTGCACTCACTTTAACTCTTTTTTTTTTCTTAATTGCTATTCTAGTTATAGGTATGCTCAAGAGTTGGAAATTCATTCATTCTGCAATTTTTGGATCTACATTCTAAGAAACAATTATCATGGAATGAAGTCAAGCTATAAGGGAGTTTTCTTTACCTTTTTTTTTTTTTACTTTCTTTTTACTTGCTTTATCATCCTATTCTTCTATGATATGGAATAAATTTTCAAAACTTTAAATGATTGGATTTTTACTTATATTAATCATTCTCAAATTAATTTGATAAACTCTTATGTATAGACAAACACCTAAAGATGAGGTTTATATAGAATGTTAATTTGTATATTTATTATGAGGTTAGCTACTAGAAAGTACTTTATCATGAAAGGGTTTAAACAAGGCTTTATAATTATTTCTCGCTCATAGTCTAGTGGAAATAATAGCTCTTCAAGTAAATTGTAGTAAATAAACAAGCATATTGTGTTCAAACATAAGAGCTCCCGACTATCTTGAATGTTAGTCCTCACATATATCCCAACCATAAATTCTAAATTTTAGAGGTGGTCTACTAGATTAAGAACCACACTTTTCCTAAGCTACCCTATTTTCATTCAAACAAATATTTTTGACATTTATTTGACCACTTTTACTCTAACTATACAATTCAAAGTTGAGACTTGAAATAACGCATCCCTAACGTCTCATCTATGTACCACAAGTAAGGAAAGTCAAGGAAATACCATTTCACATATATTTCAAGTTTGTCTAACAACAAAATCATTCTCTTTTCCACTAAATTCATAGCATGTTTACGTCTAAGTATTTTTACCAACTTAAGATGCTTACCACATATCCCACAAATTCCAAGCACAATATAGTGGAAATTTTAGCCATCAATCCAACCCAAAATCTTCCATTTCATTAGCACCAAAATAGATATGTTATTAACATTAACCCAAAAGCACATATCATAGCTACTATTTACATAGTTAAGATATCCAGCATACCACTATACCATTTTGCACACACAACTCAAGTACTTAGGTCATTTAAATATATATACAACTCAAATATCCAAATGTATAGCATGTACCATCATACAATTTTCTGCTTTTCCCTATGTACTTGCACTGTCACCTGAAAATTTTTAGTAAAGTAACAAGATGATATTAGTTGCCACTTTAATCATATTTGCAATGAATTTAAATCAATATAGAACATGAATTAATATCACAAGCTATGTAAGAATTGCTTTATGGATTCAAATTTGATTGCAACTCAACTATGATCTCATACTTGCTTGTTGCATAAACTTAATTGATGGCTAATGGGAGGAGTCTTCTATGACTCAACTCCCCTATCTAACATGACCAAGCACTTTGTGGTTCCAAGGTTGCTCATAATCATATATATAAGCAACCAAATTCATAGATGTGGCAAGAGAACTCATCAATTGTACTAATTCAATTCAAAGGAAAATATAACAAAAATAGAAACAATAGCTCCCTTGCTCAATGTTTTCTTTCTTTTCCTCTAGTTGCTCAAATGAGATTTCCTTCTCTTTGGTTAGGAGTTGTCCAACATAAATTAAGGTTCAAATATCATTATTTAGGCAATCTCATAATACTTCATAGGTCTGGACAATTCATAAACAATTTTCTTCTTTAAATCCTTACTTATAATAACTCTTAATCTAATCTTCTAATTCATAGCCCCAGCTTGATTAAGAAATTGAAAATAGTGAATATCAATTACGAATGTAAGGAGCTCACCTTTCCTCAATCCCTCCAAACTCAAACTCACAACACCAATATTTCAAACTTCCAAAATCCAATTCCTCTTCTAAGTTTCGGCCAACAAATAGGAGAAAACATCATTTAATTCAAACCCACAATGATTTGAAAACAAGAAACTAAAATGGAGAAAAGATTGCCTTCAACTCTTTTCTTGAATCCCTCTCCTAGCTGCGGTCAAATTTCATAATCAATAATCAATCTTAACATATGAAGAAAATTTTTGTATTAATAGAAAACTTACAAGATTCCCTACAACTTTCTCTAGAGATCAAAGTGAGAAGATGACTTACAAAGTTCCATGCAAGGCTTGGTTTTTTCCTCTCTCTAAAACCTCCATGGATGAAGCTTCAACTTCCTCGCACTTTCTCTCACTTTCTTGGCCAAACTAAGCAAATGTGAAATGATAATAAGGCAATTACATGTTAGTAGAGAGGTCTAATCTATTTGATAATCAAAGTAATTAGTTTAAACTATCTTAGATGTTGCACAAGCAATAAAGAAAAGAAAAAAAAAGGATGAAAATTCTTCTTGGTGGTAATCATAATATTAATTGTCTAGCTATAACAAGCAAGAAAAATACTCTTGTCCCACCTCTAACTAACAAAATTCTTAGCTTAAAAACAATCATGATATCAAACTTACCTCTTTCAAGTGGTTAATGCTGCCAGTAATTAAATGATAGTTTGATTCACTTAACTCACTTAACTTGCCATATCTCTTTTCATAATAACCAAGAAGCTCAAACCTATGAATGAAAAGAAGAAAGACAATCAATTCATGTGAAAAATGCAAAAACACCATGACGAATTGAAGTTCAACATACAAAGATTTGTTAAATTACATAATATCATAATATCTACCAATATGCAATGCACTCAAAGGGTGCATATTCCCTATAAATTTCTTCAACATCTTTACTAATTGTTTTTTTGTTGCAACCTGTCCTTCCATGAACCTACCCAAAAAAAAAAAAATCAATATGCATATTTATACAAATAAAAAGATTAATGCTACTTAAAAATTTGTCTAAACAATATTCCTTCATCTTAATATTCCATCATGTTACACAATTGATACTTGTAGATTTGACTTGAGCTATGAGGAGAACCTATCATTTTGGATGGGAGTACCTTATAACTTAAGTACCATCTAATATTATACATATATATTGATTATTTTCAAAAAAGAGAAATATCATCTGTAGTTTTCATGTTAAGATATTGCAAAGTATCATTATGTATCAAAAATATGCTCAGAGCTAATAATTCATATGTGTATAATTAATTATGTAGTGCATAAATCCTAACCTCTTTTAAATGCCTAATAGTTTCTGTATCAACTGGCACTTTTTGATAGCAACCCAAGCACATTAGAATGGTTGCAATTGTAAAAGGACCAAATCCTTTGATTTTGTTTAATTTATGATAAACTTGTCGACATGATAGGAAGTCACATTGTTGCTCAAATTTGTTGAGTTTGAGAGTTTCTCCCTCAATGTTTTGAGCAAACTTTATGATATGAGTTGCTCGATATCCCAGATTGCAATGCTTATTCAATTCTGTTTCATTCAAAGTAGCTAGTTCTTTTGAACTAGGGAAGTTCCCCAATGTAGATAACTCTATGAATGTGATTGTTGCCTCATTGTCTCCTCGTTTTCTCTTTTTTGATATATTTCTTACTAATTTTAATTGCAGCTCACAAAGAGATTTTGTCATCTTTAGCGTCCTCCCCCATCTGTTATTATCATCCAAACAAATAGTATCAGTGAAGTAATAATTAATTAATAAAAAGAAAGATGAAATGAAGAATAGCTAGAACAAGAATATGAATTCTCATTGTTGCATCTTCATTACTTTATTAGTTAAAAAATAATGTACACCAGTGACATCACAATAACTAACTTTTAATTTCTTATACCAAGAAATTATTTGATGACTTATTATGAAGTGTCAAATTTACATGAGTAAGAATATGTATAATACAACTTATTGTAATGAAAAAAATGAGTAAAATCACAATGTAAACTTCCACAAGAATGTGATGATGCTACCAAAAAGAAAAACTTAAAAAAAAAGAGAAAATTGTTGACAACAACTTACGTGCAATAGCAAAGGAGCATGGATTTAACAGCATCCTCAAAAAGGGAAGGAGAACGAAAAATTCGACCAAAACCTTCATGTTTGGCTCTTGGATGCAAGTTATGAAACTCCTTTAATGCCATTTCATCTTTATCTGTTATCCTTAGCATTCGACCTACTTGTTCCTGCTCTCATTTAAAATTTGCAACTATAAATGACTGACCCCCTAAAAAAAAGCAACTATAAATGAAATAAAGAAAAATTGTAAATAGTCATTAATTTTTCAACAGGCTAAGGCTGTCACATTTTGGTGGTAGAAGTGTGTTTTCCATTTTGGTTATAAAACTGCTGAGCTATAGTTCTAAACTAATGATTACTTGAACTGAAGAAGTACAAAAGAGGTTCTTATATGACCAATAGTTTTAAGAATAATGAAGATAAAATTTGGTGATTATTGAACCAAATTAAGGGTCTACTAGTTATAAATGAAAAAGGAGGGCTATATCATAACACACATTATGTCAAAATATATTGCTATTTTATGAACCTCCTCTCTCCTTTTTTTTTTTTTTTAAATTTTCACTTCTACCCAGTGTACATGATCCCTGTTACAACATGTAAGGCCCTTGCTTTGATGTAGGCATTAATTTATTTTCTAATTTTTTTGAGAACCACTAAATTCTGGTTCATATCCTATTGACATGGTTAACCATTTTATAATCAAGGATAATAATAGAGTGGATGATTGAGGGAAAATAATCGATCTCTTGTTTTCTAGACCATTGCATGATTGAAGGAATTTTTTTTTTCAATAATCTTTTGCATATATCTAGAATGAATTAATGTAACATTCACACATTTAGGCTTCTAATATTAAGACTAACCTAGTATTTAAGAAATATTAGCATTCTAATTATCTCATTATCAATACAATTAGATTAGATTCTAATAAGGATGCATGTACAAAGAATAAGCCTAAAATTATAAATTTATATTTTTAAGTGATGGTAAATACAAGTGAAGGAAGAAAAGGACTTAAATCAAATGTCATAGGGACTTAATTAAAATGTTTTAGAATACTAAGAGTGAAAAGTATAATTTATTCCAAACCACTTAGTTACTTACCCTACTAATACATCATATTTGGCCACCTACCCCACTCAATCAATTCCATTCCATACTTCAAGTTTTGACTAAACATTAAGAGAAAGAGGACCGTTGGAAAAGCCATCTTAAATACACGAAAGGAATTGATTGAATTGTGAATCCCATAGCCATTGATTCCTAATGCATTAGTGCATTACACTTAATGTAATTTGCTGCCTACTACACGTAGGTAATTCTGTTTACACCCCTCACTTAAATTCACCATCCCATTTCATATTAGCTTGACCGTAATTTAGAAAAAGAAAACAAGAGAGAGGCGTAAAAAATGTAGACCTCCATGGATGAGTAAAGGAAGCATTGCATGGCCCATTTTTCTTGCTCCTTATCTTAGGTGAATGAAGAGAAGTTTATTATTGGCCTCTTAAGCTTCCCATTGAATCGAATATTTTTGGAATACAAGTGGTTGTAGGAGGGAGAGGATTTGGGTTGAAGAAATTAGAAGCCATAGTTAAAGAGGAAGAAGGCATCTTGGCAAAAGGGTTCTCCCTAGTTTGTTCTTTAATTTTGGTCAAAGTAGATATTTCTCCTAAGTTTTGTGGTTGGCCAAGAATGAAAAGGTTGGGAGAGAGAGGAAACCTTATTTTATGAATGTAAAAATCGAAAAATAAAAAGGAAAAATAATAATAAAAAGGGAATTGAATTATTTTTATTTTAATATTTCTGTTATTATATAAATTCTTTTTCTTCCTTCTCATCCCTGTTTCCGAACGCTCTCCCTGGGTTATTTCCGTTTCTCTTCATCCTCGCAGCTTCCGGCTTCTTCTCCTTCGTTCAGCCCGCGTGTTTTCTCCGGCGGAGTTGCTGCACTTCTCCCTTCACCTGCGCAGCTTCCCCGGCATTACCCAGGGTCCCCCGAGCTCTCTCTCTCCCTCCTTGCTGTTTCTTTCTTCCAGAAGAGTGCGAAGCTCCTTCCTCCGGCTGGCAGCGCTTTTTCCTCCATTGAAAGACCCTCGCCGGCGTCGCAAGAGTTTCCGGTAATTTCCCCTCCCATTTCCATCCCAAGTGCTCTGGCTGTTTCTCCATTTCCCTGCATCAAATTTTTCTTCCTGTCAGCTCGTCGGTTTCTTCCCCATTGGAGTTGCCATCTTTCTCCCTCTCACCGCAGCGTTTTTCCCATTGTGGTGCAGATTTTATTAAGCTCCCTCGCTCTCGATCTGGCGTGCTGGTCTGTGAATCCACAGGAAACATCGCGAGATTGAGGTGAGAAATTTGTTCGGACCCATTTACGTTTTCATTCATTCTTAAGCCAAATCTGATAAACTTCATTATTCTTTTCCATTTCTGTTAGCTTATTTCAGCTCTATGGGTGTTAATAGTGTTTATATACTCAGGTTATATATTTGGCCGAAATGAAGGAATAGAAAAAGGGGGGGATCTTCAATTAGGCGTCTTAGTTATGCAATCTTGCGTAAACTTCCAATTTTTTTTTATTTCTCTTAAGCGATCCGAGAATCCAAATAATGAATTAGAATTCGAAGAAAATGGTTAAGATAAGGGGCATTTGTATGTATGATTAGGGAAGTTATTTGGATGATTGTGATTGAATGCAGTACCTATTTAAGAATCATTTTTGGGTCTGTATAATGATTTGGTAAGTTGGGTGCTATCAGGAAATTCTCGGAGCCTTGACAGAAAAAGGGAACCGGGCCTTTCAAGGAGAAACAAGGACCGAGTTCTAGGGCACCGTCTGTGAGTAAATAATAGATTTCAAAGCTCTTGCTGTCACCATAAATCTTGCTACTGTTACGTACTACTTGAAATTGCCCTGAATGAGATAAAACATGACTGAGAATATATATATATATATAAGTGTATGCATGGATTTGTTTTCTTGGTTATTTATTTATTTTTGTCTTACCCTAATGTGTATTTGCATGTTTATCTTCTTTTCACTGTTTTCAGTATTGGTCCTAATGAGTTGTTAATATATAAATATCCATATATATATATAATAAGGTAATTGGTTCATAACGTATATGTGCATATATATAGATATATGTATATAGGTATTTGAACCTAGAATTTTAGGTCTATGTGGGTGTGTGTGCGCCTCTCCTATGAGTGTATGTTGTTGTCCTTCATTTGACTAAGACATGAACTGTAAAGGAATCTGGGTGGAGAAGGAGCTACCCGTTAGGCGGAGCCACCTGAGTGAGGCGGGTAAGGGCTGCCAACGAGGTGTAGCTACCTCCAGAACGAATAAATCATGACCTACAAGTAAGAAAGGTAGATAATAGGGGCTGCCTGTTAGGCGTAGCCACCCGGGTGAAACGGGGAAAGGAGCTGCCAACACGGTGTAGCCGCTACTTTGTCTGACCTAATAGTAATTCTTCATCAGGAGATCACACCAAGAGACTCAGGTTTAAATGGGTCTCCTTCCATATGACTGCTTATGGGATTTGTTAAATTGTGAAGTGTGAGGGTTTAGATATATATATACTTTAATTTATTGATTATGATTCTTGAATAAGTTTGGAATCTATTATCTACTCACTGAGTTTATCTCACCCTTTCAAATTTTAATTTTTTTTCAGATAACGCCTCTAGACCTGATCCGCCTCCCTCATCTTAGGACTGAGGCGTGTGGCGGTGAGCCTCCCTTTTTGGAACTGGGAGCTCGGTTAATTTTCTTTTGGTTGATGTTTATTGTAATGAATTGAGGGTTATCTGTAAAGTATTTTAGGATTAGGCCCAGTGGTTCTGGATAATGTTTTCCCCTCCCCTCTTTTTGGTTGTTGATGCTGTGTTGACTGGTTAAAGAGAGCGGAGCTCTCTGTTGTTGTTTATTTGAACTTTGGCTGTTTGTAAAAATTTGGGACGTCCTATTTATAGGGGACACTCTGCCGAAATTTCTATAAAAAGCTAGTGCTTAAAAGAAAGTACATTTTGTATATCCAACAAGGCTGGAGTACCTCTAATGTACCTATATTCGGTGTAGGGCCACCTAAAGATTAATTATTGTATAGGAAAGTAGATAAATCTATAGCTAAGGATTACGTATAGGGTTCCAAGTCAGCCCCCTTCTCTTGGGAAATGGGGCGTGACAATGAAGTAGGCTAGTTGGAAAACTAGTACTATTTCTTGGGAAAAATTTCCTAGAAACAAGGATTTATTGTATAATAATATTAATATGTATGTTGTATGAATTTATGGAAATTAGGGAAGATCACTTGAGTAATTAGATTAGTAAGGAGGAAAGAAGGCAAGCATTGGAAACAAAGCTAGTTATTTTCATTATTCTTTACATATTTGCACTTGAAATGATTTAGTGATAACAATGTATTCTCTTGTTATGTTTATGAATTTGGCTGCCTATGATGTTTATTCTGATTTTAGAGCCAAATTTGAATATAAAGGAATTCCCATGTAGCCCACAAATACTATTTCATTTTAGTGTGTATATGAGACTACTTTAAAATATGTTTTGAATATTATTCTAGATATTGAGATTATTTCCTCACTCTTTATCCTACCACTTTCTAGGTGATAGTGCAAATATATCAAAGGAGATGTAGATAATTGGATGCCTGTTGGGGTTGTTATTTGTACTCTCTAGATGTGTTTATATATACATAATATATGTGTGATGCTTCTATGTGAGGTTTTGCATGTCTCATTAGCTTGGTTAGAAACTATATTTTCAAATAGGTTGTTGAAGAATGAATGTTGATCACTTAGAATCCTACTTGTGAATTATGTATGAGTTAGATTTTATGGCTGCAGTTATCCTAATACGTGATTAACATGTATGAGAACATGCGTTGGAAGTTTCAGGTTTAATTGGTAAGTTTAATGAGACCTAAACATGTCATGAGTTTGATCAAAAAAATAGGTGTGGTGCAGGGCAAATTTGAAATGTCTGTGTTTGTATGCAAATTAGGTGTAAAATAAAGTCTACTTATCTTGTAAAAATGGTGATACATAGATGATACCTAGGAATTTGTTATGTTAAATGTTAGCTTACTTTGGGAAGTATGGATAGAGTAAAAATGGCCAAAAGAGGAGTTAAGGTACACTTAAGCTGAATATAAGACAAGCCTAAAAGCTAAGATGTTTAGCCCAGTAAACCATCTCCAAAATTCATCATTTTTGGTAGAGACTTAAAGGACATGTAAGAGGACTAGGATACCAAGTTTCATAATTTTCTAAAGTGCTTAGGAGGAACTTAAGACTGTAGTTTCAAAAGCAATGAGGCCCTTTTTAGCTATAAGAATTGTAAAATGTTCACTTTGGAAGGTTTGGTTTATTCCATTGCGTTTCAACTTCTAGTTCTAAGTGGTCCATATTTTAATTTCTTTTGGCAGTGGACTTAACAAAGTATAGATCTCTTCCATTTTCCTTCCATGAAGAACCCCTTTAAAGTGAATTTCAATGAAAGACTATTGTTACATTACAGTAGAACATGGCTTCATGTTTACATAAAACTTGACAGTTCATGTCTAATATGCAAACAAAAATTCTATTATATATGGATTTGACAAAAGTTCTTTTCAATAGCAACGAGTAAATGAGGATTTTGGGGAAAAGTCTATCTTAGTTTTTGTCTTTTAAGTTAAAATTTTAAATAGGAATATCTTTGTATACTTTTTCATTTTAATTGTTAGTGCAGTTTTATCTTATCATAGGTACACAAATATAGATAACAATGCATTATGTGGATCAATGTCCATTATTGCTTGTTTGTCATTACACTCATTACTTCTTTCTTAGTTGTTACTTGTAGCCAGTCAATCACTTGTTTCAGGCCCAATTATAAATTTCAATATATTTTATATTTAAGCCTGTGTTTGGTTAGGTATCTTAGATGACGTATTTGATATATCAAGATATTGGAAGTCTCTTAAGTATTATCATCCAAATTGTTGGCTTTTGAGTGGTTAAGAAAAGAAATGTATTTCAAGAATTGACAATTTTAAAAAAAATAGATTAATTATTTTAATGTTTATATATACATTTTTCTAGGTATCCATTCCTAAAATTCTTGTGTTGAAGTCTATCATTTTTTTCCATATCATTTTTTTCTAAAAAAAAATCTAAGATCCAAGGTTTGTGGAACAATGGAAGTCAATGTAATATTCGCCTCATAAAAAATTGAATTGAAACTAGTAAAATAATAAAGGAGGACCCATGAATAAAAAGAAATAAAATGAATTAAGGCTAGAATAATAAACAAAGCATCTAAAAATAGGGATAAGAAACTAGAGATGGCCTAAAATTGGAGCCAAAGTGGTTAAACAAAATAACCAAAAAGGCAGTGACAAAACTGTAATTTTGAGCAACTTTTTAGAAACTCGAATAAAGAGATTTTAAATAATAAAATTAAGTTCTCTAGAGTTTTCAAGGGTTCTAAAAACCATTAGAACAATCAAAATGACCAAAACTTTTTAGGTGTGCGATTTAGGCTGTCAGTTGACCCAAATTTTAACCAAATGATTCAAGATGGTTTTAAACCCCATAAATTTGAAAGTAAATGCTTTTAATAAAATAGATGACCTAAATTTTCATATGAAAAAGATAGTTATAAAAAAAGATCCAAAATGAGTTCAAACGGAGGAGTTGAAGTTGCAGGACATAATGAGAATTTCGTAATTATTCTAAAAATCACTCCTTCTCCCTTATATTAGGTTAGCCATGCCTCTATCCCCTCTAAATCGACTTAGAGTACTTTGGAATAGAACCAAAGACACACAAAACAGGGAAGGAAGAAGAGGAAAAGGAAGCCATTTTAAGTAAGTAAATATGCACTTTTTCATCATATTTTATCCACAAACCTTCTTCTTCTCTCTAAGACCTCTTTATTGGTGGTTTTAGCTTCTTAAAAGGGGCCCCTTTCTAATTAGTTGTTTGGAAGAAGGAGAGGAATTGAGGAGGATAATTGTAGCATCAAATTCTCCTCTTAATAAGCATTGAAACAAGGTAAATGTCATGATAGAATACTTGCTTCTCCTTGTCTTCTCCTTTCTTCCTAGGTTTGGCCAGACCTAAAGCTTTATAAAGAGGATATGTTTTAGACTAAAACATGGTAAAACTAGAGGTTTGGGAGTGAGGAGAATAAGATAGAACCAATGGAATTCATTGAAAGCTTAGAGAATGCAACTTGTGGCCATTAGGGTCTTCTTTGCACCATAAGAGTTTTGAAACTATAAGAATGAATTTTAAGCTATATGAATTCATAATTAAGTTAGAGAGAAGCTAAGGAATGTCTATATGCATCAATATCTTAGAAGAAACTAACAAACCTCCAATTGGCTTCCATCAATGTGTAGTTTCAGCCAAAGTGGGTTGCAAGCACTTAAGGAGTGTTTTCTTGGGTTCCAATGATTTAAAGGACTTAGATAAGAAAAATAAAGAATTATAGAATCACTGGATTGAATTTAAAAACCCTAAATTGAAAGTTGAAATTTTTAGGACTAAATAGGGTTAAAGAAGCAAGTTAGTCTTAAACCCCTTCAACCAAGCATATGATGATCTAAATGAGTTCCATTAGGGATATATGGCTCATAGCAAGTGAAAGTTTAGAGTCTAGAAATTGAAAACTAAGAGTTACTTCTTAATGAACTTAAACTTGTTCCAAGTTGCATATTAGATTCTAATGGAATTAAGTAATGATTATAAGATCTAGAATGACTCCAAATGGATTGAATTTCCTTGTGATTGTATGTGTAGGCCAAGCTAGCCCAAATTCACCAAAGTGTGGGTGCCAAGGTAAAGAAAGACAAGAGAAAAACTAAAAGCAAATGGGTTAAGGGTGTCTTGAAGCTTCACGAGTCCTAAGGTAGCTTTATCTCTCTATCTTGCATGCATTTGAATGCTTGATTAAGTTGAGATGCTTGTATGTATTTTTGTTTGATATATTCATGAGCTATGTCTTGATATACTTTCCATAATGAGCTTTATGCATGAGTTTGACATGTTTTTCGACTTCTAGCTCTCTAAGGCATAGAATTGAGTTCAGTAGCTCTTCCTTGACTCTAAGTCGAGTTTAGTTAAGCCTAGCTAGTTTATTTTGATATCATGGCTTGATGAGAAATGAGTTTTTGTGCTAAAAGTTGCATTTAAATTACATGAGGCATATGAATGACATTCTTGTACCACATGCATTACATTTCCTCACAGTATTCATGTATGCATTGAGTTGGTTGAGATTAGCTTATGAGATTCTTCTCGAAATGTCATCCATGTATTCTAATGTAAACCAACACCAAAACAAGACTAAAAATGCTCCTCTTTTATTGAATTACCAAAACAAAAGATAGAATCTCATATCCAAAACATAGAAAATAGTAAAAGAAGTAAAAGATGCTAACAAAGAAAATGAAAATACTCCCTAACATTAAAGAGGCTAGAGACTCTCCTCACCCAAACCAAATTCTTCCTTAACTTACTCAAACCCCTCTATAAACCTCTTTAAAGACATACTCTCTCACTCCTCTAGCTCATCCATCCTCACGTCTCATATGATAGAGTTGGTTCTTATTGTTATTTTCCTTTCTACCTTTTTAGCTAGCTCATCAAGAATATTCACATCTTGAGACTCTTATCTCATTTTTCTTCTCTAACACATCTTCAATAACGTGGGCTCCATAACATTAGGTCCATCATTTCCCACCGCTTCAAGTATCACCTTGTCCTTAAGGTGAGAATTGTTAATGGCTATGAATGGTACAAATAAATAAAACAAAGCTAGGTATAATAGTCAAAATGTCTCATAATTTTTTCATACAGAGGTTATGTCAGGTTTAGTCATTTATATTCTTAAAGTGGACCATGAGACAAATAATTGGGTGAATTACAATATGTACTTGTAGCAAATATAAAGAGAACAACTTGAAGTGGTGATGATAATTGGTTATCCTGGGATGTTGCTAATTTGTAGTTATTGAAGGATCCGTGTAGGCAACTTGAATAAATTAGATTTTAGTTAATAAGGTCTAAGGTTTAAAACTCTAGACTTCTTGTGGTACTTCCTATGTTAAGGTCGAAGGTTTAAAACTTTGGAAGTGGATCCTCTGAAGTGCCTGGACTGTGAAGTGCCTCTGAAGTTCCATCAATCTAAACCATTAGTTGTATCAATGGACCAGATGTGGCCATGTGGTGCTTTAACTCAAAACGCTGCGTTTAACCTCTAAATCCCCATCAAAGCATGGTTGGACTTCTTTGTCATGGCATCTTCTTCGAGCTCGGTCTCTCCCTCGTGTCTCGATGGACCACAACCAGATGGCCTCTCATGGCATCATCCCCGTCAATTTTCCATCCTCACAGTCCAACACAAATCGTTCCAAAATCCTTACCCAGCAGACAGCAATGGCTTCTTCTCCTCCACCCTTCACGGCGTCATCCTTGTCGCTCCTCCCTCCTCAAGGTCCAGTGTAAATCATTCCAAAATCCTCACCTAAAATCTAGAGTGGCTCTTTTTGGGCCTTCTTCTCCTACTAACTTATTTATTCTTTTACCAAGAATGATAATTACTCTTCCCATCCAAATGCAGAAGGTTTGCATCTATGCCATTTTGCAGGAGATAGCACAAATTTCTGATGGTAAAGCTAGAGACCTACAGTTATAATCAATTGTGAATATACTCCTTCTCTACTCACAAATCTTTGTTTGCTTGATTGCACAGATTTCACAAAATATCTGATGGTAAGCCTTGCAGTAACTCAGTTGGAGAAGGGATGCTATTATGTTTTCAAATTCAATTACATGATATTGAGACTGTTTTCATATGCAATTACTTGAATGCCAATTATGTTTTCAGTTCAACTATGTTTTCAGATTCAATGGATTATGGTACAATCTGTTTGTTACTTACTCCTACTTTGTACAATCTGTTCATTATGAATGGAAGAAATTATCAGCACTTACAAAGCATAAATTATGTTCTGTTCAATTCCAAAAATCAATACCAAAGGGTGTAAATGAAAGAGAGATATAGATATGAATCGGATTTCAGATTTCGGGTTTGCTTGAAGGGAGGAAATGCAGCAAAATCAAGCATATGGATCTAGACGATCGAAGGCGCAGCTATTGGAAATGGACATCAATCATAACTAAGGAGGGAAGCAGGGGCTTGGGCGTGTGGAGTAGCAACTTGGAGAAGACGGAGGTGACAACAGGGGTTTGGTGTCTCAAAACGCATGAATCCCAAAATTATGCATTTTGGTCTTTATGCGCCATCTCGTATAATCTCAATGCTCGAACCAATAAACGACCAAGATTTTGTCACTTTAGGAAAACTTCAGAGAAATAACTTCAGACGATTTGCTTCCTTAAAACTCTAGACTTCTTGTAGTACTCCTTATGTTATGGGAGCAACAAAGACTTAGGACAATGCATTTAGAGGCATTAGGTACCTTATGTTGTTACTGAGGAAGAGGAAACATGCACTGGGAATATTTGCTATCAAATTAACACTGAATTTTAGTTTAATCTTTGTAATGGATTTTAGACAATTTTAAATTCTGAAAATAAAAAATGAGTCAACGTATAGCAGTGGAGAATAAATAAATGCGACCCTTAAGAGTGTGCATATTCAGAGGATAGCTTGGCAGTAATAGTATTACAACCATGACTTTAGTTGACTCCAGTTGGTCTGTAACATAAAGCTTCCATTTGCTTATTTGAATTTATCTGTCCATTTACTACAGAGTTTTGAGTGGTGCACCTTTCAAGCCATTTTGGCAGAGTGAGTACACTGTTTAGCTTTTTTTTTTTCACTCCCAAAGGATCAAAATTTCTCAATATGCAGAACTTGATTATCCTGATATGAAGAAATTTTGCCACTTAATCACATTTTTAGTGAGTGCGGATAAATTTATGGGTGCTGGTGTAATGCAATAGTTAACATGATTATTGTCCCTATGTATCTTGCTAGAATTATTCTAATACTTTTCATGTAAAGCAGCTTTTGAGATATCTCTAATTTTAAGTGAACTTATTGTGACATTATCCATTATCCTCTAAAATTTACATTTAAGTTTTCTCTGTTTGAAAAGGGCTGATCACAAACAATTATTGGCCATAAAGTATGGTGAAGGCAGATGGCAGAGCTTTTTTATTTTTTCCCAAAGTCAGCATTGGAATACGCTCTATGGAATGAAGTTTGTTGACAGTGAAAATGGTTTCTCTTCCGCCATTGCTTCTACAATAGTTGAGGGGTACTTTTGGATTCTTAAAAATTGGGGGCATTTGCCAGTCGATTAAAGTTTTTTCGAAATATAAATGAACAAAATTAAAAGAAATGATATACATACCAATATTGTTTGCTGGTCTGGCAAGGAGAGGGCTTGTGCGCCATGGACGTAGACGTGAAGGGTGGTGGCGTCATATGGAGGGTGGGAGATGGAGACGACGACACTAGAAGTGGAGTCTGCGAGTCTCAAGGGGCGTTGTAAGGTTTTGGTTGACGGAATCCACTTGTTTGGAGACATCATAAAGAAGCCATGGTTGCATACAGCCTTCTCCAAATTGAAGCTTGACTTACACGACCCAAGAGGCAAATGCAACAGGCAGCTTGGCCTTGGAATTGGAAGCATCTCCTCCATTGCTGAGTGGCGGGAAGTGGGTCGCTTGGGGTAGCTAAAGTACTCACAGGGAGGGAAACAAAAAGTTATATTGGAGGAGAGACAACTTTGTTCCGTATTTTTGGAGTAATATTAATTAGGGGTGTACATCGGGTCGGGCGGCCCTAGGGGCCCATCCTAACCCGGTCTAATTGGGCCGGGTAGGGTCGGGTTAAAAATATAAATGGGTAAACTTTAAACAAAATTATTTCGGGTCGGTCCGGGTCACGGGCACAGACATTCGCCCAACTTGCTGCCCTAATAGTTATTTTTTTTAGTTATTAATATCTTGTCATCTTATATATATATATATATATATATATATATATATACATATATATATATTTATTTATTTATTTTATCTGATTCTCTTTACATGCTATAATTTTTATTATCTATTTAAACTTTTTTTATTTTTTAATTATTTTCATTATTGATGTGTATGCTTACTGACATTTCTTTTATTGAATAATAAAAATACACGTATTTATCTAAAGCTAATTATGTTAGTATAAGTTATATTTTGCTTGATAATTCTAAGCTATCTTTTTATTATTGATAAAAACATGAAGGTTCCAAAAACTTATTGTTTTGAAGTATATGCCTATAAGTTTACAAAAAAATATTTTTATATTAAGTATCAATTCATTAAAAAAAAATTTCGGACAGTTTAGGGCCGCCCTAACCTGCCCTAAAATCGGGCTTGTTCGGGCCGGGCCGGGCTATAAGCATAAAAATAAGCCCGATGTCTTAATCGGGTCGGGCATCGGGCATACTAGATGCCCTATTTGGGCCTGCCCATGTACACCCTATTATTAATTTCGGGGGGACCACACAAGTCAGGCCTGTGTCTATATGTAAATATATATTATGGCAAGTGTGATATTTATTTTTAGGAGAGGAAAATCATTCGTAGGGATATAAATTCTAGACACGAAACGATGTGACAGCTTTCTGGCATTTGCAAAAAAAATTCGATATAGATTTGGCCCAAGCCAGAATATATTTATTTTTTCATCCGAAGATTAAAATCATATTTATTTTTAACTTTATGTGTGGACTTTAGTCCAAGCTAATTGAAGAATAAGTAGATTATACAATAGATCCCTAGTTTGGGTGTTTACATGTCTATTTTCTTATTTCCTCTCCGTGATCGTAGATTATACATAATCCATAGATCACTAGTTAGGCCTTTAACCCGTGACCAAAGAGTAATGGTTATTACAAAGGAAAGAGTATAGGAAAATATCTAAAAATTAACCCGTACATGTAGTTCAGTTGTGTTATAGGTTAATAAGTTTATCTCTTGGTATCAATTATTCATTAATTCTTATACCAAGAGCCGTGTACTTTATTTCAAGGAAAAAAATAAAAGATATTTTTTTTGGTCACTTTCGTTTTCAATGGCTGCTAAATCCGGAAGAACCCACAAAACTATAAACACTACAATACTGTATAGGAACATTATGAACTAGTACTTTTTATAAAATCGTGTATTTCGAGGGTTAATAAATGTCTTTAATTACCCAATTCCTTAATTCCTTTCTCTTCTGCTCAATTCTTTTCAATCCAGACATGGCCTAACAAATTACTACCTTAGAAAGAAAGAAAAGGCTGTCAAAAAATTGTTGAACCCCCACCCCACCCCACCCCTATCCCTACCCTCACCACTGTCAAAAACTTAAAATAAATAAATAAATAAAAATTAAAAAATTAAAAATTAAAATTAAAATTAAAACACAAAAAGTGGAAATAGCTCCTAATTTGTATAACTTCATAAACCTTTCATCTCCCAACTAAACTGAACATTGTATAATTAAAACTGAATAAACGAAAATAGGTTGAAGTCCATTTACTAAATGTAGGCTATACTTATCCTGATGAACAAAAAATATTTCCACATTTCGTATTGAATTCATTTACAATTCATTTATCACACATTTGCCCAAAATTCACAAACACCAACACAACGTTGTTGTTGGACCACATTCCACATTTACTTGGGGCAATATTTTTTGTTCATCAGGATATGTATAGGAAGCCTACATTTAGGATAAAAGGGCTTAACCTTGGCTCCATTTCATGCAAAGTAAATTATGTAATATCCTGTTATTCTAAGAGCCTTAAACTAAGGAGACTACAAAAGAAGTCTCATAAATTGAATGATTGGAGGACAAACAAAATTAGGGTAATAATCTAAACCTTTGAAATTGAGGACACAAGATTAAAGATGCTTAGAAATAGGAGCCAAAAACGCAAAACAAAATTAGACGAAAAGTAGTGGCATTTTCATAATTTTGGTCCATTTTTAAAAGCTCAAAGGAATAATCTTTAAATGAAAAAATTGAGTTTCCCAAGATTTTCAGGGGTCCTAAAAACCATAAGAATCCCTAGAATGAGCCAAACCTCTATTTAGAGTAGTGGTTGACCAAAAATTTAATTGATTCATTTGGAAAAGTTTTTAATCCAATTTGGGTGAAGCTACAAGTATTTTATAAATTAAAGAACCTAAATTTGTGATAAAAAAGAAAGTTCTAAAAAAGAAGTTAAAATGAGCACAAATGGAAAGAACTAAGAAAAGGGATAACATTGAAATTTTCAAAAAGTGTCATAACTTAGTCTAGCGTTTTATATATCATGTCCCACTTCTCCCTTATGCCTAAACTAACTTTGCTATGTCTCAAACTAGATTCTTAGACACCTTAAAGTGGTGCACCAAAAGGGAGGAAGAAAGGAAAGAAAAACCAAGAAGAAAAGGTAATATATCAAGGCTTTTCTATGCTTCTTGCTTCATCACAATCTTCTCCTCTTTCTCTTCTCTTTTCCTATAGTATTGATGATTAATTTGGGGCTATTCTATGTCTAGTTTAGTAAAAGGAAGAGAGCATTTGAATGAGAGATTAGAAGCTTTAGAAAGTCCCTTGGAAAAGCTTGAAAATAGGGTAAAAAACTATGGCTTTCTTGCTTTCTCTTGCTTGTTCTTCACGACTATGATTTCAGCCAACCCTAGGCCCATCAAGAAGGGAAGGATTTCTTGTCATAGAAAGGTAGGAACAAGGGTTTTAAGGCCTGAGGAGTAAGAATATGCAATTGGAACTAAAAGAAAAGCTTTACAATTCAAGTTGTAATGTCTAGGGTTCTAGTTGCACCTAGTAATTTTTGAAGCTTTCTAATGATAATCTAACTTATGTAAGAGTATGCATGAGTTCTTAAGAGGTATAAGAAGATTCATGGAAGCCAAATTCCCTAAAGAAAAAGAAAATAACAAAACTTCAAGGGCTCCAATGAGAGGCAATGTCTTGGCCAAGAGAGGGAAGGAACACCTAGGGAGATTTTTCTTTGATTCCAATAATAGAAATGGTCTAGATAGGATTAATATTGGTTTGAATTTAGAAACCATGGTTTATGAGATGAAAGTTTAGGTTCATTTTTAAAGCATAAAGACGCAACTTGAGTTTAGGCTCCATGAATTGAGTTTGTGATGACTCTAAGGAGTTTAAATGGAGTCATGAGACTTTGATTGAATGAAAAATTGGATCCAAGATCATGAGTTCTAGGGGTTGCTTTATTATGCTCTTATATGAAACTATAATCATGCTATAAGTTAAGACAAACTTGTATAGAGTTTATGTGAGGCTAGAATTTATTCCAATGATGTAATTGTATCTTATTTGATGTATCTAGGCCAAGCAAATCAAAGCTCCACTTAGGTGTGTGTGCGAGGCTGAAAAGGGGAAAGAAAAATCCAAGGAAGAAAACTTGCATTTTTTGATTCAAGATAGATCTCTAGCCTTTCTTGTATGCATTTCTTATATGTTTGATTGTCATTTGATGCTTGTGTGTATGTTTGAACCATGAGATATGTTTATAGATATTAATTAAATGCTATAGTACCATTAAGCTTCTTAAAATATATTTTGAATACAAGATGGCTCCTAATGGGTGAGGTTGCCAAAAGTCCCTAAGAATGGGTGAGGAAAAATCCAAAGTCCTTAAGAATGGGTGAGGCAAAGCCAAAAGTCTCAAGAAAGAGTGAGGCTAAGTTAAAAGTCTCTAAAAGTGGGTAAGACAAATCTAAAAGTCCCAAAGAAATTGGGTAAGGCTAAACCAAAAGTCCCTAGAGCCTATGTTTGATTTGAATGAGTTTATATGACTTGAAAAATGATTATGTATGTTCATTAGAAGCTTTTATTGCATGCTTGTATTCTTTAACATAAAAATGTGCTATATATGTATGTTTGAAAGGGTAAAAGAGCTATTGGAATTTTTTGAAATCTCACTTTTCTCGATATTATGTCTAATATATCTAGGTGAGTCACATGGAGCAAGAAATGGGAGCCAAGCAACTTGAAGAGTGAGACTTTGACAATAGAATAGGAAAATTATGTATTTTGATTTCAAAGTTTGTATGTATATGAAGTTTATGAGATGTAAACCATTGAGCACAAGTGAAATCATGTAATTATGATGTATGAATCAATTTTGGAACCAAATGTATAAGTATGTGAGTTTTTGACAATCATGAGTTTTGATATACATGTGTATATGAACAACTAGGAAGTAATTTTGAGTTCCATAATGAGTTGGACCATTTGGGATCTTTCTATATGCTTTGTTTATGCTTTTGGACATACTCAAATGGACATGGTATGATTAGAAGGCCATTGGTGCACTTTGACCCCATTATGGTCTCAAGTTTTGCCACATTCTTGGCTTGAACCACAAAATGGCCAAATGGTCAAATTTGTGCATGAAATTTGGCAAGACTATAGGTCTCATCTAGATATTTTTTTAGAGCTAAAGAGTATTATTTTTGGAGCTCTAGAAAGTTTATTATGATTTTTCAAAATTGGCCAAATTATATAGATACTGTCACTATCACTGTTCATATGGTCAGTTTGCTTTTCTATGTGACTTAAGGATCAAATGAAGTTTAATACTTATGAAATTTTACAAGCATATAGTAAATATTATAAATATTTCTATAGCCATTGAGAGTATCCCATTTGGAGCTCTGTAGAGGGAGATATGAATTTTTGAAGTTTCTGGTTTGTTGTAGAATGACCCCTAGACTTGAAGTATTATTCTATAAGATTTTGTGGGCCAAATGTAGTTGTTTTTATCTAAAATTTTTATGGCAGCTAGATGACATCCTAAGCTTTCCAAAAAGCATAGTTTGCATGATTTAAATTTTTCTAAATTTAGTTATAATTTTCTAAAGTTCATATCAGAATATAGAACTCAATAGAAATTGCAAAGTGTAATGCGATTTTGAGATGTATGCCTTGGACCCAAGTTTTGAGCTTTGATTTGTGATATTTCTAATTGAACAAATGTGTTAGGGATAGAAATTAATTTGGGTAAGCTCACATGGTCTATTAAACCAAGAATGAATTAATTTGGCTTTTAATGACAAAAAATTCAACTACCAGAAGTGCTAAATTCATGAAAATGAACAAAGAATCTGATTTTAATGGGAGGAGATGATGCCATTTACTACAAGAAATCCTAAGGAAAAGAAAAGAAAGTAATAAGTTTTCAGCAACTAAGAAAAATGAAAATAAACAAAATCTAAAACTTAAATCCTAAGTCTTGACTAAATGGCCTTGTTCAAACTAATGGAAAAGGAAATTAATGAAAAGCACATAAAAGACATTCTAATAAGATTTAAAATCCTAAGTCTTGACTAAATGGCCTTGTTCAAACTAATGGAAAAGGAAATTAATGAAAAGCAAATAAAAGACATTCTAAAAGGATTTAAAACTCCTATTCACGTCACTTTTGTTGCCCATGTGATTTGCACATGCTTGTTAATTGATTTCTTCAAGTTGGACTCTATTTGGACCTTGCAGCATGTCTTAGAGGGCTTGGACAATGAGGATCAAGTCCCTTTGGCCTTGTAACTCTTCAAATTGATGCAAAAACATGGGTTCAAGCTCTTGAACTTCTTGACTCAAAGCTTGCTTCACGGCTTTAGCTCTTCCTCTAGTCATTGGGTCTTCTATGCCTTGTAATGGGTCCATTTGCTTGTTGGGCTCTCTTGCACACCGTCAATGCTCTTTTAAGTCATTACACCATGCTCCCTTGTCTCCAAGCTCATGGGCCCTTCATCAGAAGCTCCTGATCAATTGGGAAACTTTCTTGCATGCATTGTATGAGCAATATTTCCCTAGTTCCATTCAGGATGGAAACAATTCAGAGTTTGTACTCCTGAGGCAAATAAAGGGGATGTCAGTGGACCAGTATATGGCAAAATTTGTAGAGCTCTCTAGATATTCCTCTTACCTACAAAAACATGATGATGAATAGTGGATAGCAGACAAGTTAGAGAAGGGGCTACTACCATAGATTAAGGACAAAGTGTCACACCATACTTTATTAGACCTTGTATTCCTATATTCTAGTTAGCTTTCATGTAGAAGTGGAGAAAATCACAAAAGGGAATGAAATAACACCATTTAATTACATTACGTCGGGGTTAAAAATTCAAATTTCAACTTATGAACCCTGAAAACTTTCCAATAGTATTCTCTAATTATTTTCCATTCATATAAATCATAAACATCTTAAAACTTCACATGAACCATGGACCAAGAGCCAAAAATCACAAATTCTCACGTTTTGCCTCGGGTTCCAAGGTGGTAGATTTTGAGGCAACTTTGAAAAATCATACCTAAATCTACAAAAATTGAAATCAAGCAACCAATAGTTTATTGGAAAGCTCTAGATGTTAAATTTATACAAAAAAATAATTTATAGCCATAAAATTCTCATATGGACAATGCTTGCTATGAAAAAGAGCACAAAGATCAAGCTATCCATAATTACTGATATACCTTATTGATATAAAATTTGGAAATTTATAATTAATTTAAAAAAAAATCTAATTCATGAAAACTATACCAATTTGGAAAGCCAAAGATGTTAGCTAGAGAGAAAAATAATTCTAGATCCATCCAAGGCATTCAAGCCCCAAAAATGGATGGAACGGTCCTGAGGGTCTGGAGGTGTGCCTGAAACAAAATAGAAATATAAAAAATTTATATCTACCTTTCTAGATATCCAAATAAGGTGCTTATAAGTGGCAAAGGTCATTGGGAAAGTCTAGTTTCTTGCTATAAAATTTCACAACATTGGACGTTGTTTGCCCCACAAATGATAGGGATTCATTTCAGACCAAATGAATAGTAACATCAGCAGAATTTGGTTTTTCAGCCAACTTCAGAAATTTGCCAAAAATTGCATAGACCTCCAAATATTCTAAACTTTAGCTCCCAGAAAAGCTCTCAATTTGCTCTAGATATATTCCAAGTTTTAGACCAAGAAGACTTCATTAGGACAAAAAGTGACACAACTTCACAAATTGGCCAATTTTGGCTTTTATAAGGTGTCAACTTTGTCCAAATGGCTTCTCCAATGGTTTGACACCTCTTGGGCAAGTTTAAAAGCACAAATACAACTTGTA
This sequence comes from Erythrophleum fordii, assembly GCA_032878935.1. NCBI lineage: Eukaryota > Viridiplantae > Streptophyta > Magnoliopsida > Fabales > Fabaceae > Erythrophleum > Erythrophleum fordii. The sequence continues at coordinate 303,355 of JAVQMF010000019.1, forward strand.
GGCACTACCCAAGTGGTCTTAAACACCATGCATCTCAATTTGGCTATCCCACATCCATTATTACACTAACATACTAAGCCATCAAAGGGGCACTTTGCATAATTCAATCACTTTTTTACCATCTAATATTCATACAATATCCATACATCATTTTTACATTTGCTCATGGTCTTACATCTCAAAAATAACATGTACAAGCTTACTTTGCCATTCAACTACAATTAGAATTGCATAATTAACAAAGTATGACATATTAAGCTCTTTGGCTTGCATTCCTTTGATCTTGAGCACCACCTAGATATTTTAAGAAGGAAGAGGGAAGGGGAATGAGATTCATGGAATCTCAATATAGCTCACACACACAGTCATGGCATATACACATCAAGGCACAAGTATAGGAAGTGATACAACCATAAAGTATGCAAAGACATGATTCTATGCCACCCATTTATATTTAATTCAAGAACATGCTCTAGAAACTTTTGGTTTTGCCTCACCCCATTTCTAGGACTTTTGGATTTGTCTCACCCTTGCCTTAGGGACTTTTGACTTGGCCTCATCCATCCAAGAGACTTTTGGCCTTGTCTTACCCATGCCATGAAACTTTTGGCATCTCCTCACCTTCATAAAGCGACTTTTGGCATCACCTCACCCTTATGACCCTTATGAGCCTTTTCCATAATCAATGACATTCAAGACAACAAATTGGTACCAATATAATCTCAAGACATCAAGTGGCATGTTCTTGATTCACAAGAGCACATATAAGCATACAATGACATATATATGCAACCAAGAATGCAAGAGAATGAGGTGGAGAGCTACCTTGAATTTTATGCAAGCTTTTCTTTACTTTACTCCTTCCCTTTTTCGGCCTCACAAGTGCACTTAGGTGGGTTAAGATTCTCTTGGCTTAGACATCATAATTAACACACAATTATACACTTGAAGCAAGCCAAGATACCAAATTCATTCTTAAACACACACTTGATTCCCTAAGTGGCATAATGGTTCCATAAATGGCCTATTGAAGCAACCTTCATAATTCAAGTTCTAGGCTCCATTCTCTTTTCATTTCTAGGCCTTGTGCCATCATTCAAAGTCATTGGAGCCATCACACATTCATTTGTACAAGCTTAATTATAAGTTGCTTCTTACGGCATCATTATGGACACCATTGTTCCATCTTCCAATCCATGGCTCCTAAATCTTTCCCAATGGTTCCTCCCATCTTCTAACATCATATGAAGTCTCAAACCAAGGCTAGAACAAATTAAAACACTCTCTAACCCTTTTGTTCTTGCTTGGCTGAGACACCTTCCAAGAATGGGGTTCAAAGAGCTTTTGATTTTTCCTTGATGGGAGAGCAGCTACTTGGGAGACTTTCTAGAGGTCTTAGAAGCTCAATGGAACACTTAATTAGCCTAGGAAATTCATGTATTAAATCAGATTTTACAAAACCCTAAAGAGTCTCACACTTTCCTAACTTGATTTCCATTAGTTTTTTCTTTAATCTCTTTGTATAATCTTAATCCTCACACTCTTTTTCCTAGGATTCATCTTTGGTTCTACCCAAAATCCATCCCTTCCTTCTCCTCCCTAGATTGGCCAAAACTCATAGCAAGAAGAAGCAAAGAGGAGAAGCAATTCAAAGCATGAAGTATCTTGGATTCTAGCTTGATTTCAAGAATTTTTCTTCTTGGTTTGCCTCTTCTCAAGAAATTCAAACTACTCCCCCTTGTTCTGGAATCAAAACAAAACCTATCTAATCAAATAAACCATAAAAAGAAAGCATGGAAGGAGAGGAGCAAGATTGGAAGAAGAAGGAGCATGAAATTCCTTAGATTTCCTTACCTTTTCTTTGGTTTCTTCCTCCTTCTTCTCTTTTTCTTGGTGTGCCTAGGAATTTTTCTCCTTTTTCTATTTTTGGGTAGAAGGTGAGTTGGCATGAATGACAAGAGGAAAAGGCATGAAGCTTATGGAACATTCAATAAGCTAGCTTTTTCAAAAATTCCAATTTTGTCCTTCTGTAATGGCAATTTCATTTTGGCTTCGTTTTAACTCCTTTTAAGAACCATATTTTCCATTATAAAATTTAGGTTCCTAATTTAATAAAATACCTATGGAATCACTTAATTTGGAGCTAAAACCTTCCCGAATGAATCCATCAAAGTTCGAACTCACCAACGTTGGAAAACATACACTAGAGGGGTTTTAATTGTTTGGGGCTTCCCATGGTTTTCAGGGTCTCTAAGAACCCAGGGCAACTTAAATTTTTCATTTAAAAAGTCCTCTTGTGAGTTTTTCCAAAAGTTACACATATTTACAAAAATGCCGTTACATTTTAGCATTTTTTGTTGCAATTTGTTTCACCATCCTAACTCGATTTTTCTTTCTATTTGAGCTTAGGATTATTATTTTTAGGAGCCTAGAACACTACCCACAATTTTTGGGACATTATCTAGCTCATTTCAAGGGACTTGCCATTGTACGACTCATTTCGTCATTTTACAAAATTTACTATTCATTACATAAAGTAGTTCCCCAAAGAATTAGGGATTTCAATGCCCTAATTGAGATTTGCAAAGTCAAAAAAGCAAACTTGAGAATGATGCATGTAGTCCCTAATGCTAGGCTTCCCCTCCCTAAGAATAAAAGGCCACGAAAGGAGATACTAACCACCAATAGCAGTAAAAGAAGTGGCAGAGGATAGTGGAACAAAAAAGGAAAAGGGAGAAAGAAATCAGCTTAATCCAATAGAGGCAGTTTCACCTCAGTAGCCTACAGTCAGTGTGGTAGGACTCACAGAAGCAGGCTGTGTTATGTAGGCCAGAATTTGTGCTACAGGTGTGGTAGACTAGGACACATATTGAGTAATTGCACACAGCAGAGGGAGGTAGCTCTTGCCCCTAAACCTTAGGTCCAAGGTAGAGTCTTTGCCCTAACACAGTAGGAGGTTAGCAAATCCCCAAGCTTGATCCAAGGTATGATTAAGATTAATGATTATATTATAAATGCATTATTTGATTTGGGTGTGAGTCATTCTTTTATATCCTATGACTATGTTAGGAGGTTGGGTCTGAGTATATATGCATTACCCTATGATTTACATGTATCTATCGCCATATGAAACTGAGCCATTACCTTCCATACATGTTTGAATTGTGTAATCTAGTTCAATCATTATTTTACCACACTTGACCTAAGTTGTATGCCTTTGATTGATATTAATTTGATCATTGAAATGGACCTAGATGTCTATAAATAATGCCATACTTTATTGCTATAACAGGTGTATCACTTTACCTGAATGTGGAACTATACTTAGTATCAAGACTAAGCTAACCTTTATGACCACCTCCCAGGCTAAGAGATCTCTAGAGCATGGTTGTCAGGGGTTTTTAGTTTTCTTTTCAATACAAGTTGAGGTAAAAGAAGGTATAGAGGAGATACTTGTAGTGAGAGAGTTCCTAAAGGTATTTCCTAAATAAATTAGTGAACTATCCTCTGATAGAGAAGTAGAGTTTGCTATAGACATTGTACTTAGGGTAGGTCCAGTGTCTAAGGTCCCGTATAGGATAGCTTCCACTGAGTTAGCAAAGTTGAAAATGAAAATAGAAGAGCTTTTAGTAAAAGGTTTTATCAGACTTAGTGTCTCACCGTGGGGAGCTCCAACCCTATTTATAAAGAAGAAAGACATGAGACTTAGATTATGTATAGATTATAGGGAGCTTAATAAGATCATTATTAAGAATAAGTACCCCCTTTCTAAGATAGATGATCTGTAACGAACGTAATTTTCGTAAAATAATGAAATGAGTCGTATGAAAGCAAGTCTTCTAAAATGAGCTAGATAATGTTCTAGAAAATTTGGTAGAGTCCTAGACTCCTAAAAATGATAATTTTAGGCTTAGATGGAAAGAAAAAAGAAGCTAGGATGGTGAAACAATTTGTGACAAAAATTAACGAAACATAATGGCATTTTCATAAATAAGTGAAACGTAATGGCATTTTTATAAATAAGTACAACTTTTGGAGAAACACATAGGAAGGCTTTTTAGATGGAAAATTTGAGTTGCCCAAGGTTCCCAGAGGCCCCAAAAACCACTGGAAGCCCTGGGACTGGTAAAGCCCTTTCGATGTACGTTTTCCAGTGGTAGTGAGCCTGAACTTTAACAGATTCGTTCGAGAAGGTTTTAGTTGTAATTTGAGTGATTTCAAAGACATTTTATTAAATTGGAAACCTAGATTTTATAATGGAAAATATGATTCTCAAAAAGGAGCTAAAACGAAGGTGAAATGAAATTGCCATTACAAAAGGACAAAATTAGAAAGAATTGTCTAATGGAAGCTTCTTGAATTATCTTGAAACTCCTCCATAAATCACGCCACTTCTTCTCCTTCCTTAGGCCAACATTTTTTTGCTCAATGTTAGAGGAAAAACATAGCTCCTTAGGTGCACAAGAGGAAGCAAATTTTGGAGAAAGAAAAGCTAAGAAAGGGAGAGAAAATCATGGAAAATTATGTTCTTCCTTTAGAAAATGTAATGAACGTAATTTTTGTAAAATGACAAAATGAGTCGTATAAAAGCAAGTCCTCTGAAATGAGCTAGATAATGTCCCAAAAAATTTGGGTAAAGTTCAAGACTCCTAAAAATGATAGTTCTAAGTTCAAATGGAAAAAAAAATAGAGTTAGGATAGAGAAACAAGTTGTGATGAAAACTGATGAAACGTAATGGTATTTTTGTAAATAAGTGCAACTTTTGGAAAAATATATAGGTGGACTTTTTAAAAGAGAAATTTGAGTTATCCAAGGTTCTCAGAGGCCCCAAAAACCATGGAAAGCCTTGAGATTGGTAAAACCCATCCGGTGTACGTATTTCAATGTCAGTGAGCCCAAACTTTGACAGATTTATTCGGGAAGGCTTTAGCTCCAATTTGAGTGATTCTAAAAGGAATTTTATTAAATTGGAAACTTAAATTTGATAATAGAAAAGATGGTTCTAAAAAAGGAGGTAAAATGAAGCCGAAACAAAATTGCTATTATAGAAGGATGAAATTGGAATTTTTGAAAAAGTGTATTCCTAGAAGCTTCCACACACTTCTCCCTTCTTCTCCCATCTTTTTAAGTATGAAATTTTCTACCTAAAATATAGAATATGATATGTTCTCTTAGGCGCACAAGAAGGGGAATAAAAGGAGGATTAAAATCAAGGAAAAGGTAGGTAAATCCATGGAATTTCATGCTTTTTCTTCCTCCAACCTTGTTCCTCTCCTTCCATGCTTTCTTTTTATGGTTTTCTTAAGATGATTGGTTCTGTTTTTGGTCCAAAACTTAGATGGGCAGTTCAAAAATCTTGAAGAGAAGCAAACTAAGAGGAAGAGGCCTTGAAAATAAGCTTGAATCTAAGGTAATTGCTTGTTGTAGTTACTTCTTCTCCTTGCTCCATGGATGTGTATGATTTCGGGGAGGTTTTTTTGCCCAAAAACAAGAGGGGAACTATGAGTAAGAGGAATGTGGCAAGAAATTCCAAGAAAAACCAATAGAAATCAAGTTAGGAAAGTGTGAAGTTTTCTAGGGTTTTGTAAAATTTGATTTTATATGAATGTTTCCTAAGTTGAACCTTCCTAAGACCTCTAAAAACCCTCCCAAATGGCTCTCCCATCAAGGAAAAAGCAAGAACTCCATGAACCTTCCTTAGTGTGCTTGTCTCAGCCTAGGCTAGTTCATAGAGTTAGGGAGTGTTTTAATTTGTCCTAACCTTGGTTTGGGACTTTATATGATGTTAGAAGATGAGAGAAACTATTGAGAAAGATTTAGGAGCCATGGATTGTGTGTAACACCATAAATTCTAGCTCATTTCATGACATTCATGGGCTTCACATCATCAATTCCATGAAAGTGTAGAGAAAAAAGGACTACAATAATGACTATTTTCGTGTTGCGTTATGTTTAAAATTTCCATTCGATGTTACGTGGACCGTGTGAGCTCATACTATACTCTCCCATATTTAATTACATGTAGACAACTCATTTACATCATACAATGTGGCTCACAACTCAAAAAAAATGAAATGAAGCATAAAATATGGAGGTTAAATTTCGGACAGCCTTTACCTCTTTTCTGTCCAAAATTTGGAAAATCATAACTAATTCTAGAAAAATTAAAAACATGCATTCTTGGTCATTCTGGAAAGCTGCAGATGTTTACTTCACAATAAAAATATGTCCAAATCATAACATCCATTACAAAGGACTTTTGACCTCTAAAATAGTCCAGAGGTCAGACTGTATTCTGGAACTGTCACAGAATTCTGTAGAAAATTTTGAAAATGTCCAATTAATTTCAAAAAAAATCCAATCTATACAAATGATACAATTTAGAAAGCTGCAGATGTTAGCTAGAGGGAAAAAATATTTCCAGACTAGCTCAGGCAACCCAGACCTCAAAATTTAATAGAATAGTAACTTAGGGTGGGCGAAATCCTTGTACTAGACAGAATGTTCAAAAATTCATATCTCCCTCTCTAAACCTCCAAATGAGGTATTCTAGTTGTCATGAGTCATTATAAATGTCTAGTTTATCTGCATAAAATTTTATGGCAATTGGACATCGTTTGGGCCTTGTGTGATAGAATTCATTTTCGGACCAAATGAATAGTGCAGTAGACCAAAACCAGAAAAATTGCCAACTTTGAAAAATTCTCAAATATTTTGCAGACCTCCAAAAATTATGATCTTTAATTTCTCAAAAAGCTCTTAATGAGACCTATTTGCATGCCAAATCTCAGACTAGGAATAGCTCATTTGGTTAAAAAGTGACATAGGGTTCCATTATGGTCATTTTTGGTTCCATATGGGATACCAAAATTGCCAAATGGCTTCCCTTTGGTTTTGGCACCTTTTGGGCAAGTTTAATAGCACATTTAGGACTTGTGTGAGTTGCCCAAATGATTCCAAACCTCATGCATCTCATTTTGGCCTTTACATGCACACATATGCACATTTCCATAAACTCATTCATAAAGTTATCTTTGCCATACATACTCAATTCACATTCTATCATTTACATAACACATAATTTCATTTCTATATCATATAATATCACAATTACATATGTCTCGAGGGTTATAAATCATTTACAACAATAATATACATCATTATGGTTCATTATGGCTTAAAAAGGTAAATGCTAGACATATGGATGTTAATCTTCTTCCTTCAATGTTGTTGGCTCCTATTACCATCGCCACTTGGTCCACCTAGCATGTGAGATCATTGGAGAGGAGGGAATGAGATTCAAAGAATCCCAATAGCTCATCTCCCATTTAATTATACATAATATATGCAAAGCAAGCCTTAAAAATGCATGCATAGATAAAATGGGAGTTATGAACATTCAAGAAGCAAGCTTGGCATGTGAACAAATCATACAAGACATTCAAGAGCTCACTAAGTATTTGGATTGGCCTCACACTTTTCCTTATAGATTTTGAATTTGCCTCACCCATTCTTTAAGAGCTTTGGACTCAACCGTACTCTTAAGAGTCTACTTTACTTTTGAGAGACTCTTTACTTTATCTTAAACAATCTCAAGGGTTCTTCGCTTATCCTCACCATGGTCAAGAGTTCTTGGCCTCTCCACACTTAAGCAAACTCAATAAACATCATACATTCATTTGAAAGCATAACATGACATTATGAAATTATAGCATATAAAATCATGCTAGCATACTTTTCATGGCTTTAAAATACACATACACACATTCTAAGGCAAGCTAAACACATATCCATGCATGAGAGAAGGTGGAGAGAGCTACCTTGCACACAATCACACACTTTTTCCTTGGATTTCAAGCCTCCTCTTTCGGCCACTGATAAGTATGATTTTTATACAATTTAATTCTCTTAACTTGGGCATTTTGACGATGGAATATGGTCTTAAAGGTTTAATTAGATTCAATTTGAATTCATTAGCCCCTTATGCACTTTGTGAATTAATTCGCAAAATTATTGAGTTTTAATATATGAATTTCTTTTAAATAATCTTGTGGATAATTCTACTCAATAATTTTCATTCTTTTGTGTAGGTTTCTTGTTGGGCAATTGGTGTTTGAATAAGAGATTGTTTTGGAGAAGAAGTGGAGGTTTGCCAAGTCCAAGGAAGCCATGCATTCCATCTTTTCATTCTCACATCTCTCACCCACTTGGTCTGCACATACATATCATGTATGGGCCTTCATCTATGGAGCATCAACACGTTGTGGCAAGAGAGAACAGAGCTGAAACAACGTGGCTGAAACAGAAAGGAAGCAACGGGTTCTACACTCACATAAGAAACACACTTACAGTAGTCAGCTCACTCAAGCGCACACCATGATGCATAGGCTGGAACTCGAGGAAACAGAGCAGCAGAAACAGAGAAGAATGAGTTATATGGAGCAGAGCGTGGATGAAGCAAGAAGCCACGAGAAAGAGCAAGGAGCTGACGTGGCTGGAGCTTAAGGAAAAGAGGACGTGACTTTCAGCGCTAGAATAACGAGCTGGGAGCTTCGTGCTTGGCTGAGGAAGAAACGAGAGAATGAAGAGCAACTCGAATGCCAAAAGAAATGCAAAGCCACGAAGAAGCTTCAGAAGCAACATGGGTGCATGAGCTGAATAAGGAATGGGGCCCACAATCACATAAACAAAGATTAAAATAAGGAGCTTCAGACTTGGAATAAGAGGGAGAGCACGTGAAGGGAATTAAGAAAATGCCTTCAGCCGATTGAAATTAGAAAGGAGCACGTGAAGTCATTAGAAAACACGTGAGAAGAGGATACACGACGCCAGCACCCCATTCATTCACGCCTCATTAATCCTTATTCCCTCGGTCATTGGCCTTTTAAACCCTCACCTTCGTCCTTATTCATACGCCTCATTGAACCCTCGTCTTGCCGTCATACATGCCTTCACGCCTCCACTCACATAACCATCCATCTCTCCATTCTTTCCATCTCCATTCCATCGTAATATGAAGATTTAATCTCCATCTTGAGGCTAGCAAGGGAGGAAGCTTTTGGCTGAAGCTTGAATCCTTGGAAGAATGCAAAATTCTGGCTAAGATTTCTTATTTTTTTTTAGCACTTTTTCTTTTTCTTGTATAATCTCGGTTGAGTTATATTTGATTGAGAAATTGTGTAATTAATTAGTGACTGGTTAGACACTGATTAGGAAATATTTTTGTTGATTAATTGGTTGAATTTGAATATGATTTTTCATTATTCTCTCTAATCTCTCATGTATGCCACGAAGGTGTTCGATGAAATGCATGGGTGAGATTTTGTGTTTGATTGTTTGATTTGAGAATTCCTTAGTGTTTAGTTGGTTAATTAAACATTTTTAGATGATGAATCAGAAGATAATTAATTAGTTAATCAATCAAATTAGATGTTCATTGATCTTAAAGATAAGAGTTAACGGTTTAATGCGGGATTGAGGTCTCAGTTCAATATTAGATTGTTAATCTTTTGATTCTTGTGTGGTAACTCAAGATAACTTGTAATGAACATAATTAGGAATTCTTAGGCCAGAATTAATCACAATTGGAATAGGATAAGGATAGTGGATACCAAGAGACCATTCCTAAGCTAGTCACAAGCCATTATCTACCACAATTCATCTAATTAGGTAGCAATTAGGAATTTTAATTTGGTTCCATTTTAATTATTTTAAATCAACCAAACCCCCCTTAGTTTAGAAATTTTTAGAGTCTTTTAACACTTAGAAAACTCAATTAAATATTGAATTCCAATTCCAAAGGAGATGACCTAGGTTGTACCACTTACTACATTTTTAATCAACCTAGTTTTATTTTGAGGGTTGTACGACAAGCCCGTCAAAATTTGGCGCCGTTGCCGGGGATTTGGATTTTTAATTATTTAAGGAAGTTTTCTCAGTGTTTTTGTTTTGTTTTATCTCTTTTTTGATTCTATTTTAGCTGAATTTTTGCTCTGTTTCGAGCTTGGAATTGGGTAATTTCGGTGTTGCGTATTAATTTGCCTACTTGCTGGAATTTTCGTTTAAAGTGCCCAGAAAATTCTCAATTTCTGGAGATGGTTTCTCTTGGCCTAGACATAATTTATGGAAGCCAATTAGGTTCTTGAAATGAACTCTAAGGTCACACAACTTGCTTAAATATTAAATTGTTCTATAACTCCTATTATAGTCCACAAATGCACCTAATGAAGCAACACCCCTCAAACAATTTCTAGGCTCCATTCTTTCCTTTCAAATATGATTCTTGACTCCTTTTAAGCCTCTTGGAGTCATCACACAATTAAAACAAAGGGTCTAACATCATGTTGCTTCCTTAAGTCATAATATGAAACCTAAAGCACTAAATCACTTTCTATGAGTTCTAAATTTTCTCCAAGGCCTCCCCTCATTTTCATTCATCAAATATGACTCAAGAATGGCTTTATAAAAATTTAAAACTCTCCCTGGCTACCCCAACCTTGCTTGGCCGAGACTATGCCCCTTTTTGGCCCCCTTGGAATTTGCTTAGTTTTCTTGAAGGAGGAAGCATGTGGGGAGCATCTTAAGGATCTTAGGAGCTCATTTAAACTCTTAATTAAACCTAGGAATCATCATATAAAATCACATTTAGGAAGGTGCACACAAAACCATAGAATTTGCATCTTGAAATCTAATGGTTATTTTGTTGTTTTCTTTAGATGTTCTTGTTCTTATCCATCAAATACTTAAGATTCATGCTTGATTGGGCTTGGACATCATATCCTTCTATAGCTCCTAGGGTTAGGAAAAATGGAGAAGAAGGGTGGGTGAAGACATCAACCATAGGATGAGATTTTATCTAGTTTCCTTGCTTATTTTGGCTTGAATCTTGCTTTCTCCAAGCTCCTCTCTTCAAATCCGAAATTTCCCTTGAATTTCTCCCTTGAATTAGATTTATAAAATCCATTTTAATCAAAAGAAACAAAGGAGAAGGGAGGAGAAGAGGTGTGGATGGAGAAAAGCATGAAAAATCACCATGAAAACATACCTTAAGCTTGGATTTTCTCCTTCTTCTTCTTCCTCTCTTGTGCGCCCAAACCCTAGCTCCCTTCTTCTGAAATTATGCAGAAAATTCTGATTCTAAATCTGGGGGAAAGTGGGGTGCCACCTATATATAGATATAGGAAAGTGACTTTTTCAAAAATTTCAATTTTGTCCTTCGTGCTTTGCATTTTCGTTTCTCTTTCGTTTTAGCTCCTTTTTGAGAACCGCCTTTTCCATTATGAAATTTAGGTTCCCAAGTAAGTAAAATTCCTTTGGAATCACTCAAATTGGAGCTAAAACCTTCCTGAACGAATTCGTCAAAGTTTGGGTGCACCAACATTGGAAAACGTCCACCTGAGGGGTTTTAACTGTCTCGGGGCTTTCCATGGTTTTTAGGGCTTCTGGGACCCCCAGAGAACTCAAAATTTTCATTTAAAAAGCCCTCCTCTGTGAATTCTAAAATTTTCTCAAAATTACGAAATTGTTTTCATTTTGTAAGAAATTGTTTCTTCATTCTAACTCAGTTTTTCTTTTTGTTTGAGTCTGGGATTCTCATTTTTAGGAGTTTAGAATGCTTCTCAAATTTTTTGGTACCTTAACTACATTGTTTTTGGGGACTTCTTTTTGTATCCAATGAATTTCATTTGTTTACGGAGAAACTGTACATTATGTTTCTCACGTTTTCTCTTGTTTTTAGAAAATCAGATGTTACATTAAGAGATAGGACAATGGTGTCCATAATGGTGCCTTATGAAGCAACTTAGTTTTCCAATTGTGCAAGTGAATGTATAAGGGCTCCAAGGACCTTAAATGAGTTCAAGAAGTCTAGAAATAACAAAAGAATGGAGCCTAGAACTTGAAATATGAGAGTTGCTTCATTAGGCCAATTATGGAACCATTATGCCACTTATGAGACCAAGTGTGTATTCAAGCTTTAGTTTAGTGTCTTGGCTTGCTTCAAGTGTATAATTGTGTGTTGTTTATGTTGAAGATTGTGCCCTAAGCCAATCATTGTATTGAAAACATTATTTTTATTATGAAATAAGAGTTTTCTTTTTATTACATTATTATATTATTTGCATGTTTATATATAATAATATCCATGGATAAGTCATTTTTGAATTATCCAAAATGTCTCTAATCAATCATCCTTGTGGGAACAACGATGAATTAAGATTAGTATGATTTTGATTAATTAAGTGTTAATCATGTATGATGATATGAATCAAAATTATAGGCGTGTGTTAGAGAACAGGACGCTGGATAGACCCGTCATGAGATAAGCTACATGGATTAGGTCATAAGTTTATCTCATATATAACCGTGTCATTGATCCCTTGGACCTGAGATCACCATAGATTCCTACATAAAGGACACTGTACTTTGGCATAGTCTAATGTCACCTTTAACCGGGTGATTATAAAGACTATGATCAGGTATAATGGAATCTATGCAGAGGAAAATGAGTAGTCAAGATAGAATTTGTCCCTCTGATTAATAAAGAGATATCTCTGGGCCCCTCGATGAATGTGACTGAGAAATGCATGGCCATGCTCAGATGGAAAGGGTTCCATCTTATAATCAGTCTGCTCGGAGATCGAGAAAGTTACGATCGAGCAAGTTGAGGATGACATTTCCATGCCTCATACTCTATCTAGATATCGTGTGACAAAAGAGATATGATAGGGTTATAAGATAGGTTGCATCAGATCACCGATCCCGTATGATTTGGGTAGTTACAATGTCTTGCTAGAAGCCGCTTGTGATTTGTGGGTCAAATAGTAGTTGGCCCATTGCCAACATCATATGGGCCTGCAGGGTCGCATACAAGAACGGACCAACTCAAGCTAAAGTGTCCACATTCATTGAATCAGAAATGTGTCTAGATTCAATGAATATCTAGGATGGAGGAATTATTTATATATATATAAATAATAAAATTTGAAATATATTATATATATATATATTATATATATATATATATTATATTTGATATTATATATATATATATGTATATAAATATATGAATTAATTTAAATTTGATTCTATTAAATAGATTTAAATTTAAACTAATCAGATAATTTAAATTTGATTCTATCAGATAGATTTAAATTTAAACTAATCAGATAATTTAAATTAAGCTCTAGATATTGTTAGTTTAAATTTAAACTATAGGATAGATTTGAATTTAAACTAATAAATATATTTAATTAATTTTGATTAATTAAATATATATGAAACTCTAGTCTATAAATAGGGGTTTCCATATCAGAAAAGATATAGCTAGAGCTGCCTCCAAAATCCTTAGAGAGAGGGACACAGTACGAACATCATACGGACTATACGGAATTATACGGACAGCTGCTAGCACATCGTTTGAGTTGCTGAACCCCGTTCGTGTGGATACCAGTAGAGGGAGCTGATCTACGGTCAGTTTCTGTGATTCAAATAAAAGTAAACAACAAACTCAATTGACAGAAAAAGGTAATTCTCTGAACCTGTTCAGTTTAAGCAATTTTGACAGATGCTTAGTGGGAATTGGGACCAAAATTTTAAACGTTTCCGCTGTGTGCCTCCCATAATTCTCAATAGTGGTATCAAAGCCACGTCAATAATTGCTTAAATTGAGTACCTATGTGTTCTAAGAATTTTATCTTATAATCAATTTTTCGCATGTGCTAATATAAGATATGTATGCGATGTTGATTTGATCAAATTATTTTAAAAGCATGAAATCTAAGCGTATAGTTCCTTTTAATGAATTCGTTGATATATATGATATATGTATAGTTTTCAATGTGATTGGGAACATAATTATTAATCTATTACATATATATATTTGATATATTTTGTATAGATTATATTCTGTTTCAAATTCAAATTTGTTTCACTATATATGTGACGCATTAAATGAATCTATCATTGCTATTTAATTCTAGCACAACACAATCTAATTTAAAATTAATTCACTAAATTTATAGCCTTTCCTATGAGATGAGATGTTTGTAACATGTGTTTGTGTTGTGATTTGTTTGGATGGGTATGGTGCATGATATGACCCTAGGATACTTATGGTTTGTAATTTTTAAAATACGGCCTGCATGTCGTGCCTCTCTCTATTCATTCTGAATGTACATTCTTTTCTCATCTCACACTCCCCTCGAATGTTTAAGTGAGGTTTCTCTTTGTATATCTAGATTTTATTTTAGAGGAATCTTCTCATTGGCTTGGGAGGAGATAGGATAGATGGGCCATATTATGTCACATTTATTTTAAGATTTATGATGAGATCATATGTATGTATGTATGCTATCATAGTATATAATTGTGTGACAACTACTTTTATGAAATAATGAAATAAAATCCTTCATATAAAATTTTAAGTTACAATGCCACCCACTAATGAACATCTGTCAAGACTTTGATCACCTGACTGTAAGTTCCACCAAAGTGAGATACACTTAGGTTATCTTAGTAAGGCAGCTTGGGTAATGGTGATACTCATAAGTTTCATAGTGGTTTGACTTAATTGAAACTATCAAAACGGTTTTGGGTCTCAAGGCATTAGATGGGATTAAACATGCCAAATCATGTGATGAATGAATCCTATAAAAGATCTAAGAGTTACATGTAATGTAATTGGTAAACGAGTTACCTACCTAAATAGCTTAATTTTAAGTGTCTTGTCAAAGCAGACTTATAATTAAGTGAAATATGGGTCTTAGTCCGCTAAATTAAATTGAGGGTTATTTTTAGTGGAAAGTTATTAATTTGATATTCTGTTGTAGAAAAAAACGTCGACAAATAACTCTGCTGCACTATCATTGTGATCCGTCCTTGAGAAGGACAAACTCAATAGGACAAACTTTCTTGACTGGTTTAGGAACTTGAGAATTGTTCTCAAACAAGAAAGAAAGCTATATGTCCTAGATGAGCCCATTCCTGAGGAGCCTGTAGCCAATGCTCTAAGAGTACAGAAGGATGCCTACACCAAGCATCTCAATGATTCTGTAGATATGGGATGCCTGATGTTAACCACCATGGTCCCAGAACTTCAAAGAGATTTGGAACTTATGGAGGCTTATGAGATGATTGTGCATCTCAAGGAAATGTTCCAACAACAGGCAAGGCAAGAAAGGTTTGAAACCACTAAGGCCTTGCATTCCTGTAAAATGGTTGAAGGTGCATCAGTTAGCACTCATGTTTTGAAGATGAAAGGCTACCTTGATCACCTTGAGAGGCTTGGATTTCCCATGAGTCAGGAGTTATCTACAGATTTGATCTTAAACTCACTCCCTGAAAGTTATGACCAGTTTGTCATGAACTACAATATGAACAATATGGAGAAATCTATTTCTGAACTGCATGGGATGCTTAAAACTGCCGAGCAAAATATTAAGAAAAATCCAAGCTCTATTTTAATGGTTCAGAAAGGTAAAGGAATGAAAAAGAAAGGCAAAGGCAAAGGAAAGGCCCTAAACAATAAGTTCAAGAACCAAAACAAGCTTAAACCCAAGCCTGAAGCCAAGAAGGCAAAGCCTCCCAAGGAAGGAGTTTGTTTCTATTGCAATGAGCCTGGTCATTGGAAGAGAAACTACAAGCTCTACCTGGAAGATCTAAAGAAAAGAAGAATAGCGGGGCTATTGCTTCAGGTATCTATCTTATAGAAATTAATCTTTCTACTTCTCCTACGTGGTTATTAGATACTGCATGTGGAACTCACATTTGTACAAATGTGTAGGGTCTTAAAAGGAGTAGGAAGTTGAAAAAAGGGCGAAATAGACCTACGAGTTGGAAATAGAGCAAGAGTTGCTGCTTTAGCTGTAGGCACTTATAAATTAGTTTTGCCCAATGGGCTTTTGTTAATTTTGAACAATTGCTATTATGTTCCTACTTTGAGTAGAAACATAATTTCACTTTCTTATTTGGATAAGAAAGGTTTTATTTCAATTATTGGGAATAATAAATGTTCTATTTATCGTAATGACATTTTTTATGCAGATGGTGATTTGCATGGTGGTCATTATTATTTAAATATTGATACTCCCAATAATCAAGATGTCTATAACATAACTACCAAGAGGATCAAGACTAACGACTTGAATCCAACCTATCTCTAGCACTATCGTCTAGGCCACATAAATGAGAAACGCATTTCAAAGCTCCATCAAGATGGACTTCTGAAATCATTTGATTTTGAATCATTTGACACATGCGAATCTTGTATATTGGGAAAGATGACTAAGGCACCTTTCACTGGACACAGTAAGCGGGCCACTAACTTATTGAGCCTAGTACATACTGATGTATGTGGTCCACTAAGTACAACTGCTAGAGGAGGCCACTTGTACTTCATTACTTTTATAGATGACTATAGCAGATATGATTACATCTATTTAATGAAACACAAATCTGAAGCTTTTGAAATGTTCAAAATATTCCAAAATGAGGTATAGAATCAGCTTGGCAAATCTATTAAAGCACTTCAATCTGATCGAGGTGGTGAATATTTGAGCCAAGAGTTTATTGACCATCTTAGAAATTGTGGTATTGTCTCATAATTAACCCCACCAGGAACACCACAATAGAATGGCATTTCTGAATGAAGGAACCGAACCTTATTAGATATGGTTCAATCCATGATAAGTCAAACAGATCTTCCACCATCCTTTTGGGGCTATCATTAGAAAAAGCTGCGTTTACACTAAACCGTGTTCCATCTAAGGCTGTTGAAAAGACACCATATGAGATATGGATTAGGAAAAAGCCCAGTTTATCTTTTCTCAAGATTTGGGGATGCGAGTATATGTTAAGCAACAGGCCTCAAATAAGTTAGCACCCAAATCTATAAAATGTCTTTTTGTGGGTTATCTTAAGGAAACTAAAGGATACTACTTCTACAACCCTACTGAGAACAAATTGTTTGTTGCTCGAAATGGTATCTTTTTAGAAAGAAAATTTATCTCTAAAAGAACCAGTGGGAGTAAGATACATCTTGAAGAAGTTCGAGAGCCACAAAATCGCATTGAACCGGAGATGGAAAATCGAGAAGACTCACAACAAGTTGTTGAGCCTACTCAAGTAACACAAGGCCCACGAAGGTCTGATAGGACATGACATTAGCCTCAAAAAGATGAGCCAACCACCTATCAAGAGGCCATAATGGGATCAGACTCTGAGAAATGGCTAGAAGTCATGAATTCTGAGATGCAATCCATGTATGACAATCAGGTATGGACCTTGATTAACCCACCTGAAGGTATAAAAGCCATAGGGTGCAAGTGGGTTTTCAAGAAGAAAACAGACATGGATGGCTAAGTGCATACCTTCAAGGCACGATTGGTTGCAAAAGGATTCAAACAAACACATGGTATAGACTATGATGAAACCTTTTCACCAGTCGTTATGATCAAATCAATCAAAATCCTTCTCGCCATTGTTGCGTACTATGATTATAAGATTTGGTAAATGGACGTGAAAATAGCATTCCTTAATGGAAAGCTGCTTGAAGATGTGTATATGACACAACCTAAAGGTTTTATGCGTCCAGAGGATTCTGGGAAGGTTTGCAAGCTTCAAAAATCCATTTATGGATTAAAGCAAGCATCTCAGAGTTGGAATCATCGCTTTGATGAAGTAGTCAAAGATTTTGGTTTTATCCAAAATATTGATGAACCTTGTGTTTACAAAAAGGTTAGTGGGAGCACAATTGTATTTCTAGACTTTATATTGATGACATCCTACTTATTAGAAATGACATTCCTACCTTGCAGATTGTTAAGTCTTGGTTAGGAAAGTGTTTCTCAATGAAAGACTTAGGCGAGGCCAATTACATCCTTGGGATTAGAATCTATAGAGATAGATCCAAGAGGCTAATTGGTCTAAGTCAATGCACCTACATAGACAATGTATTGCATAGATTTAGTATGCAAGATTCAAAAAGGGGTTTTGTACCTATGTCTCATGGCATCAATCTCAGCAAGACTCAGTGTCCTAGTACATGTGATGAGAGAGAGCGCATGAGTAAGATTCCATACGCCTCGACTATTGGATCTATCATGTATGCCATGTTGTGCACGCGATTAGATGTCATATGCCTTGAGTATGACTAGTAGATTTTAATCAGATCTATGTGAGAATCACTGGACTGTCGTCAAGAATATCCTAAAGTACTTGAGAAGAACTAATGATGTATTCTTGGTGTATGGAGGATTGGATGACAAGCTTGTTGTAAACAGTTACACAGATGCAAGTTTTCAATCTGACAAAGATGATTCTAGATCGCAATCAGGATTTGTATTCTGTTTGAATGGTGGAGCAGTAAGTTAGAAGAGCTCAAAGCAAAGTATTGTGGCTGATTCTACAATAGAAGCTGAGCACCTAGCAGTATCAGATGCAGCTAAGGAAGCTATTTGGATTAAAAAGTTCATTACTGAGCTAGTGGTGGTGCCTACCATTTGAAATCTGATAGATTTGTTCTGTGACAATAATGGTGCAATAGCACAGGCTAAAGAACCTAGGTCACATCAAAGGACAAAACACATACTCAGGCGATATCACCTTATCAGAGAAATCATTGATAGAGGTGATATAAAGATATGCAAAATACTAACTGATGACAATATTGTTGATCCTCTTACTAAGCCGCTTGCACAGGCAAAACATGATCGTCATGTTAGGTCAATGGGTATTAGAAACATTAATGATTGAACCTAGTGTAAGTGGGAGTTGTTGGAGATTGTGCACTAGGTCAATCATTGTATTATGAACAATGTTTTTATTATGAAATAAGAGTTTTCTTTTTATTACATTATTATATTATTTGCATGTTTATATATAATAATATCCATAGATAAATTATTTTTGAATTATCCAAAATGTCCCTAATGAATCATCTTTGTGGGAACAACGATGAATTAAGATTAGTATGATTTTGATTAATTAAGTATTAATCATGTATGATGATATGAATCAAAATCATAGGCATGTGTTAAAGAACAAGACGCTGGATAGACCCGTCATGAGATAAGTTACAAGGATTAGGTCATAAGTTTATCTCATATATAACTGTGTCATTGATTCCTTGGACCTGAGATCACCATAGATTCCTACATGAAGGACACTGTACTTTGGCATAGTCTAATGTCACCTTTAACCGAGTGATTATAAAGACTATGATCAGGTATAATGGAATTCATGCAGAGGAAGATGAGTAGTCAAGATGGAATTTGTCCCTTTGATTAATAGAGAGATATCTCTGGGCCCCTCGATGAGTGTGACTAAGAAATGCATGGCCATGCTCAGATGGAAAGGGTTCCATCTTATAATCAGTCTGCTCGAAGATCGAGAAAGTTACGATTGAGCAAGTTGAGGATGACATTTCCATGCCTCATACTCTATCTAGATATCGTGTGACAAAAGGGATATGATAGGGTTATAAGATAGGTTGAATTGGATCACCGATCCCGTATGATTTGGGTAGTCACAATGTCTTGCTAGAAGCCGCTTGTGATTTGTGGGTCAAACAGTGTAGTTGGCCCATTGCCAACATCATATGGGCCTGCAGGGTCGCACACAAGAACGGACTAACTCGGGCTAAAATGTCCACATTCATTGAATCATAAATGTGTCTAGATTCGATGAATATCTAGGATGGAGGAATTATTTATATATATATATATAAATAATAAAATTTGAAATATATTATATATATTATATTTGATATTATATATATATATGTATATATATATATGAATTAATTTAAATTTGATTCTATTAGATAGATTTCAATTTAAACTAATCAGATAATTTAAATTTGATTCTATCAGATAGATTTAAATTTAAACTAATCAGATAATTTAAATTAAGTTCTAGATATTGTTAGTTTAAATTTAACCTATAGGATAGATTTGAATTTAAACTAATAAATATATTTAATTAATTTCCTCTAATTAAATATATCTAAAACTCTAGTCTATAAATAGGGGTTTCCATATCAGAAAAAAGATATAGCTGGAGCTACCTCCAAAATCCTTAGAGAGAGGGGCATAGTACGGACATCGTACGGAATTGTACGGACATCATACGGACTATACGAAAATTGTACGGACAGGCTGCTAGCACATCATTTCAGTTGCTGAACCCAGTTCGTGTGGATACCAGTAGAGGGAGCTGATCTGCGGTCAGTTTCTGTGATCCAAATAAAAGTAAACAACAAACTCAATCGACAAAAAAAGGTAATTCTCTGAACCTGTTCGGTTTAAGCAATTTTGACGGATCCTTAGTGGGAATTGGGATCAAAATTTTAAACGTTTCCACTGTGTGCCTCCCATAATTCCTAACAATTTATGGTGGCTAGGCCAAGAGAACACCCACCCACCTAGGTGCACTTGTGAGGCTGAAAATATGGAAGGAAAGGATCAAGAAAAGCTTGCATAAATCCAAGGTAGCTCTCTACCTCATTCTCTTGCATTCTTGTGTGCATATGTATATCATTGTGTGCTTGTGTACGCTCTTGTGATTTGAGAATATGCCACTTGATGTCTTGAGGTTGCATGGGTACTAATGTGTTGTCTTGAATATCATTGATTGTGAGAATGGCTCCCAAGGGTGAGGTAATGCTAAAATTCCCTTAATGTGGGTGAGGAGGTACCAAAAGTCTCAAGGCATGGGTGAGACTAGGTCAAAAGTCTCTTGTGTAACACCATAATATATTATCTCTATCTAGCCTCCCTCTAGGCTCGATTCCATATGATTTCCAAAGAATCAGTACCAACCGTGACATTTTCATGCTATAAAACGGGGTTTCAAACACTCATCTTTTACCCCATGGGTCCCTTGAATCCATCATTCCCATTTCCTACTCACAATCCATTTATACAACTCATACATAGCATAAAACAAGCCATAAGCCACGGGAATGGAGCCAAAAACCAGAAAAATGCAATTTCTTACATGGGTCCAAAAGTTATATTTTTGGCTCTAACTTTGGAAAATCATATCTAATTATAGAAAAATGAGAATCTAGAAACCTATAGCTTTCTGGAAAGCTCTAGGTGTTAAGTTTACACTAAAAATAATTTCCAACCATAATCTCAGTGTTTGGACCATGTTTGACATCGAAAATGAGACAGAGGTCCGGCTGTCCCTGTTTCTGGCGCAGCTTACTATCATGGACTTCGAAATTTCATAACTAAATCCACAAAAATCCAATCTGGATACACTATACCAATTTGGAAATATAAAGATGTCTACTAGAGGAGAAAAATAAGTTCAGATCAGTTCAGTAGCCCCTACACCCTGAAAACTGATGGAACATTAACGGAGGTTGGATGGCTCCTCTGATGCTGATATAGAACTTCAGAAGGTTCATTCTCTCTCTACAGACCTCCTATTTAGGTGATTTCAGTTTTTATAGGTCACTGTAGTTGTCTAGTTTATGTGTATACAATTTCACGACATTTGGACTCCATTTGGTCCATGAATGCAAGGGATTTCCTTTCTGACCTATGGTAACAGTACATGACCAACACTATCAAATTTTCCCAAATTCAAAAATTCGCAAAATATTCTCTAGACCTCCAAATATTACCCACTTTAGCTTCCCAAGAAGCTCTATACAAACTCTAGAGGCATGCCAAATTTCATAGCAAGAAGAGCTCGTTTCGTCAGACTTTGACGGAGCTCACAAAATTAATGGTTTTGGCACCCAAAATGGTCAAAGTGGATCCAAATGGCCTCCCACATGTTCTCACACCTCATTGACAAGTTTGAAAGCATAAAAATAGTCTATATAACATGTCCAAGTGGTTCAAATCATCATACATTTCAAACTCACTATGCTACGGGCCAAAATACACAATCCCGTGCAAGCCACAAAAAGGGCAAAACCCACATTTGCATTACTTTGGCTATCTACATAGTTTATACATCATCTTTCCAAACATTTACACTTGCTACAATATTTACATCTCAAAAATAGAATGTGCATATTCATTTTGGCACCTCTTTACATCAAAAGAGTCAAAATAAGCTAATATCTAGCTAAACATGCTTCTAGGCTCCTTGTTGTGCACTTGGTTCTCCTTGAGCTCCACCTAGCATATTAAGATGGGAGGGGGAAGGGGTGAGATTCATAGAATCTCAGTAGCTCATGCACTCATTCAAGGAAGCAATCAAGGCATATAACAAGTCAAAGCATGTAATTTAGCATCCAACCATTCTCAATTACATAATACATGTTGTACATGCCATGGAAATGACAACAATGCCACAAGTAAGCTCTAGGGACTTTTGGTCTAGCCTCAACCGAGTTTAGGGACTTTTAACTTGGCCTCACTCGGTTATGAGACTTTTGGCCTTGTCTCACCCATCTCAAGAGACTTTCGGCTCTACCTCACCCATCTCAAGGGACTTTCGGCACTACCTCACCCGAGCAATTCTCATAATCCAACACACAAGCACATTGGTATCAATGCATCAAAGCAATAGCATATGGCATATTTCACACAATGAGCATTACACAAGCATACAATGACTATTACATCCAAGAATGCAAGAAGAAAGAGTGGAGAGAGAGCTACCTTATAAGCCAGTACAAGCCTTCCCTTTCAATTTCTCTTCTCCCTTCTTAGGTTCACAATCACACCTTGATGGAGGTGCTTCACTTGAGCCTAGACACAACAAAAGCATGGAATTACTCTCTCATAACTCAACAACTCTTAGGAGTTCTTTAGAGCAAACCTTGCTAACATATAAGAACCTAGGGTTCCCTCTCTCTCTCTAGAATGTCACCAACTCTTCCTCTCTCTCAAGCTCTTAAGTTAGTAGAACCAACATTCTTAAGGAAAACAAAGAAGTTCAAGAGTGTTTTCCACTTTCCCTCTTCTGACCCATGCCTAAAACCCCACTAATTTCACAAGCAAAACCATAGAAAGAGAGGGCAAAGAGAGGAGATCAAGATTCTAAGAAGAAAAGAGATAAACTTGCTTACCTTTTCTTTGTTCTTCCTCCTTCTCTTGGTCTCTCTCACTCTCCACACCTCTTTTCTCTCCTTGGGTCGAAGTCTAGGGCAAATATGAGAGAAAGAATGAGTTGGGGCATTTAAAGAAGTCAAATTCTCACTTTTTACTCTTTTCCTAACTGACCCTCGCTATAGCGAAAATTAACGTTCGCTACGGCGAGCTCGTATCAGTCACCTTCGCTATGGTGAGGTTTAACCTTCGCTACGGCGAGCTCGTATCAGTTCCAGACCCTCGCTTTCACTGTGGCACATGCTATGACGAGCAGCCCCCTGGTTTTTGTATGGAAGGCCCGCACTCGCTATAGCAAACAGCTACTCTCGCTATAGCGAAAAAATACTCTCGCTATAGCCTGGACATTTCTCGCTATTGCGAGAAGACTTAGAAAAATTCCTAAATTTCGAAAATTTTCAGCTTTCTTCTTTCTTTTCCTTTTCCCTTTTTTTCCAGTTGTTACATTTCTACCCCTCTTAAATGAAATTTCGTCCTCAAAATTTAAAGACTTACCTCAAGGGAATAACTCTGGATATTTTTGCCTCATTTCATCCTCCAATTCCCAGGTTGCTTCCTCAGATGTCAGACCTCTCTAGATCACTTTCACCAGATGAATGTTCTTGCTTCTCAGCTGTTTCAGCTTAGCATCCACAAGTCTCTCCGGTCTCACTATATAGGAAAGATCTTCCTGCAATTGCACATGCTCATATTCTATGACATGTGAGGGGTATGGTAAATACTTTTTCAACTGGGAGACATGAAAAACACTGTGGATTTGGGTTAGGTTAGGTGGTAAGGCTATTCGGTAAGCCACGGGTCCAATTTTCTCAAGGATTTCAAATGGACCAATATACCTAGGATGGAGCTTCTTTACCCTCATTGACCGACCTACTCCCATCACTGGAGATACTCGAATAAACACATGGTCTCCAATCTCAAACTCTAACGGCCTTCTTCGCTTATCAGCATAACTTTTCTGCCTACTCTGGGCTATGAGGAGTCTCTTTCTAATCAATTCTATTTGTCGGGTGGTCTGGTCTACAATCTCAGGTCCTATCATACTCCTCTCACCTAGCTTAACCAAACACAGAGGGGATCTGCACTTTCTCCCATACAAAGCCTCATAAGGGGCCATCTGAATATTAGAATAGTAACTGTTATTATACGCAAACTCTACTAGCGGTAAATACGCATCCCAGTTACCCCTCATTTCTAGCACACATGCCTTCAACATGTCTTCCAATGTTTGGATGGTCCTTTCAGTCTGACCATCTGTCTGGGGGTGATATGCAGTACTAAACCGCAACTTGGCCCTTAAAGCATGCTGCAATGACCTCCAAAAGTTCGATGTGAACCTGGGGTCTCTATCCGAAACTATGCTACTGGGTACTCCATGAAGTCGCACTATCTCTCTAATGTACAACTGGCCTAATCTATCCAGTGTATGAGTAGCCCTGATAGCTAAAAAGTATGCAGACTTCGTTAGTCTATCCACAACTACCCAAATAGCATCGTGTCCAGAGGATGTCCTGGGTAACCCCATAACAAAGTCCATGGCTATACTATCCCACTTTCACTCAGGGATATCTAGAGGTTGCAACAACCCAGCTGGCTTTTGATGTTCTATCTTTACCCTCTGACACACTAGGCATCTAGCCACATAATCCGTCACATCATTCTTCATCCCTGGCCACCAAAATATTCTTTTCAAATCCTGATACATCTTGGTGGCACCTGGGTGGATAGTATACTTACTCTTATATGCCTCTTCTAAAATGCATTCTCTCAACTCATTCTGACTAGGTACACAAATTCTATCTCGATATACTGTCATACCATTCTCAGACATCTTGAAATCTGAGGTCTTACCTTGGATAATCTCATTCCTGATCCATTTCAAGAACTCATCCTCTCTCTGGGCATCTAAGATCTAGGTTCTCAATATATTCTCAATGGGCTACATGGATGAATTTTCTACTTAGGGCATCCGCCACCACATTGGCCTTGCCCGAATGATATTTCAACACATAATCATAATCTTTCAGGAACTCCATCCATCTCTTCTGTCTCATATTGAGTTCTTTCTGGTCAAACAGGTATTTCAGACTCTTGTGGTCACTATAGATCTCTATGGTAGCACCATACAGATAGTGTCTCCAAATTTTAAGAGCAAACACAATGGCGGCTAACTCTAGGTATGCGTGGGATAATTCTCCTCATGAGGCCTCAACTGCCTCGAGGCATATGCCACTACTCGACCTTGCTGCATTAACACACATCCTAACCCTTTGCCCGAAGCATCACAATAAACCATAAATGGCTCACTAGGGTCAGGGATAATTAGTATAGAGGCAGTGGTCAGACAGAGTTTCAATTCTTGGAAACTCTTTTCACATCTATCATCCCACACAAAAGGTGTCTCTTTCCTAGTTAGCCTCGTCAGTGGTAAGGCCATCCGAGAAAAGTCTTGAATAAACCGTCTATAATACCCTACCAAACCTAGGAAACTCCTAACCTCGATGATTGTTCTAAGTCTATCCCACTGTAACATAGCCTCTACTTTATGGGGATCAACTGCGACCCCGTCTCGTGAGATCACATGACCTAAGAATCTTACTTTGGTCAACCAAAACTCACATTTATTAAGTTTGGCATACAACGTTTTCTCTCTCAAGGTGTCTAGGACTAATCTCAAATGCCTCTCATGCTCCTCAAAGGATTTGGAGTACACTAAAATATCATCAATGAAGACCACTACAAACTGATCTAGATACGGTCTGAATACCCTGTTCATGTAATCTATAAACACAGTGGGCGCATTCGTCAACCTGAATAGCATCATAAGGAACTCATAGTGCCCATACCTAGTTCCGAAGGCTGTCTTGGAGACGTCTTCAGTTCTCACTCTCAACTAGTGGTACCCAGTTCTAAGATCTATCTTGGAAAACACAGATGCCCCAACCAACTGATCTAACAAATCATCAATTCTAGGGAGGGGATATTTATTCTTGATGGTAACTTTATTTAACTCTCTGTAATCAATACACAAACGCAAGCTACCATCCTTCTTTTTCACAAATAACACCGGAGCTCCCCAAGGTGAGACACTAGGGTGGATAAACCCTTTCTCTAACAATTCCTCTATCTGCTCTTTCAACTCATTAAGCTCGGCGGGAGCCATCTTGTAAGAAGCTTTGGACACCAGTCCAGCCCCAGGCACTATGTCTATAGGGAACTCTAATTCTCTCTCAGGGGGTCGGCCACTAAAGTCAAACTCTCTAGGGAAAACTTCCAAGAATTCCCTGACAACTGGGATCTCCTCTATCCCTTCTTCTACCTCAGCTTGAATAGAGAAAAAGACTAGAAACCCTTGACATCCACACTCTAAATATCTCTCAGCCTGAGCAGTAGTCATAAAGGATAACTCAGCTCCTACCCTAGGTATGGTCCCATAAGTAGGTAGGGAAATTGTTTGGTATTCATAATCAAATATGGCATTATTTATGGCCAACCACTTCATACCAATAATCAGATCAATATCATGGAAGGGCATACAAACTAAATCAATAGTGGTATGATAATGGTTAAATTGAACAGTGACATTTAAGCAAGTATGGGAAGTAACCACGTGGCCTCCAATGGGTGTAGTGACAGACAAGTCAAATGGCAAGACACTAATAACCAGACCCAATTGCCTCACACAATCATAGGATATAAATGAGTGACTAGCACCCGAATCAAACATAGCAACTACAGGAAAGCCATTCACTATCAGCGTACCTCGGATCAAACTGGGAGATGCACTGGCTTCTTGCTGAGTGAGGGCGAACACTCGGCCCTGGGTCTGTGGCCTAGGAAGAGGCGTTGTATCCATCTGAGGACAGTGTCTAGCAATGTGCCCCGGCTTCCCACACTTGAAGCATGTCACCGGAGACTGCTAGAAGGATGACTGGCTCCGAGGAGGTGGCATACCTCGCTGTGGCCTTTTATTCCATGGCCCTTTGCCTCTCCTTTTGGTACTAGGTGTCAAACAAGAACCCTCTTCTGGTTTCAGCCTTTTCAAATCCAGAACCCTCTTCTGACTAGCTGTAGTCGCAGTAGGCATGATAGCTTGCAGGTTAGTCTCAATCACCTTGCTGACCTCCACCAGGGTATTGAACTTCCTGATCCGCTGTGGAGTAACTCTATCACTAATCAAGAGTTTCAATCCAGTCTCAAACTGCTCACATCTCCAGGGTTCATCATCATACCTCTGGAGGTAAGAGGAATACTGAGACAACTCAATAAACTTGGCCACATACTGATCCACAGTCATCTCATTCGTCTGTCTCAAGCCCATAAATTCCATCTCTTTCTTCTTCCTCACCGAACTAGGGACATATTTCTCATAAAACTCGACCAAGAAGGTCTCCAAGTTATCTGTATATTCTTGGTCTCCATCAGGGGTTTCGTGCTACACCAACATCTATCAGCTTCCTTTTGTAATATGAAAGTGGCTAGCTGAGCTTTCTGCTCGGTGGTACAATCCATCACCGAGAATATTTTTTTTAGCTGCATAACCCAAGCCTCCACCTTATCCACATCCAACTCCCCGTCAAACGAGGGTGAATTATTCTGCCTAAACTACTTTAGCACATATGCATAAGGATGCTACAACTTCCATGGCCATTCGCACTAAACACAAGCAAATCACATCATTCAAGAGCCTAACATTGAGCAAAAGTACCTGAACCATTGCTTTGATACCAAAAATGTAACACCATAATATATTATCTCTATCTAGCCTCCCTCTGGGCTCGATTCCATATGATTTCCAAAGAATCAGTACCAACTGTGGCATTTTCATGCTATAAAATGAAGTTTCAAACACTCATCTTTTGCCCCGTAGGTCCTTTGAACCCATCATTCATATTTCCTACTCACAATCCATTTATACAACTCATACATAGTATAAAACAAGCCATAAGCCATGGGAATGGAGCCAAAAACCAGAAAAATGCAATTTCTCACATGGGTCCAAAAGTCATATTTTTGGCTCTAACTTTGGAAAATCATATCTAATTATAGAAAAATGAGAATCTAGAAACCTATAGCTTTCTGGAAAGCTCTAGGTGTTACATTTACACTAAAAATAATTTCCAACCATAATCTCAGTGTTTGGACCATGTTTGACATCGAAAATGAGACAGAGGTCCGGCTATCCCTATTTCTGGCGCAGCTTACTATCATGGACTTCGAAAATTCATAACTAAATCCAAAAAAATCCAATCTGGGTACACTATACCAATTTGGAAATATAAAGATGTCTACTAGAGGAGAAAAATAAGTTTAGATCAGTTCAGTGGCCCCTACACCCTGAAAACTGATGGAACATTAACGGAGGTTGGATGGCTCCTCTGATGCTGATATAGAACTTCAGAAGGTTCATTCTCCCTCTACAGACCTCCTATTTAGGTGATTTCAGTTGTTATAGGTCACTGTAGTTGTCTAGTTTATGTGTATATAATGTCACAACATTTGGACTCCATTTGGTCCATGAATGCAAGGGATTTCCTTTCTGACCTATGGTAACAGTACATGACCAACACTATCAAATTTTCCCAAATTCAACAATTCGCAAAATATTCTCTAGACCTCCAAATATTACCCACTTTAGCTTTCCAAGAAGCTCTGTACAAACTCTAGAGGCATGCCAAATTTCATAGCAAGAAGAGCTCGTTTCTTCATACTTTGATGTAGCTCACAAAATTAACGATTTTGGCACCCAAAATGGTCAAAGTGGGTCCAAATGGCCTCCCACATGTTCTCACACCTCATGGACAAGTTTGAAAGCATAAAAATAGTCTATATAACATGTCCAAGTGGTTAAAATCATCATACATTTCAAACTCACTATGCTACGGGCCAAAATACACTATCCTGTGCAAGCCACAAAAAGGGAAAAACCCACATTTGCATTACTTTGGCTATCTACATAGTTTATACATCATCTTTCCATACATTTACACTTGCTACAATATTTATATCTCAAAAATAGAATGTGCATATTCATTTTGGCACCTCTTTATATCAAAAGAGTCAAAATAAGCTAATATCTAGCTAAACATGCTTCTAGGCTCCTTGGTGTGCACTTGGTTCAACATTCTTAAGGAAAAAAAAGAAGTTCAAGAGTGTTTTCCACTTTCCCTCTTCTGACCCGTGCCTAAAACCCCACTAATTTCACAAGCAAAACCATAGAAAGAGAAGGCAAAGAGAGGAGATCAAGATTCTAAGAAGAAAAGAGAGAAACTTGCTTACCTTTCCTTTATTCTTCCTCCTTCTCTTGGTCTCTCTCACTTTCCACGCCTCTTTTCTCTCCTTGGGTCGAAGTCTAGGGTAAATATAAGAGAAAGAATGAGTTGGGGCGTTTAAAGAAGTCAAAATCTCGCTTTTTACTCTTTTCCGGACTGACCCTCGCTAAAGTGAAAATTAACCTTCGCTACGGCGAGCTCGTATCAGTCACCTTCACTATGGCGAGGTTTAACCTTCGCTACGGCGAGCTCGTATCAGTTTCAGATCCCCGCTTTCGCTGTGGCACACACTACGACGTGCAGCTCCCTGGTTTTTGTATGGAAGGCCCGCACTCGCTATAGCGAACAGCTATTCTCGCTATAGCCAGGCCATTTCTCGCTATTGCGAGAAGACTTAGAAAAATTCCTCAATTTTGAAAATTTTCAGCTTTCTTCTTTCTTTTCCTTTTCCTTTTTTTTCCTGTTATTACATCTTGGATGGGTGAAGCCAAGTGAAAAGTATCTAGGCCAAGAATGAGGCATATCCAACAGTCTTAGAAATGGGGTGAGGCAAAACCAAAAGTCCCAAGAGCTTCTTAATGGCTTAATTATGAATGTGTGGCATGAGAATCTTGGAAATGAGCATTTATGATCTTGGTAGCTTGTTTACTTGTGCACTTGATGTATGTATGCCTTGATTGTCTGTGTAAATGGGTGTGTGAGCTATTGATATTCTTGGAATCTCACTCCCCTTTTCCCTTCCTTCTTGAATTGTCCAGGTGACTCACAAGAAGCAAAGAAAGCAAGTCAAGAGCCTTGAATGGCTATACTTTAAACCTTTTGTAGTTTTCTTTGTGTATAAATGTGAGAGTGATATTGTACATGTTATTTTGTAATGTAAGATTATGAAAAAATGTAATATTATGTATGAATGATGTATGGACCTTGTATGGTGCCAAGACAATGGAAATATAGAAATTGAACACTTGGATGCACACTTGAATGTATGTATTCTTCGGTGTGAGATTTGAAAAATGAGATGCATGGTATTTAGGACCACTTGGGAAATTCCTACAAGTCATATTCATGCTTTTAAACTTGCCCAAGAGGTGCCTAACTCAAAGAAAGGCCATTTGGACCAAAGTGATACCTTATGAGAAACAAAATTTACCAAATTGGTGAGTTATGTCACTTTTTGTCCAAATGAGCTCCTTTTAGCCTAAAATTGGCATGCATCTAGAGCTTTTTGAGAAATTTTTAGGAAGTTAAAGTGGGTATTATTTGGATAGAAAATTTGATGAATTTTTGAAATTGGCAAAAATTTTGGTTTTGATTCAATGCACTATTCATTCTGGTCTAAAATGAAACTCTATCACTCATGAGGCAAATGATGTCCAATTACTACGAAATTTTACGAGGAAAAGCTAGACCTTCTCAGTGACTTGTGCCAATTAGAAGCACCTCATTTGGATGTCTAGAGAGGGAGATATTAATTTTTGAAGTTGTTGTCTAGTATCAGGCATCCAGTTAGACCTATGTCACTATTTAATTGGTTTTCAAGGCTTGGACGTGCCTAGATTGGTCTAGAGTTATTTTTTCCCTCTGGCTAATATATTTAGCTTTCCAAAATGGTATCATTTGCATGGATTATATTTTTTTGGAATTAATTAGACATTTTTGAAATTTATGATAGTAAACTATATTAGTACCAGGGATAGCAGGACCTTTGTGGCTATTTCATTGTCAAACGTGGTCTAAAGGCTATGTTCATGTCTTGGAATTATTTTTAAATGAAATTAACATCTAGAGCTTTCCAAAAAGCTATGTTTGTGTGATTTCAATTTTTCTACATTTAGTTATGATTTTTCAAAATTGCCTCTAAAATTTGCCACTGTACAGTTGCAGGAAATGAATGAATTTTGGGATTTTTGACCTTTGATCTGTGGTTGATGCCAATTTTTGAGAATGTTATGATTTGTATATATGAAAAATAATTAGAGAATGTTGTTGATGAGTTCATGGGGCCCGGAAGATACAAAATGAAAAATTTATCCATTACACAATGCAATTAAATTCATTATTTTAATGATTTCTTAAGATAAATTGTATGATCTCACTTATAAGGTGAGGTTCAATGTTAAAATATAATATGGTATTACATAAAACCTCTTCTCCTCTCTTCCTTCTCTTTTCCTATGAATTTATTTAGAGGTTTGGTTCTATTTTTGGTCCAAAAAGAGGGAGAACAGTTTAAAATTCTTGAAGAGGAGTAAACTAAGGAGAAAGACCATTGAAAGCAAGATAGAATCCAAGGTGATTTCCTATCTTTGTTACTTCTTCCCTCTTGCTTCTTCTTGTGGGTGTGATGCCTTAATACAGAACTAATTAGGGGAGGAAGGTTCTGACCTAAAACTAATGAGAAACCATAAAATTGGAATGTGGGAATTAGGAAAACATCAAGAAATTGCATGAAAAGCTAGTAGAAATCAAGTTAGAAAAGTGTAGGTTTCTTTAGGATTTTGAAAAATATGATTTTATGTGAGCGTTCCCTTGGCTATTTGAGTGTTTCCTTGAGCTCCTAAGACCTCTAGAAATCCTCCCATGTGGCTCTCCCATCAAGGAAAAATCAAGAACTCAATGAACCTTCCTTGGTGTGTATGTCTTGGCCAAGCTAGGATAATTAAGCTAGGGAGTGTTTTAATTTGTTCTAACCTTGGTTTAGGACTTTATATAATGTTAGAAGATGGGAGAAACCATTGAGAAAAATTTAGGAGCCATG
The DNA here is from genome assembly GCA_032878935.1 of Erythrophleum fordii. NCBI lineage: Eukaryota > Viridiplantae > Streptophyta > Magnoliopsida > Fabales > Fabaceae > Erythrophleum > Erythrophleum fordii. The sequence continues at coordinate 335,458 of JAVQMF010000019.1, forward strand.
GATTAAGAGATGAGACAATGGTGTCCATAATGGTGCCTTTTTGTAGCCCATGTGTGACATTAAATTAATGCAAATGTGGAATTTGGCTTCTTGAATGGTTTATGTGTGTAGTGCATTAATGGATATGGGATAGCCGAATTAAGATGTATGAGGTTTGGGATCACTTGGACAGTCCACACAAGTCATAATTGTGCCTTTGAACTTGCTAAAGAGGAGCCAAACCATTGGAGAGGCCATTTGGACAAAGTTGACTCCTCATATGAAGCAAAATTGACCATTTGAGTGAGTTGTGTCACTTTCTGTTCAAATGAGCTCTTCCTAGTCTAAAATTTGGTATGCATCTAGAGATTGTTGAGAACTTTTTGGAAAGCTAAAGTGGGTATTATTTGGAGGTCTGTGAAATAATTGGTGAATTTTTTAAGTTGAAATTTTTTTTTGGTTTGGCCACTAATACTGTGTAATTGGTCCAAAAATGAATCTATGTCAATTATAGGGCAAACGATGTCCAATTGTCACAAAATTTTACAGAGAGAAACTAGACCTTCCCAGTGACTTGTTTCAATTTGAAGCACCTCATTTGGATGTCTAAAAAGGGAGATATTAATTTTTGAAATTGCTATTCTATTCTAGGTGCACCTCCAAATCTGTGGATTGGTTTAGAATTATTTTTTCCCTCTAGCTAACATCTTTAGATTTCTAAATTGGTATAGAATGTATGGATTGGATTTTTTTGAAATTAATTATGAATTTCCAAATTTTATATCAGTAAGCTGTATCAGATTTCTAGATAGCTCGACTTCCTTGCTTTTTCCATTGTCAAACATGATCCAGATAAGATTTTCATGGTTGGGAATTATTTTTAGTGTGAATTTAACACCTATAGATTTCCAACAAGCTATTGTTTGCTTAATTTTGATTTTTCTAGAATTAGTTATGATTTTTTAAAGTTGCCTCAAATTCTGCTATCCTAGAACCCGAGGCAAAATGTGGTTATTTTTTGTTTTTGACCCTTGATCCATGGTTTGTGCTACATTTTGAGAATGTTATGATTTTTATGAATGGAAAATAATTACAAAATGTTGTTGGTGAGTTCATAAGGTCCTAGAGATGCGAAATGAAAAATTTATCCGCTATGCAATGCAATTAAATTCATTATTTCAATGCATTTTCTTATGAATTCTTTGATGAATTGTATAATTCCACTTGCAAGAAGGGGACTATGGTATTGCATGATCTCCTAGATCAATTGATAAGATTGTCAGTATTTTCTAAGATTGATCTTAGGTCAGGATATCATCAACTCAGGATAAAAGCTAAACATATATAAGAAAGGGACTAATGTTATAAATAATATGGTATTACATGATCTCCTAGATCAGTTGATAGGATTGTTAGTATTTTCTAAGATTGATCTTAGGTCAGGATATTATCAACACAGGATAAAAGCTAAACATATCCCTAAGATAACCTTTAGAACTAAGTACGGGCATTATGAATTCTTAGTTATGACCTTCACGTTAACAAATGCACCTGCTGTATTTATGGATTATATAAATAGAGTGTTTAGGCCATACTTAGATAAATTTGTAGTTGTCTTCATAGATGATTTTCTCATCTACTCTAAGAGTAGAGAAGAGCATAAATAGCATTTGAAATTAGCCTTGGAAAGCCTGAGAAAAAGTAATTATATGCTAAACTTAGTAAATGTAATTTTTGGCTCATTGAAGTGACATTCTTAGGCCATGTCATCTCCTAGGCAGGGGTCGCAATAGATCCCTATAAGGTAGAGGTAGTACTTTAGTGGGAGAGACCTAGGACAGTGATAGAGATAAGGAGTTTCCTGAGTTTAGCAGGTTATTACAAGAGGTTTATTTAGGTTTTTTCTCAGATAGCGATGCCACTGACTAGACTCATTAGAAAGAATATACCATTTGTGTGGGATGAGAAATGTGAACAAAGTTTCTAGGAATTGAAGCATAGGTTGACCATAGCCCTAGTTTTAGTGATCCCTGACCTTTGAGAGACTTTTATAGTCTACAACAATGCTTTTAAGAAAGGGTTAGGATGTGTATTTATGTAGGGAGGCAGAGTGGTAGCTTATGCTTTTGGACAATTGAAACCACATGAAAAAAATTATGCCACTCATGACTTAGAGCTAGTAGCAATGGTATTTGCTCTTAAGATATGGAGACACTACTTGTATGATACATCTATAGAGATATACAATGACCATAAAAGCCTTAAGTATCTATTTGAGTAGAAAGAATTAAATATGAGGAAGAGGAGATGGTTAGAATTCTTAAAAGACTATGATTTCACCTTGAAATACCATCCAGGTAAAGCTAATATGGTTGCAAATGCACTGAGTAAAAAATCCATACATATGGCCTACATGATGTTAAGGGAGTAGGAACTCATTGAGAGATTTAGAGATATGAATCTCTCATGTCAGGTGCATTCTAGGAAGTTATTGATGAGTGACACCTAAATAGAGAGTGACCTAAGAGATCAGATAAGAGAAACCTAACAAACAGATGAGTATGTGAGAAAAGTTAGAACTCAGATGTGCTAGGGCAGCATGTCAGACTTTAATTTATTTGAGCATAGAGTGATGAGGTACAATAATAGGCTGTATGTGCCTAGAGATTCAAAATTGAAAGAAAGAATATTAGAATAGGCATATAAAAGTAAGGAAAAATTAGAGTTAAAGACCCAAGTTAAAAAAAAATTACTCTAAAGGATCTGTTACCACTAGGTTTAGGGGGTTTTACTTAAAGTCAATGGTAATCTATCTTAAAGCAATGATAATAAGCCCTTCAAAGTAAATATTTCTAACTTTGGGTCTTTAACTCTAATTCTCCTTGAAAATAAATACACCATTCATCCAGGTAGTAACAAAATATATCATGACTTAAAGAAAATGTTTTAGTGGCCTAGGATGAAAATAGATATAGCTGAGTATGTCTTACGATGTTTAGTATGTCAGAGGGTCAAAATAGAACACCAGAAGCCAGTTAGGTTACTTCATCAAGTAGATATCCTTGAGTGAAAATAGGATAGCATAGTTATGGATTTTGTCATAAGTTTACCCAGAACATTATTAGGGCATGATGTTATATGAGTGATAGTGGATAGGTTAGCCAAGTTAGATAATTTCCTAGCAATTAAAGCCACGTATACCTTAGATAAGTTAGCCTAATTGTACATAAAGGAAATAGTGAGACTACATGGTGTACCTAGAAGCATAGTATCAGATAAAGATCCCAAATTCACCTCGAATTTTTAGAGATCATTACAAGATGCCCTAGGAATCAAATTGAGATTCAGTACAACCTATCACCCTTAGATAGATGGTTAAACAAAAAGACCTATCCAAACCCTAGAAGACATGTTGAGGGCTTGTGTCTTAGAGCTAAAGGGTAATTGGGATACCTATTTGCCTTTAGCAGAGTTTGCCTATAATAACAGTTATTAGTCTAGCATTCAGATGGCACCATATGAGGCATATGGGGGGAAGTGTAGGTCCCCAATGTGTTGGGTTGAGCTAGGAGAGAGGAGCCTTATAGGCCTAGAATTAGTGGACCAAACCATAAGACAAATAGAAACAATTAGAAAGAAACTACTAATAACACAGAGCAGACAAAAGAGTTACATAGATAAAAGGAAAAGGCTATTAGAATTTGAGGTTAGAGACCATGGTTTATAATAATGTCTCTAGTCATAGGAATAGGTAGGTCTATAAAGAGTAGAAAGCTCAGTCTAAAGTACATAGGTCCATTCCAAATTCTTGATAAAGTCAGACCTATAGCCTATAGACTCACCCTTCCTCCAAACCTGAGCCAAATACATGATGTTTTCCACGTATTCCAACTCAAAAGATACCAACCCGACCTTTCACATGTCATAGAGTATGAAAATGTGCATTTATAGGACAATCTATCTTATATAGTATCACCAGATTGGGTTGTAGATGCTAAGCTAAAATAGTTAAGGAACAAGACTATACCGCTGGTGAAAGTGGTTTGAAAAGGGCTATCTCCTGAGGAAGCTACCTAGGAGCTAAAAGAGGAGATAAGAAAGAAATATCCAAAGTTATTTCAATGAGGTATGTATCTAAATTTCAAGGATGAAATTTTATTTAAAGGGGGAAAACTGTAATATTCTGTTATTCTAAAAGCCTTAAAATAAGGAGATTATAAAAGGAAGTCATCTAAATTGAATGATTAGAGGACAAATAAAATTAAGGTAATAATTTAGACTTTTAAAAATGAGGATATAAGGCTAAAGGTGCCCAGAAACTAAAGCCAGAATAGTTTAATAAAATTAGACAAAAAGTAGTGGCATTTACGTAATTTTGGTCAACTTTTAGAAAACTCAAAGGAGGGATGTTTAAATGGAAAAATTGAGTTTCTCGGGGTTTTCATAGGCCCTAAAAACCATAGAAACCCTATGAATGGCCGAAATCCCTCTGATATGTAATTTAGAGCGTTAGTTGACTGTAATTTCAACCAATTTTTTTGAGAAAGCTTTAAATCTAATTTGAGTGAAACCAAAGATATTTTATGAATTAGAGAACCTAAATTTTATGATGAAAAAGATGATTCTCAAAAAGGAATTAAAATGAGCACAAATGGAAAGAAATAAGAAAAGGGACAAAATTGAAATTTTCAAAAAGTGTCATAACTTAGTCTAGCCTTTTATATATCACGGCCCACTTCTCCCTTATGCCTAAGCTGACTTTGCTCTACCTCAAACCAGATTCTTAGACACCTTGAAGTTGTGCACCAAAAGGGAGGAAGAAAGGAAAGGAAAACCAAGTAGAAAAGGTAAGACATCAAGGCTTTTCCATGCTTCTTGCTTCATCACACTTCTTTTCCTCTTTCTCCTCTCTTTTCCTATAGTTTTGATGATTAATTTGGGGCTGTTCTATGGTTGGTTCAGTGGGAGGAAGAGAGAATTTGAAGGATAGATTATAAGCTTTAGAAAGCTCCTTGAAAAAGCTTGAAAATAAGGTAAAAACCTATGGCCTTCTTGCTTCCTCTTGCTTGTTCTTCTTGAGTATGATTTTGGCCAACCCTAGGCCCATCAAGGAGGGAAGGATTTCTGGTCATCATTTGGATGTCTAGCAGAGAGATATGAATTTTTGAAGTTTGGAAGCAAGGTAAGAACAAGGGTTTTAAGGTATGAGGAGTAAGAATAATTAATTGAAACTAAAAGAAAACCTTTAGAATTCAAGTTGTAATGTCTAGGGTTCTAGTTGCTCCTAGCCATTTTTAAAGCTTTCTAATGATAATCTAGCTTATGTAACAGAATGTATGACTTATTAAAAGATCTAGGAAGATTCATGGAGGCCAAATTCCCTAAAGAAAACAACAAAACTCCATGGGCTCCACTGAAAAGCAATGTCTTGGCCAAGAGAGGTAAGGAACACCTAGGGAGATTTTTCTTTGATTTCAAGAATAGAAAATAGTCTAGATATGATTAATAAATACTAAAAGAACCATTGGTCTAAATTTAGAAGTCATGGTTTATGAGAGGAATTTTAGGTTTCTTTTTAAGGTATAAATAAGCAACTTAAGTTTAGGCTCCTTGAATTGAGTTTGTAATGACTTTAAGGAGTTTAAATGGAGTCATGAGATTTAGATTGAATGAGAAATTAGAGTCAATATTATGAATTCTAGGGGTTGTTTTATTATGCTCTTATATGGAACCATAACCATGTTATAAGTTAAGACAAGCATGTATAGAGTTTATGCAAGGCTAAAATTTGTTCCAATGATATAATTGTTACTCATGTTTGCTCGAAGGAGATCTTGGGCAATGTCCAAACTCCAGAGTAACATCAACTAATCCAGTACAAATGAATATGGACAAAATTTAATTAAAATAAATATACATACATACATATATATATATATATATAAGTTTGCTATAGAATTAGATTAGAGGCTTTAACCTTGTCATACCATCAAGACATAGCACATATTTTACATTATAACATGCCTATAACATCAATTTCTTATCTTAATACTTTTAGCAGCAGAAAATACCGACATTAAAGGCCCAACTTCTTCAATTAGACATAAATACATAACTTCAACATGTAAATCTTAAGATTCATATTAGACAATTTTGGTCAACATGGAACATCATAAAAATAATCATAAATTTCGGATCTCAAGCCATATGCTTCAAACTATCACATTTGCACAATTTCACATAGGTTCTTATATTAGGCACTAACTTCAAAAATTCATATGTTGAGCTAGAAAACTCTAATTTATGAAAATTAGGACTCTATGGAAAGCTCAGATATGAACTACATGCTATAAAAATTTCAAGCCAAAACAAGTCCATTTGTGTCACAAAAATCCAATAGAATAGTAATTGCATTAGTTTTTAGACTCAACCTAGAACCAGAACTTTGAACATGCATATCTTTGGCTACATAGCTCCATTTTTTGTAACCTTGGTGGCTAAGGAAAGTTTATAATACCAAATATATTCTTGTAAAAATTTATGAGCATTGGAGTTCATTTAGCCCCTTAAATACATGAAAAACCAGATCTAATCATATGAACAGTATCCAATCAATTTTACGATTTTCAGTCAATTTTGAAAAATCATAATAAATTTTACAAAGTTCTAAAAATTGTGTTCTTTACCTCTATGAAAATATCTAAATGAGCTTTAGATGTTTGCCAAATTTCATCCAAAAAATCACTCATTTGTCCTGATTTTGATTCAAGAGCAAAATGTGGCTCAAAGTGGTGCATAATTGGGTCCAAATGGTTCAAAATGGACTCCTTCTCATGTGACCACTTGAGCATGTTTCAATCACAAAATGAAGCATATATAACTAATTTATCATGCCCTAAATCTCATGCAACTCAAATTTACTCATCCACTTGCCATTATACATACACATTTCATGGCTCACATATAGTCAAATTGCATAACCTTGCACATTTACATTCAAAAATGACATTTTCATAATAATCCCATGCTTTTACACTTGTGTGAATGTTTACATTACAAAAATATCATATAAAACCTTCCATATGTAACATATTACACAAAACCTAAACTATTATCAAAGTAATGTCATTCATGCTTGTTGGTCTACATTTTTGGCTTTTTGAGAATTCTCTAAACATGGTTAGAAGTTACATAGAGGAGAGTGAGAGTTTATGAATCCCAATAGCTCATTCACCCTTCAAGCAGACTTACAAGACATATTTTCATGTCAAAGAGAGTAATTATGCATAATAGGCATCCAAATATTAAACATAATCATATATATGAAGTCATATAGATCCATCAAATTAAAAACAAGCTCTAGGGACTTTTGGTCTAGTCTTACCTAATTATTTAAGACTTTTGGATTAGCCTCATCCACTTTTAAGAACTTTTAACTTAACCTTATTCACTTTTGAGACTTTTGGCCTTATATCACCTATAGTTAGGGACTTTTAGCTTCACCTTGCCTAAATCAAGGGATTTTTGGCACAACCTCACCCATTAAGAGCTATTCCACATTTCTAATGCACTCCATGTCACATAATTGCATAAAATTATCAAAGCAATGGCAATAAGCATAATTCATAATCTATACACACACAAGCAATCAATGACAATCAAACAACTAATATAAGCATTCAAGAATGGATGAGGAGCTACCTTTACTTAATAAAGTACAAACTTTTCCCTTGGCATCTTGATGCACACCTTCGGCTTCACACAAGCACTTGAGGGAAGATTTATTTGTTTGGCTTAGACATATCAAACTAAACATACATACATCAATGGAGCCATCTTTAGACTCATATAAGCCTTACATAAGCTAACTCTAGCTTTAGGTTTCCATATGACTCTAATTTTTCACTCAATATAAGTCATATGGCTCCATTTAAGCTCATTAGAGTTATTACAAACCCAATTCAAGGAGTCTAACATTAAGTTGCTTCTTTATGCCTAATAAAATCCTAAGCTTTTGATTTTTCAAAATAAAGATTTTAAATTTAAACCAATGGTACCTTTGGTATTTATAATTCATGTCTAGACCATTTCCACCCTTAGAATAAAAGAAAACTCTCCCTAGGTATTTTGTATAGCTCTTGGACAAGATATACATGGTGGAAAGCACCCATCGAGTTTTGTTCAATTCTCTTAGGGAAATGGCATCTATGAGACTTTATTGATCTCTTTTTGACTCAATTATACTCTTATATAAGTTGAATTATCATTCTAAAAGTTCATATTTACTTAGGTGCAAATGAAACCCTAAGTTCCATAACTTACAACTAATAGCTTCCTATTTCATTATTTTGGTTCCATATTAATCTCCATGCTTCAAAACCCCATTTCCTATTAAGTTTAAGCCAAAACCAAGCTCCCTCTATATTGCTCTTGTTTTGGTCAATTGAAAAAGCCATGGGAGAACTAAGAAAAGCAAGTTTTACATAGAAATCATACCTTGTTTAATTCCTTGCCAATAGAGGTTTCTTATGTTGCTAAAGTTTTCTCCGAATTTCTCCCTCCTTCTATTGAACCAGCCACAAAATCCCACCATTCAAAATTCCAAAACCATGGAAAGAAAGAGGAGAAAGAGGAGAAGAAGATTTACAAAAATAAGAGCATGAAAAAAGCATAATTTCTTATCATTTTTTGCTTGTTTTATTCCTCCCTTCTCCTCCCTTTTGTGTGTCACAAAGAGCTGGTCTTGGTTTTATTTTAGAGCAGGTTTAAGTTGGTTTAGATGAGGGGAAGAGAGTGGTGTGACATAAAAAGAAGAAGGGAGGTGTTTAAGACTTTTTCAAATTTTCATTTATGTCCTTTACACTTTGACTTCTCTATTTGAGCTCATTTTAATTCCTTTTTTAGAATCGTCTGTTCCATTATAAAATTTAGGTCATCTAATTCATTAGAAGTCTTTAATTTTAAATTAATTAGATTTAAAATCTTAGCAATTCATCTAGTTAAAATTTTGATCAACTAACAACCTAAATCATACATCGAAAGGGTTTTAACTATTCTAGTAGTTCCTATGATTTTCTAGGCCTCTGGGAACTCTAGTGAGCTTAATTTTATCATTTAAAGCTCCTTCATTTGAGTTTTCAAAAAGTTACCAAAAATTACAATTTTGCTACTGGCTCTAATTCACTCTGTTTACCAGTTTTGACTCTAATTTCGAGCTATCCTTAAGCTCTTAACCATATTTTTAGATGTTCTAATTAATATTTTATTCTCAATTGGCCTTAATTTTCCTTGCTTTAGGGTAATTAATATTCTATTCTCAATTAGCCTTAATTTGCCTTGCTTTAGGGTTCTCTGATATTACTTTATTGATTTTGATTTAGTTTATGAAAAACTGATTATTACAAACCTAATAAATTTTATAAGACATGGGAATGCATAGTTTATATTAGACCTTATTATGAGTTCAAAAATCTCCCATCATATATTTGGAATTTCTATATCACTTGCATCCTTCTCTTGTTATATAACATATTAAGGGATCATCTAAGGCATAAAATGTACATCAACAAACATACATTTGATCACTTTTACTTCAAATCAAAATACAAGTTTTTGTTGTTATAAAGTATATTTAAATCTACTAGACAAGGCTCCAATGAACAATTACATGGAGCATTGAATAAGCATAAATGTCAAAATAATCGATGATCCTTAGTGTAGCTTGTGAAACCGAAAGGAGTTAATAAATGATTTTCTTTTTAGAAAAAGTACCTCTTGTGGTTATATTTTGCCCATGGGCGAAGGGGAGAAGAGATTATTTATATTGTATATTTTTACATTATAAAATTTTAAACTTTTACAAAAATTATTACTAAATATATATTAATATATATATATATATATTTCAATCACTTATGGGGAAAGTAGGATCAAAAATCTAAAAAAATTAAAATTTAAAACAATTATAAAATAAAAAACATATAAATTACTATAATAAACACTTTATTGAAAATAACTATAAAACTTACCATCTAAACACTTTCTTTAGAAAACCTTGGTCCTAAAGAAACTCATTAGGAGAAGATTGTGCAAGAAAATTTTTCTAAATTATGTTTGCCTTCTACTAAAACTAAGATGGCCTTATATACATGGCCTTGAACCTACAATTACATTTCACATTTAGTTGCATTTCATCTACATTTATATTTCATTTTTCTTTACAAATTCTTTATGTACAATTATGCAACTATTTTTACTTCTTTTCAGAAAGTATTGTTCTTAAAGAAGACTCCTAACTACTTTGAATGTGCTAGGATATTTCTATCCACATGGAGATGCTCTCTATATATCATTTATGGCTATTAGCACCACCATATTACTCCATTTATAAAGGTTTAATAGAATTCTTGTTCGAAATCAAGTTTGAAGCAATTGTCCTCATTTTATGGCTCTTTAGGCTCTTGAGTGGAGGACTTCACATTTGAAAAGGAACTTATCGTGAAGTCATTTCTTGATTCTTTTTGGCAAAATCTATGGGACTTTGTGTGGTTGCTAATTCTACCATAATCTTGCTTTTATTAGCTACAAACAAAGAAGGATCAATTGCTCCAATTCTTATTGTATTAGTGATGGAGTACCACGAAGCTCCTATGACCACCTTTAAGAGACAATGCATGGCGCGACCATCAAGAAAATCTTGGGTAAGTTGCTAAATGCATGAGAAATGATTTGGGACATGTAGAGCATAAATATTAAAGTTGAAATGAAGTTTAAACATAGAGGGCAAGGAGTTGAACAAAACTCATCTATTAAAGTCCAAGAATTCAAATCCAATGTGCCTAAAGATCCATTACAAGGTGTTGGAGGCCCAATGATAAGAGCAAAGTCCAAAGCAATCAAAGGAGCTCTTAATTGTTTGATCCATGAATTACAAGACTTAGAGCCCATTTATAAGAATCTGATGGTTGCTTAAAGAGCTCTAATGGTGTGACGACCCTAATTTCTATTAATCATAATTAAGGTTAAACACGTGATTAATCACTATAGGATATGAAAATATAAACAAATTTAAACCTTAATGTGATTAGAGTCATCAATCATACCATTACATACACTTATATTCATAAGGGAATTAAACATCCATTTATAAGCCTTAGATTCCATTACTCATCAATTAAAACTCATCCTAATGACTCTAGATCATCTCTTATGGTTAACATATAGAAAACCAGGGTTTTCTAGGTAATATAAGTGTTTTAGCGTGTTAGCCGCGGCCAAATTACTATTCGCCACGGGCAATTCCCTTCTGTTTTACCCCTTTCTTTTTCATTAGTTTCGCTGCAGCTTGGACCTTCGCCGCGGCCAACCTACATGGCGCCGCGGCGAAGAAGCCTCCTGGAGCTTCCTCGCTCGCCTCTCGATATTGGCCGCGGCCAATTCCACCTTTCACCGCGGCCAATTCCTCTTTGGAATGTCGGAGAAATTTTCTTGAAAGTTCGCCGCGGCCAATTCCCTAATTCGCCGCGGCGAATTCCCCTCTGGATGACTCCCAGTTTGACCTCTCAAATTTCGCCGCGGCGAATTACTCTCTGGAACTCTCCCTGGGCAACTTCGCCACTATTGGCCGCGGCCAACCATATTTTAGCTGCGGCTAAACTCCTCCTGATCCTATAACTCCGAATTTCTTGCCTCCTACTCTCCACTCTCCTTCCATTAACACCCTAGGGTTCCTCTATCTTCATTGTGGGGCTCAAATGTCCTTCATTAGTTTAATTTAACCAGTTAAGCTATCCTTTCTGAATCAAGATTTAATGGGTCATTTTCTTTTCTTTAATTCCCCTATGACAGCAAATCCATATATCAGTAAGTTTGTAAAATAACAATAACATGAGTTCATAGTAATATATATCAAGATTTCATTTCCAATAATAAGCTATTTCAGACTTCAACAAGGCTCATAGCAGATATCATAAATCCATTCATCAAATACCAGTTTACAGTAAAGCCTACTCCTCAATAAGTACATGGTATATTATCAGAATACAAATTCCTACACTTGGCAATATAGATACATGATGATGCTATACAAGCCTTAACAAAAACTAGCATCTATCCTATTCTACTCAGACCAAGTATAGCTCCCCCACACTGGGCCTCTACTCATGGATGTTCATCCACTTGCTTATCCTTATCCTTACCCGAGGAACCTTCACCTGAAATATTAATCCCATAAAACAGGGTGAGATACACATCTCAGTAACCAAGGCAATTCCATCACATAATCCAGTTTAATCAACATACATGCATGAATCAATTTCAACATTCGAAATCATATCAGTCATCTCAGTAAATGAAACAATTAGGCTATCATGATTACTATCCCATACTAGCAATCATATAATTAACATGTTAAAGGCCATTAACACTGGGAGAGGCTCGTCCATGGCACCTACTCCCCATTGAGCACAATCAGGGCTCAGTGCATCTGGGGTTGATCATACCCGGTGCTCGATCGTAGCACATGCATGGGTGGCAGCCGCACCACAGCTCCACCATGGACTCACAAGGTCCAATCATAATACAATAGATAGCCAACCAATTCATTCAACATTTCAAATCATTCATATATATAGCAAATATGAAATTAAAATAGATACATACATGGAATTACTGTAAACCCCGGTTACCTCACTTGCAGACAATTGCAACAGCCACCACAAATCCCAAATTCGGATTCAAGTGTCTCCCCCCAGAATCCTCAATGTTTCACCCAAAATCCTAAGCAAATTCGTATAAAATTAGTACCCATAATATAAATCAGCTATGGGGGTCTCAAACCAACAAAGAAAGCATCAAAATGGGGGGTTTAAGTTCACCTAATACCAACCCCAACCTCAACCTACGAATTTCACCAAGAAAACCTCCAAACACTCACTTTTCAGATTTTGGGTATAATGAAATCTCTCCAAATGAAAAACTAATTGGACCAAATTAAAGAGAAAGATGAGGGGATTAAGTTGTATAACTATTACCTTGGCCAAATCTTGCTCTAAGTATGAGAAAATGTAGAAATCTTGCCCCAAACCTTAGCCTCATTCTCAACCTCCGAATTTGCCTCTTGAGTTTCAGAAAAATGAAGGTGTGGCTGAAGCATTAGGGTTTTAGATGGGTTTAAGTTAGGTCAAGAGGCTGGGTCATGGGTTGCTCCAAGTCCAAATCCAATTGGGTTTCAGATTTTGCTTATTGGGCCAGTTTTTAAGTGTTGGGCTGCATAATTCTGTTGGGCCAGTTTTCACACATTGGGTTGCTGAAGTTTAATGGGATTTGGGCCTAATTTGAAGAGCTCAAGGGCTTGGGTCTGCACAAGGGTAATTGGGCCACTTGATTGAGCCTATACAAGATAAATCTTGGGCCTCTATCTCATTAAATTAGTTTGGGTCTGCACTTAACTCTTTGGGCCTCCATTAGCCTCTTGTCATATTTCATTAATTTAGGCCTAGATGAAATTTCTGTCCTAAATAAATTCTCAAACCCATATTAATAATTTATCCCTCCAAAACTTCTATTCACTAACTTGCCCAATTATCCTCTATTAATTATCCTTAATTAACCTTAATCCATGATTAACACCTTAATTAATTTCGGGGTGTTACAAATGGCATGTTAATATGCTCCCAAATAGCCCAAGATTCAGCTAGCCCCAAAAGGAGTCCTATTAGATGAGTTCACTCGAAGCCTCATGTGACTAGCATGTGATCATCAATTTCTAGACCATGCAGGAAGTTTCTATTTTAGTTGTTTGAATAAGGCCACGTGGTTTGTAATGTCCAGTTTTTGTTAAACAACGACAACAGGCATGTTTCAAAACAAGTCCCTTAAAATGAATTAGTTAAGGTCCCAAAAAATTTGAGTAACATTCTAGACTTCTAAAAATGAGAATCCTAGCCTCAGATGGAAAGAAAAATGGAGCTAGAATAAAAAAATAAATTTTGATGAAAATCTTACGAAACGTAATGGCATTTTTGTAATTTTGAGCAAAATTTGGAATTCACACAAGAGAGCTTTTTAAATGAAAATTTTAAGTTCTCTGGGGTTCTCAGAGGCCCTAAAAACCATGGGAAGCCCCGGGACAGTTAAATCCCCTCCGGTGGACATTTTCCAATGTCAGTGTGCCTGAACTTTGACAGATTCGTTCGGGAAGGTTTTAGCTCCAATTTGAGTAATTCCAAAGGCATTTTACTAAATTGGGAACCTAAATTTTATAATGGAAAAGACGGTTCTAAAAAAAGAGCTAAAACGAAGGAGAAACGAAAATGAAAAGAATGAAGGGCAAAATGAAAATTTTTGAAAAGTCACTTTCCTCCCCCTATATATAGGTGGTGCCCCACTTTCTCCCTCATTTGGAATCAGAATTTTCTGCCTAATTTTAGAGAAGGGAGCTAGGGTTTTGGGCTACAAGAGAGGAAGAAGAAGAAGGAAGAATTCTAACTAAAAGGTATGTTTTCATGGTAGTTTTTCATGCTTTTCTTCATCCACACCTCCTCTCCTTCCTTCTCCTTTGTTTCCTTTGATTAAAATGGAGTTTATAAATCTGATTCAAGGGAGAAACTTAAGGGAATTTTCGGATTTGAAGAGAGGAGCTTGGAGAAAGCAAGATTCAAGCAAGAAAAAGCAAGGAAACTAAGTAATTTCTCTTCCTATAGTTGCTACTTTTGATTCCTCTTCTTCTCCAGTTCGACACACATAAGGAACCCTAGGAGGAGATGATGTTTAGGTAGAACCAAGTATGAATCTAAGGAAAATGGGTGTGGAGATTAAGAATATGCAAAGAGAATTAACAAAAAACCATTAGATTTCAAGATGCAAATTTTAGGGTTTTGTGTGCACCTTGCAAAATTTGATTTTGTATGATGATTCCTAGGTCTAATTAAGAGTTTAAATGAGCTTCTAAGATCCCCAAGATGCTCCCTAAATACTTCCTCCTTCAAGAAAACCAAGCAAATTCCATGAAGGCTAAACAAGCCCTATGTCTCGGGCAAGTAAGGTTGGGGTAGCTAGGGAGAGTTTTAAATTTTTCTGAGGCTATTTTTGAGTCATATATGACGAATGAATATGAGGGGAGGCCTTGGAAAAAATTTAGAACTCATAGAAAGTGAGTTGGTGCTTTAGGTTCCATATTATGACCTAAAGAAGCAACATGTTGTTAGACTCTTTGTTTTAATTGTGTGATGACTCCAAGGGGCTTAAAAGGAGTCAAGAATCATATTTGAAAGGAAAGAATGGAGCCTAAAATTTATTTGAGGGGTGTTGCTTCATTAGGTGCATTTATGGACTATAATGGGATTTATAGAACAACCTAGTGTCTAAGCAAGTTGTGTGACCTTAGAAATTATTTCATGAACCTAATTGGCTTCCATAAATTGTGTTCAGGCCAAGAGAAAGCATCTCCATAAGTTTGTGTGTGTGTGGCCAAAGCAAGGGAGGGAATTTCAAAAGGAAAAGTGTGTGATTGTATGCAAGGTAGCTCTCTCCACTTCTCTCATGCATAGGTGTGTGTTTAGTTTGTCTTAGAATGTGTGTATGTGTATTTTCAAGTCATAAAAAGTATGCTAACATGATTTTATATGCCATGATTTCATGATGACATATTATGTTTTAAATGATACTATGATGTTTGTTTGAGTTTGTTTGAGTGGAGAGAGGCCACTCTTAACCATGGTGAGAATGAGCCAAGAACCTTTAAGATTAGATAAGGTAATGGAAGCCAACCACCTTGAAGAAGAGAGATTGACAACCAAATGCATAGTTTGTAGTTCTTTAAGGCCATAATGTGTCAAAGAATGTAATCCCATGATGTATATGGTCCATGACCCCTTGAACATGTGTAAATATGAAAATATGTGATGTATAAATGCCAGAATATGATACATGAATGATAGAATGTAAATTGAATATGTATGGACAATGTGGCTTCATGAATGGCATTATGAAATTTTGCATATACGTGGATGAAATGGCCAAGATGAGATGTATGAGGTCTGGGACCACTTGGTCAGTATTAAATATACTTTTAGATTTTCCCAAAAGGTGCCAAGACCAAAGGAAAACCATTTGGACATTTTGGTACCCTATATGGAGCCAAAATTGACTATAACAGAACCCTATATCACTTTTTAGCTAAATGAGCTATTTTTGATTTAAGACTTGGCATGAAATTAGATCTTGTTGAGAGATTTTTTAGAAGCTAAAGAACATAATTTTTGAATGTCTATAGAATATTTGATGAATTTTCAAAGTTAGAAAATTTTTTGATTTTGGTCTGATACACTATTCATCTGGTCTGAAAATAAAATCTATCACACAAGGCCCAAATGATGTCCAATTGCCATGAAATTTTATACAGAGAAACCAAAAATTCATAGTGACTTGTGAAAACTAAAAGCACCTCAATTAGATGTCTAGAGAGAGAGATATGAATTTTTGAAGAATCTATCTAGTATTAAGAGTTTTACACGACCTCAGTTATTGTTCCATTAAATTATGAGGTCTGAGCTACCTGAGTTAGTTTGGACTTATTTTTTCCTCCTAGCTAACATCCACATATTTCTAGATTGGTATCATTTTAATGGATTGGATTTTTTTGAAATTAATTGGACATTTTACTGCAGAAATCTGTGATAGCATCAGTAGGAAGTTTGATCTCTGGATCTTTTTGGATGTCAAACATTCTCTGTGATGGATATTATGGTCTAGAAATATTTTTAGTATAAAGTAGACATCTGTAGCTTACTATAATGGCTAAGAATTCATGATTTTGATTTTTCTAGAATTAGTTATGATTTTCCAAAATTTGGACAAGAAAAGGGCAAATTTTGGCTGAAATTTAATATGCATATTTTAAGCTTCTCTTCAAGTTCCATGAGTTGAAGGCCACATTTTATGATCCAAATGAGTTGAATTCATGTAAATAAATATGAAAATATGTTGTATAAGCTCATATGGTTCATGTGACACTGAATGGAATTTGTATACACGACGTAACGCAAAAATATTCATTATTTTTATTGCCTTTTTTTATTGGTAACTCACATGATTCACGAACTTGAGTTATTAAAAGGCATGAGATGAGTTAGAAGGTGTTACATTGTAAAAAATTATACTTGAAGAATAAGTTAGTTTCTTTCCTTTTTCTTCTTTATGGCACCTTCCAAATTTATGTAATAGATGGTGCCCCCTTTAGGGAATTATTTTGAGAAAGTTTTAGGTCTCCCATTGCCTATATAAAGGCCTCATATGTACTCAGAAGAAAAAATAAGAGTTACATTTTTTCTATATTATGTGAGAGTTCTTTTGCATTCCTTATGTTCTTAAGAGAATACTTGACTTATCAAAGGAGTGGTCGTCCTTTGTGGCATCCCAAGGTTAGGGTTCTAAGAGACAAGTTCTCTTAAGGTCTTACCTCTTGACCTATATTTAACCTTTTGTTTGTGTGTTTCTTGTTTTTAACTAGTCTTGAGTGTGGTACAAATTGTTAGAGGTTCTTTGGGACAAGTTCCTAATGGGTTTTGCATCATTGGGTATTAGAGCCTTGGTTCTAGAAATCAGGTTTCTATCCTTTTATTATCTTTGCTCAATGTTTTCCTTTGTCTTTGTTAATCCTTATTTATTTCAAGTCTTTTAGTTTGTTCTTTTCTGCCTAGTTTGATTTGGTATCTTTGTATTCTTAGTGTTGTTATTCTATTTTTTGTGTTTTGCCTGTTAAAAAAACAAAAAGTTAGGTTTCCCTACAAAAAAGAAAGATAAAAAATTCAAGAAAAAAAGATAGACAATTCAAAAATTTTAGTGCTAAACATTTATGGTTGAAAATTATTTAGTAAGCTTCCTATTTGCATTTAAGTGAGGAAGTATTCTAAAGTGAAGAACTTACAATACAAATCACAAGAGGTTTCCTAATTTTATAAACTTGGGTTGTAAGTTTCCAAACTTTCCTATTTCCCTACTTTTTTGAATTCCTTACTTTTCCTTTTCCATTGGTTTCCTATTTTAATTCTTTCCTAATCCATCTTTCTTAATCTCTCTTAATCTCTCCATTAAGGTAACAACTTTTCTAAACTCAATTTCTTTCCTATTCTTTCTAGTTTCTAAGTTTTTTTCACCTTCTTATTTTGTTTCCTTCCCTTTCTTCTTTCCCTTTTAATTTACACACCCTTTTTTCTTTTTCCTTTTGTGTTTGATTCTTTGGAAATTTGAATTTTGGGGTTCTAGTTTTTTGTGATTGCCACTTTTGCTGATTGCTCTTTTTAGTTGGTTGTGATTTGATTAAGAACACTATGGGAAGTAAGTTGAGTGGTAAAAGGCAAGAGAGTTTACATTAGAGAAAAAGCCACTTACTAAAGCAAAGTATGAGTGAATTAACATCTTTGAGTGTAAACACATATGGAAGAGTGGTGAGGTCCTATTTGCTTTATTTGTACTAACCTTATTTTGTAGGTATGTCTCAAACTAGTAAGCCCCACTTTGATCCAAAGGCTTTTATGCAAGCCATAGAAAGCAAGATGGAGAAGTTTTTAAATGACAAAATTGACACCATCCAATCCCTATCAGGCTCTCAACAAGTTAAGGGCAAGGCTCAAGTTGCTAAAAGAGAGAGTGGAGATGATTAATCCAACTTTGAAGAGTCCATTGTTAGAAGAGGAAAGCAAGCTCCTTTCTACAATGAGCTTGGGAACATCAAATTGAGAATTCCCTCTTTTCAATGGAAAAATGACCTTAAACTTTATTTAGAATGGGAAAGAAAAATGAAAGATGTATTTGAATGTCATTTTTATATTGAAGAAAAAAAGATTAAACTTGTTGCTGTTGAATTTTCATATTATGCTAGCATTTGGTGGAACCAATTGTAGATTGATAGGAGGCAAAATGGTGAAAGGCCAATACAAACATACCAAGAAATGAAGACCATCATGTGAAAACGCTTTGTCCCTAGTCACTAGTATAGGGACTTATTCAAAAGGTTGTAGGGTTGAGGTAAGACTCCATGAGTATTGAGGACTACCACCAAAAGATGGGGATTTTCATGATTAGAGCATACATTGAGGAAGATGTAGAAGCATCCCTGACAAGATTCATTGAAGGATTACATCCTGAGATAGCCAAAGTAGTTGAACTACAAAACTACCTTGACATGGATGAGTTGTTACATAAAGCCATCCAAGTGGAGAGATAACAAAAGAAAGTAGTGGCTAGTTTGAGTTCATGGAGGCAAAATTTAAAGGATCCCAAAACTTCCTTCAAATCCAAAGGAAGAGAATAAGTCAAAAATTGCTAGCCCACCTCCTAAGGGTAAAAATGACTCTAAACCTTCTTCCTCTTCTATTCTATCTAAAAATAGATGTTTTAAATGTCAAGGTTTTGGTCATATTACTTCACAGTGTCCAAATAAAAGAACCATGATTTTGCTTAAGAATGGTGATGTTGTTAGTAAAGATGATAGTAATAATGAAGATTATGATGATATGGCCCTTTTAGTGGAAGCCTTCGACAAGGATTTCAATGTTGAAATTGGTGAAGCCCTAGTGGCTAGGCGTCCTCTTAATATCCAATCAAAAGAAGACCTTGAAGAAGAGCAACGTGAGCACATCTTCCATACTAGATGTCTCATCAATGGTAAAGTATGTAGCATGATTATTGATGGTGGCAGCTGTACTATAATGTCTAGTTTTCCTAAAAACATTAAAAACAAACTAGTTATAAAAGAAAGTCTCTTAAATAGAAAGATTTGAGGCTAAATAAAATTAGGACAATAATCTAGAAAATTGAAAATGAGGATATAAGGTTTAAGATGCCTAAAAACCAAAGCTGGAGTAGTTAAATAAAATCAGACGAAAACTAGTGACAATTTCATAATTTTTTGCACTTTTTAGAAAACCTCAAGGAAGAATTTTTAAATGAAAAAATTGAGTTTTTCAGAGTTTTCAGAGGCCTTAAAAACTATGGAAACTCCTAGAATGGTTCAAACCCTTCTGGTTTACGTTTTAGAATGCCAATTCACCCAAATTTTGACCGATTCGTTTGGGAAGATTTTAAATTCAATTTGGGTGAAACCAAAAGCATTTTATAATTTTGAGAACTTGAGTTTTATGATGGAAAAGACAATTCTCAAAAAAGGAGTTGAAATGAGCCTTAAAGGAAAAAACCAAGAAAAAAGGACAAATTAGGAATTTTAAAAAGTGTTTTAGTACCTTAGCTTCTTATATCTTACGTCCCTCTCCTTCTCTCACTTAACTGACTTAAGTTTTATCTCAAATTAGAAGAGGGATTTGCTAAGGGAGATGCACAAGGAGGGAGCAAAGAGCGGAGGAAAGACTTGGCAAAAAGGTGAGAAAACTATGAATTTTCATGCTCTTTCCTTCACTAATATTATTCTCCTCCTTCTCCCCTCTTTTCCTATAGGTTTGATAACTAATTTGGGACTATTTTGGGACTGGTTTAGTAGGAGAAAGTTAAAATTTGAAGGAAAAGCTAGAAGCAAGGGAAAGAGCTCTTGAAAAGGCTAAGAAACAAGATAAACCTCATGGCTCTTCTTGCTTTCTCTTAGTTGTTCTCCATGAGCGCTTGTTCAGCCAACTATAGACCACCTAGGAGGGATTGAGTTCTTACCAAAACCAAGCAAGAAACAAGGGTTCTAGAGTGTGGGAATAAGAAAATGCAATTAGAATTGAATAAGAAGCATTAGAATTAAAGTTGTAAAAGCTAGGGATTTTGTTGCACCTTAGCAAATATGAGACTTTCCAATGGTAATTTAGGTTTTTAAGAGTGTGTATGAGTTCTCAAGACACCTAAGAAGTCTCACTTGTGCCAATTCCCTAAAGAAAATTTGCAAAAGTTTATGGGTCTTCTTCCTTGCATAGGTCTCAACCAAGACATATGCATGCACCTAGGGAGATTTTTAATTACTTCTAAGGCTAGAAAGGGACTAGATATGATAAATGAACATCAAATGGAGCATTGGTATAAATTTAAGAATCATGTTTTAAGAGATAGAGGTGTAGGCTCCATTTTAAGACTTAAAGAAGCAACTTATATCTAGGCTCCTTGAATTGAAATTGTGATGACTCCAAGGAGTTCAAATAGAGTCAAGAGACTTGGATTAAATGAGAAATGGGAGCCAAGATAATAAATTGCAAGGGTTGCTTCATTAGGTCTTGTATGGAACCATAATGGTGTCTTGGAACAAAGTAGCCTTGCATAGACATTGTGAGAAGCTAAAGCTTATTCCAATGATTTAAATATGTCCTATTTGATATGTCTATGCCAAGAGAATCAAGCCCAACCTAGTTGCAAGTGTTTGGGCGAGAGAGGGAAGGAATAAGAAAAGGGAAGAGTTGTGTTCTTGCTTCAAGGTAACTCTTTAACCTTTCTTACAGGCATTGCTTGGATATTTACTTGTCTTTTGAGTACTTGGGTGTATATTTGAACTATAAGAAATGTTTCTAGCAATTGATTACATGTTATGATACTATTATACTTTTTGAAATGTGTATGAATGCAATGTGGCTTGAATGGGTATGGTTATGCCAAAAGTCCCTTAGCATGGGTGAGGATGAGCCAAAAGTCCCTATGAATGGATGAGACAAAGCCAGAAGTCTCAAAAAGAATGAAGCTAAGTCAAAAGTCCCTTGAAAGTAGGTGAGGCAAATTTAAAAGTCCTAAAGAAATGGGGTAAGGTCATAGCAATGCCCTTTAGAGCCTATGTTTGACATGTATGAGTTCATATAACAAGAAAAATGATTTATATATGTTCATTAGTAGCTTAAATGTCATGTATGCATTCTTTGACATATAGATACATCCATTATGTATGTTTGAAAGGGTAAAGAGCTATTGGGATTCTTTGAATCTCACTCTTCCCCCATAAAATGTCTAACCATGTCTAGGTGAGCCAAGTAGACTAAGAAATGGAAGCCAACCATCTTGAAGCATTAGAATTTGACAAAAGAATAGATAATTAGGCATTTTGATGTCAAAAATTGTAATCATATAATGTATATGTAAGGCAAACCCTTGAGCATGTTCAAATGTATGTAAATATAATGTATATATCCATTTTAGAACCATATGAATGAAGATGTGAGTTTTTGCCATCCACATGCCATTATGTTCATTTGTATGATTGCAATTGGTAAGGTGAGAATGAGCTCCATTATAATTAGAAGCATTTAGCATGCTTCTATATGCTGTAATCATACTTTTGGATGTGCCTAAATGGCCATAGAACCATAGGAAGGTCATTTGGTACCTTGTTATCCCATTATGGACTTGAAATTTAACTATTTCTTGAGTTCAACCAAAGTATGACCAAATGGATTATTTTTTGTATGATATTTGGCCAGCAAGTAGATCTCATTTATAGCTTTTCACACAGCCAAATAGTACTTAATTTAGAGCTCTAAAGAATTTATTATAATTTTTTAAAGTTGGTCAAATTATGCAAAAACTGTCAAAGGTACTGTTCATATAGTTAGTTTGCTTTCCTATGTCATTCATAGCCAAATGAAGTCCAATACTTATGAAATTTTATAGGCATAAACTAGATTCCTAAGCTTTCTATAGCCACAGAGAGCACCTCATTTAGAGCTCTGTGGAGGGAGAAACAAATTTTTGAAGTTTCAAGACCTATAGCTGTCTAAGAACATGACCTGATGTACTGTTCCATTGTTTTTCATGGGCCAAACACTATTTTCTTGGTCTAGAACTATTTTTAATCATTAGATAACATCTAAAGATTTCTTGAAAGCTATTATATGTATGGTTTTGATTTTTTTATAATTAGTTATAAATTTTCAAAGTTTATATTAGAAATTTGGAACACCAACTTGAGAGCAAAAATATGATGTTGTGGTGTATGGTTCTAAACTCGAGTTTTGTGAGATAAATGTGATGTTTTTTATATGGATAGATATGGTATGGATGTAAAATGAAATTGATGGGCCCACATAGTCTTTAAAGCTAAGAATGAATTAATTAAGCTCTCTATGATGCAAAAATTTCGCTATTTAATGTGCTATTTTCATATAAATGTCTAAGAATAAGCCTTTTGATATGGTTTAAATGCTAGGGAGCTAAGGTATTACATGTGCCAATATTGCTAGTACTTTACTAGTGAAGATATTGAATTTGCCTACTTTGAAGCATCTTAGGCCTTACAAATTGCAGTGGTTGAATGATTATGGTGAAGTTAAAGCTACTAAGCAAGTTATGGTTGCATTTTCTATTGGAAAATATCATGATGAAATTCTATGTGATGTAGCACCTATGTATGTAAAACATCTTTTGCTTGGTAGTCCTTGACAATTTTGATAGAGAAGTTATGCGTGATGACTATAAGAATTATTATTCTTTTCCTTTCAATGGTAAAAATGTTGTACTCAAATCTCTTAAGCCCATTCAAGCTTATGAGGATCAAGTGAGAATAGAAAAAGAATGCAAAATGAGAGAAAAAGAAAAGAAATAGAGAGATGGCATGTTAGAGAAAGAAAAGAAAGAGAATGGTGAGTTGAGTGAAAAGAGAGTGCAAAAGAGAGAAAAGAAAGTAAGTGACAAGAAAAAGCATGACACTGAGAAAAATGATGAGAAAAGAGTGATTTTGTTTGTTGCAAAAGGAGAGACTAAAAGACCTTTGTTGATTGAGGAATCTTATGTACTTCTATATAAAGATGTTTATCTAACCATTAATGATCTTGATCAATCTTTTCCTCTTAGTGTTATGTCTTTGTTGTAAGAATTTGGTGATTTGTTTCTAGAAGAAATTCCTGATTGCTTGCCCCTATTGAGAGGCATTAAGCACTACATTGACTTCCTACCCAGAGCTTCTATCCCTAATGGACTAGTATATAGAGCCAATTCAGAAGAAACAAAAGAGATTTAATGACAAGTTGAAGAATTGATGAGAAAAGGCTTTGTGAGAGAAAGCTTGAGTCCATGTGCTATACTGGTGATTCTTATGCCTAAGAAAGATGACAAGTGGAGAATGTGCATTGATTATAGAGCCATTAACAAAATAATAGTGAAAAATTGTTACCCTAGTCCTTGTTTAGATGATATGCTTGATGAATTGCATGGTGCTTCTATCTTTTCTAAAATTGATCTTCGAAGTGGGTGTCATCAAAGTCACATGAAAGAGGGTGATGAATGGAAAATTGCTTTTAAAACTAAATTTGGATTGTATGAGTGGTTAGTTATGCCATTTGGTTTGACTACTACATCTAGCACTTTTATGAGCTTAATGAACCATGTGTTTTGTCCCTTTATTGGAAAATTTGTGGTTATTTATTATGATAGTATTCTTCTTTATTCTAGGAGTTTAAATGACCATGTAAAGCATTTGCATGATGTGTTTGTTACTTTGAGAGAAAATAGACTTTGTGCAAATTTAGAAAAGTGTTCATTTTGCATGGATACTGTTGTGTTTCTTGGTTTTGTTGTAGGTGCTAAACGAATTCAAGTTGATGAAGAGAGCGTCAAGACAATTAGAGAATGGTCTACACCCAAGAATGCAAATGAGGTGAGGAGTTTACATCGCTTGGCAAGCTTCTATAGAAGATTTATGAAAGAATTCTCCACCATCACTGTACCTTTAAATGAATTGGTGAAGAAGAATGTGACCTTCAAATGGGGTGAAGTACAAGAGGTTGCCTTTAATACTTTGAAAGAAAAATTAACTAATGTTCTTCTTCTTACTCTCTTCAATTTTTCTAAAGTTTTAAAAGTTGATTGTGATGCTTTTGGTATAGGCATTGGGGCTGTTTTAATGTAAGATTATAAACCCATTACTTATTTTAGTGAAAAATTGAGTGGTGTTGCTTTAAATTATTTCACTTATGATAAAGAGTTGTATGCTTTGAAAAGGACTTTAGAAACTTGGCAATGTTATTTATGGACAAAAGAATTTATCATTCATTCTAATCATAAAAAGTTTGAAGTTTTTAAAGTCTCAAGGTAAATTGAATAGAAGACATGCTAGGTGGCTAGAATTTATTAAAAATTTTCCTTATGTGATTAGACATAAACAAGGGAAAGAAGGTATTGTGGATGATGCACTTTCTAGGAGATTTTCTCTTCTTACTTCTTGGCATGATAGATTACCTGGTTTTGAGATGTTGAAAAGCATGTATGAATCTGATTGTGATTTTGCTAAAATATGGAAATCTTGTGAAAAGCATGGTGTTGATGGTTTATATAGATTTGATGGATTTCTTTTTAGGAAAGATAAACTATGCATTCCATCATGCTCTATGTGTGAGTTTCTTATGAAGGAAATTCATAGTGGAGGTTTGATAGGTCACTTTAGTGTTGATAAGACTTCAGCTCTTTTGCATGAACATTTTTATTGGCCAAACATAAGAAAAGATGTTGTTGCTATTTGTGCTAGATGCATTACATATAGATATGCAAAGAATAAAGTTCAATCTCATGATTTATATTCCCCTCTACCCGTCCCCTCTCATCCTTAGATTGATATCTATAATATCCAGCTCCTCGAAAATATGAGAAAACGTGAGAAACATAACGTATAGCTTTTTTGTAAACATATGAAATTCACTTGATACAAAAGGAAGTCCTCTAGATAAAGTGATTTGAGGTCCAATAAAATTAGAATAATATTCTAGACCTTAAATAATGGTGATTCAAGGCCAGAGGTGCCTTGAAACCAGAGCTAGAATAACTAAACAGATTTTAAATGAAAATACAATGAAACATAATGGCATTTTTGTAAGTTTAGGAAATTTTTAAAATACTCATAGGAGGGCTTTTTAAATAAAAAATTTGAGTTCTTTGGGATTCTTAGAGGCCTTGAAAACCATGGACATCCTTGGGATAATTAAAACCCCTCCAGTAGACGTTTTCTAATAACGGTGAGCCCGAACTTTGATCGATTCCTTTAGAAAAGTTTTAGCTCCAAATTAAGTGATTCCAAAAGCATTTCAGTAAGATTGAGAACCTAAATTTTATGATGGAAAAGAAGTTCTCAAAAAGAAGCTAAAACAAATTAGAAATAAAAATGTCAAGAATGAAGGACAAAATTGAAATTTTTTAAAATGAAGGTTCAAGAAGCACCTTTATAAAAATGTCCCCATTCTGCCCCACTCCTTACGACTGACTTTTTTGGGCTAAAATAGAACCAAGGGTAGATGAGAATGGCACACAAGATGGAGGGAAGAAGGAAGAGAGAAACCTAGCAAAAAGTGTAAGAATTTCATAGTTTTTCATGCTTTCTCCTTCACTAATCTTCTTCTCCTCTTTCTCTTTTTTTTTTTCTATGGATTTTTTGAAGTTTTTAGGTCTATTTTGAGCTTAGACCAGAGGGAGAAATTTCAAACTTGAGGAGGAGAGCCGAAGGAAAGGGAAGAGCATTCAAGAAAAGCTTGAATTCAAGGTAAAAATCCTTAGTTCCATGCCTCTTTCTTTCTTGTTTCTCTTCTTATGCATTTCATCCTACATATGGCCAGCCAAGGGGGGAGTGTTTTTGGATAGAATCAAGAATGAATCTTAGGAATTAAGGTGTGAAAATTAAGAATATGCAAAGAGAACAAAGTAAGAACCATGAAATTGCAAGATAGAAAAGTTAGGGTTTTATGTGTTCCTTTAAAATTCTGTTTTGATGCAAGAATTCCTAGGCCTAAATGAATGTTTATATGAGCTCTAGAGATCTCTAAGAAGCTTCCCACATGCACCTCCCATCAAGAAAACAAAGTAAGCTCCTTGTTTCCCAGTAGTGTTCATCACCTCGGCCTAGAGCAGAACAAGAGCATAGGGTAGTTTTAATTTGTTTCAAACTTGTTTTTGAGACATATATGATGGAAAAGGAAGAGAGGAAACCTTGGAAAAATTTTAAAAGTCATGGATAGTGTGATAGTATCATAGGTTCCATATTATGCCTTAAAGAACCAACACCAAGCTAGGCTCCATAACATAAATACGTGATGGCTCCAACAGACTTCAATGGAGTCAAAAACCTTAAATGGATGGAAAGAATGGAGCAAAGATGATGTTTTCCTAAGGTTGCTTCATTAGGTGTATTATAGAACCATAAATGAACCTTAGAAGCAAGCTAGCTTTCCTAATGAGTGTGTAACTTTATAAATTGTTCCAAGAGTGTAATTGGCTTCCATATGATGTGTCTAGGCCAAAGGAACCAAGTTCCACCTTCTTGTGAATGTGTCGCCATGGGAGAGAATCCAGGTTCAAGGAAGAAAGTGTGTTGTTATAATAAAGGCAGCTCTCTCTTTTTTCTCTCATACATGAGTGGATGTTTATCTTGTCTTGAATGTATGTATGCATGTTTTGAGCCATGAGAAATGTTTTAGCATGAATCTTATAACACCATACTTATCTAGCTTGCCTCATGTCATTTCAAGGTTTTATTCCATGCATTTTGTAATGAAGCAAGAAAGATAGCATTTAAAACAATGGACATACTTGTATAATGTCATGGATAAATTTTTCCTTCAGAGTCCCGTGGGCCATATGGACTCATCCATCTCATCCCCATATTTAAATACTCAATTACAACTCATAACAAACTCAAAAAATGGCCCATACCTTGTAACAACTGGGAAAAGGGAAAAGGAAAAGAAAGAAGAAAGCTGAAAATTTTTGAAATTTAGAAATTTTTTTAAGGCTTCTCGCAATAGCGAGAAAGAGTCTAGCTATAGCGAGAGTAACTATTCGCTATAGCGAAAATGCTTCTCGCTATAGCGAGTGTGGGCATCCCATATAAAAACTAGGGAGCTGCTCGCCGTAGCGTTCACCATAGCGAAAGTGGGGGTTTGGAACTGATACGTGCTCGCCGTAGCGAAGGTTAAACCTTGCCATAGTGAAGGTAACAGATACGAGCTCGCCGTAGCGAAGGTTAATTTTCGCTATAGCGAGGTTCAGTCCGAAAAAGAGTAAAAAGCGAGATTTTGACTTCTTGAAGCGTCCCAACCCATTCTTTCTCTCTTATTAGACCTAGACTTCGACCCAAGGAGAGAAAAGAGGCATGGAGAGTGAGAGAGACCAAGAGAATGAGGAAGAACAAAGAAAAGGTAAGTAAGCTTCTCTCTTTTCTTCTTAGAATCTTGAACTCCTCCCTTTGCCCTATTTTCCTATGATTTTGCTTATGAGATTAGTGGGGTTTTAGGTATGGGTCAGAAGAGGGAAAGTGAAAAACACTCTTGAACTTCTTTGTTTTCCTTGAGAATGTTGGTTCTACTAACTTGAGAGCTTGAGAGAAAGGAAAGAAGTCTGACCTAGAATGAACAAGAAACCCTTGTGTTAAGTTGAGAAATGCAAAGAACTAGGAGAAGGGCTAGTAAAGTTTAAGAAGGGAAGAAGTAGGGCTTTAATCTCCTAGCTTTGCGATGGTTTCTTTGCATGAGAGTAATTCCATGCTCTTGATTGTGTTTAGGCTCAAGTGAAGCACCTCCATCAAGGTGTGATTGTGAAACTAAGAAGGGAGAAGAGAAATTGAAAGGGAAGACTTGTGTTGGCTTATAAGGTAGCTCTCTTTCCACTCTTTCTTATTGCATTCTTGGATGTAATGGTCATTATATGCTTGTGTATATGCTTAATGTGTGAGATATGCCATATGTTATTGCTTTGATGCATTGGTACCAATGTGCTTGTGTGTTGGATTGTGAGAATTGCTCAGGTGAGGTAGTGCCGAAAGTCCCTTGAGATGCGTGAGGTAGAGCCGAAAGTCCCTTGAGATGGGTGAGACAAGGCCAAAAGTCTCATAACCGAGTGAGGCCAAGTCAAAAGTCCCTAAACTCGGGTGAGGCCATCCAAAAGTCCCTAAACTTAGGTGAGGCTAGAGCAAAAGTCCCTAGAGCTTACTTGTGGCATTGTTATGATTTCCATGGCATGTACAAAATGTATTATGTGATTGAGAATAGTTGGATGCTAAATTACATGCTTTGACTTGTTATATTCCTTGATTGCTCCCTTGAATGAGTGCATGAGCTACTAAGATTCCATGAATCTCACCCCTTCCCCCTCCCATCTTAACATGCTAGGTGGAGCTCAAGGAGAACCGAGTGCACACCAAGGAGCCTAGAAGCATGTTTTACTAGATGATAGCTTATTTTTGTCTTTTTGATGTAAAGTGGTGCCAAAATGAATATGAACCTTCTATTTTTGAGATGTAAATGTTGTAGCAAGTGTAAATGTAAGGAAACATGATGTATAAACTATGTAGATAGTCAAAGTAATGCAAATGTGGGTTTTGCCCTTTTCGTAGTATGTATGTGATAGTGTATTTTGGCCCGTAACATAGTGAGTTTGAAATGTATGATGATTTGGACCACTTGGACATGTTATGTAGACTATTTTCATGCTTTTAAACTTGTCCGTGAGTTGTTGGAACATGTGGGAGGCCATTTGGACCCATTTGAACTATTTTGGGTGCCAAAACCGCCAAATTTGTGAGCTCTGTCAAAGTATCACCAGATGAGCTCTTCTTGCCATGAAATTTGGCATGCCTCTAGAGTTTGTAGAGAGCTTCTTGGGAAACTAAAGTTGGTAATATTCGGAGGTCTAGGGAATATTTGGCGAACTGTTGAAATTGGGAAAAATTGATGGTTTGGTCATGTATTGTTACCATAGGTCCGAAAGGAAATCCATGGCATTCATGTACCAAATGGAGTCCAAATGTCATGAAATTTTATACAAATAAACTAGACAACCACAGTGACCTATACAAATCACCTAAATCAGAGGTCTGTAAAGAGAGAATGAACCTTCTAAAGTTCTGTATCAGCATCAAGGAGCCCATCCGACCTCCGTTACTATTCCATCAGTTTTCGGGGTGTAAGGGCTGTTGAACTAATCTTGACTTATTTTTCTCCTCTAGTAGACATCTGTAAATTTCTAAATTGGTATAGTTTGCCTAGATTAGATTGTTTTGGATTTAGTTATGAATTTTCGAAGTCCATGACAGCAAGCTGTGCCAGAAACAGGGACCGCCGGACCTCTGTCTCATTTTTGATGTCAAACATGGTCCAAAAACTTAGATTATGGTTGAAAATTATTTTTATTGTAAAGATAAGAACTAGATCTTTCTAAAAAGCTATAGTTTTCTAGATTTCCATTTTTTTATAATTAGTTATGATTTTCCAAAGTTAGAGCCAAAAATCTGACTTTTGGGTCCATGTGAGAAATTGTATTTTTTTAGTTTTTGGTTCCATTCCCATGGCTTATGGCTTGTTTTATGCTATGTATGAGTTGTATAAATGGAGTGTGAGTAGAGAATGTGAATGATGGGTTCACAGGACCCACGGGGCAGAAGATGAGTGTTTGAAACCCTATTTTATAACATGAAAATGCCACGGTTGGTACTGGTTCTTTGGAAATCATATGGAACCGAGCCCAGAGAGAGGCTAGATAGTGTTAATATGTTATGGTGTTACCTTTTTGGTATCAAAACAATGGTTCAGGCAATTTTGCTCGATGTTAGGCTCTTGAATGATGTGATTTGCTTGTGTTTGGTATGAATGGCCATGGAAGTGGTAGCATCCTTATGCATATGTGTTTGAGATATCATTGTGAACTGAGGATTGCTACTTCTTTTTAGACATGGTTGAGACTAGACGGGGCAGGGGTAGAGGCAGACCCCCCAGGGCTCAGAGAGCTGAGCCAGAGGCTCCTGTTGGGCTTGAGGATCCTTTGCGAGCCATCATGGAGAGGCTTGACAGATATGAGGCCATGATGAGCCAGCACCAGGAGATGCTGGAACAGCAGAGGTATATTGCCCAACAACAGCATGATATGATCATGCATTTACAAGATACCCTGGCCAGGCAAGAAGAAGCCAGGAGAGAAGCCCCTGTACCTCAACCATCCACATCCAGTATTCCACCTGCACCTCCCCAGGAGCCTGCTGCTCCATAGACCCAGACGCTTATCCAAAAAGTGTTAAAGTAGTTTAGGCAGAATAATCCACTCTCATTTGACGGGGAGTTAGATGCAGATAAGGCAAAGGCTTGGGTTATGCAGCTAAAGAAAATATTCTCGGTGATGGATTGTACCACCGAGCAAGCTCAGCTAGCCACCTTCATGTTACAAAAGGAAGTTGATAGATGGTGGTGTAGCACGAAACCCCTGATGGAGACCAAGAACATACAAATAACTTGGGAAAGCTTCTTGGTCGATTTCTATGAGAAATATGTCCTTAATTCGGTAAGGAAGAAGAAAGAAATGGAATTTATGGGCTTGAGACAGACGGATGAGATGACTGTGGACCAATATGTGGCCAAGTTCATTGAGTCGTCTTGGTATTCCTCTTACCTCCAGAGATATGATGATGAACCCTAAAGATGTGAGCAGTTTGAGACTGGGTTGAAGCCTCTGATTAGCGATAGAGTTACTCCACAACAGATCAGGAAGTTCAATACCCTTGTAGAGGTCAGCAGGGTGATTCAGACTAACTTGCAAGCTATCATGCCTGCTGCGACTACAGCTAGTCAGAAGAGGGTTCTGGATTTGAAAAGGCCGAAACCAGAAGTGGGTTCTAGTTTGACACCTAGCACTAAGAGGAGAGGCAAGGGGCCGTGGAATAGAAGGCCACAGCAAGGTATGCCACCTCTTCGGAGCCAGTCATCCTTCCAGCAGTCTCCAGTGACATGTTTCAAGTGTGGGAAGCTGAGGCACATTGCTAGACACTGTCCTCAGATGGATACAGCGCCTCCTCCTAGACCACAGACCCAGGGCCGAGTGTTCGCCCTTACTCAGCAAGAAGCCAGTGCATCACCTAGTTTGATCTGAGGTACGCTGGTAGTGAATGGCTTTCCTATAGTTGCTATGTTTGATTCGGGAGCTAGTCACTCATTTATATCCTATGATTGTGTGAGGCAATTAGGTCTGGTCATTAGTGTCTTGCCATTTGACTTGTCTATCACCATACCCATTGGAGGCCACGTGGTTACTTCCCATACCTGCTTAAATGTCACTGTTCAATTTAACCATTGTCATACCACTATTGATTTGGTTTGTATGCCCTTCCATGATATTGATTTGATTATTGGTATGAACTGGTTAGTTGCAAATAATGCCATACTTGATTGTGAACACCAAATCATTTCCCTACCTGCTTGTGGGACCATACCTAGGGTAGGAGTTGAGTTATCCTTTATGACTACTGCCCAGGCTGAGAGATATTTAGAGTGCGGATGTCAAGGGTTTCTGGTCTTTTTCTTTATTCAGGCTGAGGTAGAAGAAGGGATAGAGGAGATCCCAGTTGTCAAGTAATTCCCGAAAGTTTTCCCTAAAGAGTTTGACTTTAGTGGCCTACCCCCTGAGAGAGAATTATAGTTCCCTATAGACATAGTGCCTGGGGCTGGACCGGTGTCCAAAGCTCCTTACAGGATGGCTCCCGCCAAGCTTGCTGAGTTGAAAGAGCAGATAGAGGAATTGTTAGAGAAAGGGTTTATCCGCCCTAGTGTTTCACCTTGGGGAGCTCCGGTGTTATTTGTGAAAAAGAAGGATGGTAGCTTGCGTTTGTATATAGATTACAGAGAGTTAAATAAAGTTACCATCAAGAATAAATATCCTCTCCCTAGAATTGATGATTTGTTAGATCAGTTGGCTGGGGCATCTGTGTTTTCCAAGATAGATCTTAGATCTGGGTACCACATATTGAGAGTGAGAACTGAAGACGTCTCTAAGACGGCCTTCAGAACAAGATATGGGCATTATGAGTTCCTTGTGATGCCATTCGGGTTGACGAATGCGCCCGCGGTGTTCATGGATTACATGAACAAGGTATTCAGACCGTATCTAGATCAGTTTGTGGTGGTCTTCATTGATGATATTTTAGTGTACTCCAGATCCTTTGAGGAGCACGAGAGGCATTTGAGATTAGTCTTAGACACCTTGAGAGAGAAAAGGTTGTATGCCAAACTTAGTAAATGTGAGTTTTGGCTGATCGAGGTGAGATTCTTAGGTCATGTGATCTCACGAGACGGGGTCGCAGTTGATCCCCATAAAGTTGAGGCTGTGTTACAGTGGGATAGACCTAGAACGATCACCGAGGTTAGGAGTTTCCTAGGTTTGGCAGGGTATTATAGACAATTTATTCAGGACTTTTCTCGGATGGCTTTACTACTGACGAGGCTAACTAGGAAAGAGACACCTTTTGTGTGGGATGATAGATATGAGAAGAGTTTCCAGGAGTTGAAACTCTGTCTAACCACTGCCCCTGTACTGATTATCCCTGACCCTAGTGAGCCATTTGTGGTTTATTGTGATGCTTTGGGCAAAGGGTTAGGATGTGTGTTGATGCAGCAGGGTCGAGTAGTGGCATATGCCTCGAGGTAGTTGAGGCCTCATGAGGAGAATTATCCCACGCATGACCTGGAGTTAGCCGCCGTAGTGTTTGCTCTTAAAATTTGGAGACACTATCTGTATGGTGCTACCATAGAAATCTATAGTGACCACAAGAGTCTGAAATACCTGTTTGACCAAAAAGAACTCAATATGAGACAAAGGAGATGGATGGAGTTCTTAAAAGACTATGATTATGTGTTGAAATATCATCCGGGCAAGGCCAATGTGGTGGCGGATGCCCTGAGTAGAAAATCCATCCATGTAGCCCATATGATGATTAGGGAGCAGGAGCTCCTAGAGAAGTTTAGAAACTTGAACCTCTCTTGTCAGGTGGTATCGGGTAAATTGTATTTGAGTGAAACCTGAGTTAAGAATATACTGAGAACCCAGATCTTAGATGCCCAGAGGGAGGATGAATTCCTGAAACGGATCAGGAATGAGATTTCCCAAAGTAAGACCTCAAATTTCAAGGTGTCTGAGGATGGTATGATAGTATATCGCGATAGAATCTGTGTGCCTAGTCAAAATGAGTTGAGAGAAAGTATTTTAGAAGAGGCACATAAGAGTAAGTATACTATCCACCCAGGTGGCACCAAGATGTATCAGGATTTGAAAAGAATTTTCTGGTGGCCAGGGATGAAGAATGATGTGACAGATTATGTGGCTAGATGCCTAGTGTGTCAGAGGGTAAAGATAGAACATCAAAAGCCGGCTGGGTTGTTGCAACCTCTAGATATCCCTGAGTGGAAGTGGGATAGTATAGCCATGGACTTTGTTATGGGGTTACCCAGGACATCCTCTAGACACAATGCTATTTGGGTAGTTGTGGATAGACTGACGAAGTCTGCACACTTTTTAACTATCAGGGCTACTCATACACTGGATAGATTAGCCCAATTGTACATCAGAGAGATAGTGCGACTTCATGGAGTACCCAGTAGCATAGTTTCGGATAGAGACCCCAGGTTCACATCGAACTTTTAGAGGTCATTGCAGAATGCCTTAGGGACAAGGTTGCAGTTTAGTACTGCATATCACCCCCAGACAGATGGTCAGACTGAAAGGACCATCCAAACATTGGAAGACATGTTGAGGGCTTGTGTGTTAGAAATGAAGGGTAACTGGGATGTGTACTTACCATAAGCAAAGTTTGCGTACAATAACAGTTACCATTCCAGTATTCAGATGGCCCCTTATGAGGCTTTGTATGGGAGAAAGTGCAGATCCCCTCTGTGTTGGGTTAAGCTAGGTGAGAGGAGTATGATAGGACCTGAGATTGTGGACCAGACCACCTGACAGATAGAGTTGATTAGAAAGAGACTCCTCACGGCCCGGAGTAGGCAGAAAAGCTATGTTGATAAGCGAAGGAGGCCGTTAGAGTTTGAGATTGGAGACCATGTGTTCATTCAAGTATCTCCAGTGACGGGAGTAGGTCGATCAATGAGGGTAAGGAAGCTCAGTCCTAGGTATATTAGTCCATTTGAAATCCTTGAGAAAATTGGACCCGTGGCTTACCGAATAGCCTTACCTCCTAACCTAGCCCAAATCCACAGTGTTTTTCATGTCTCCTAGTTGAAAAAGTATTTACCAGACCCCTCACATGTCATAGAATATGAGCGTGTGCAATTGCAGGAAGATCTTTCCTATGTAGTGAGATTGGAGAGAATTGTGGACGCTAAGCTGAAATAGCTGAGAAGCAAGAACATTCCTCTGGTGAAAGTGATCTAGAGAGGTCTGACATCTGAGGAAGCAACCTAGGAATTGGCAGATGAAATGAGGTAGAAATATCCAGAGTTTTTCCCTTGAGGTAAGTCTTTAAATTTCGAGGATGAAATTTCATTTTACAAGGGTAGAAATGTAACAACTGGGAAAAAGGAAAAGGAAAAGGAAGAAGAAAGTTGAAAATTTTTGAAATTCAGAAATTTTTCTAAGTCTTCTCGCAATAGCGAGAAAGAGTCTAGTTATAGCGAGAGTAGCTGTTCGCTATAGCGAAAATGCTTCTTGTTATAGCGAGTGCGGGCATCCCATACAAAAACCAGGGAGCTGCTCATTGTAGCGAGCGCCATAGCGAAAGTGGGGGTCTGAAACTAATACGTGCTCGCCATAGCGAAGGTTAAACCTTGCCATAGCGAAGGTAATAGATACGAGCTCGCCGTAGCGAAGGTTAATTTTTGCTATAGCGAGGGTCAGTCCGGAAAAGAGTAAAAAGCGAGATTTTGACTTCTTGAAGCGTCCCAACCCATTCTTTCTCTCTTATTAGATCTAGACTTTGACCCAAGGAGAGAAAAGAGGCGTGGAGAGTGAGAGAGACCAAGAGAAGGAGGAAGAACAAAGGAAAGGTAAGCAAGCTTCTTTCTTTTCTTCTTAGAATCTTGAACTCCTCCCTTTGCCCTCTTTTCCTATGGTTTTGCTTGTGAGATTAGTGGGGTTTTAGACATGGGTCAAAAGAGGAAAAGTGAAAAACACTCTTGTACTTCTTTGTTTTCCTTGAGAATGTTCGTTCTACTAACTTGAGAGCTTGAGAGAGAGGAAGGAAGTCTGACTTAGAATGAACAAGAAACCCTTGTGTTAAGTTAAGAAATGCAAAGAACTAGGAGAAGGGCTAGTAAAGTTTAAGAAGGGAAGAAGTACGGCTTTAATCTTCTAGCTTTGTGACAGTTTCTTTGCATGAGAGTAATTCCATGCTCTTGATTTGTTTAGGTTCAAGTGAAGCACCTCTATCAAGGTGTGATTGTGAAACTAAGAAGGGAGAAGAGAAATTGAAAGAGAAGGCTTGTGTTGGCTTATAAGGTAGCTCTCTTTCCACTATTTATTGTTGCATTCTTGGATGTAATAGTCATTATATGCTTGTGTATATACTTAATGTGTGAGATATGCCATATGTTATTGCTTTGATGCATTGGTACCAATGTGCTTGTGTGTTGGATTGTGAGAATTGCTCGGGTGAGGTAGTGCCGAAAGTCCCTTGAGATGGGAGAGGTAGAACCGAAAGTCCCTTGAGATGGGTGAGACAAGGCCAAAAGTCTCATAACTGAGTGAGGCCAAGTCAAAAGTCCCTAAACTCAGGTGAGGCCATCCAAAAGTCCCTAAACTTATGTGAGGCTAGAGCAAAAGTCCTTAGAGCTTACTTGTGGCATTGTTATGATTTCCATGGCATGTACAAAATGTATTATGTGATTGAGAATAGTTGGATGCTAAATTACATGCTTTGACTTGTTATATTCCTTGATTGCTCCCTTGAATGAGTGCATGAGCTACTAAGATTCCATGAATCTCACCCCTTCCCCCTCCCATCTTAACATGCTAGGTGGAGCTCAAGGAGAACCGAGTGCACACCAAGGAGCCTAGAAGCATGTTTTACTAGATGATAGCTTATTTTGGTCTTTTTGATGTAAAGTGGTGCCAAAATGAATATGCACCTTCTATTTTTGAGATGTAAATGTTGTAGCAAGTGTAAATGTAAGGAAACATGATGTATAAACTATGTAGATAGCCAAAGTAATGCAAATGTGGGTTTTGCCCTTTTCGTAGTATGTATGTGATAGTGTATTTTGGCCCGTAACATAGTGAGTTTGAAATGTATGATGATTCGGACCACTTGGACATGTTATGTAGACTATTTTCATGCTTTTAAACTTGTCCGTGAGTTGTTGGAACATATGGGAGGCCATTTGGACCCATTTGAATCGTTTTGGGTGCCAAAACCGCCAAATTTGTGAGCTCTGTCAAAGTATCACCAGATAAGCTCTTCTTGCCATGAAATTCAGCATGCCTCTAGAGTTTGTAGAGAGCTTCTTGGGAAGCTAAAGTTGGTAATATTCGGAGGTCTAGGGAATATTTGGTGAACTGTTGAAATTGGGAAAAATTGATGGTTTGGTCATGTACTGTTACCATAGGTCCGAAAGGAAATCCATGGCATTCATGGACCAAATGGAGTCCAAATGTCATGAACTTTTATACACATAAATTAGATAACTACAGTGACCTATACCAACTAGAATTACCTAAATCGGAGGTCTATAGAGGGAGAATTAACCTTCTAAAGTTCTATATCAGCATCAGGGAGCCCATCCAACCTCTGTTACTATTCCATCGGTTTTCAGGGTGTAAGGGTTGCTGAACTGATCTTGACTTATTTTTTTACTCTAGTAGACATCTGTAGCTTTCTAAATTGGTATATTTTTCCCAGATTCGAATTTTTTGGATTTAGTTATGAATTTTCGAAATCCATGATAGTAAGCTGCACCAGAAACAGGGACAGCTGGACCTCTGTCTCATTTTTTATGTAAAAAATTTTCCAAACACTGATATTAGGGTTGGGAATTATTTTTATTATAAATATAACACCTAGATCTTTCCAGAAAGCTATAGTTTGCTAGATGCCCATTTTTCTATAATTAGTTATGATTTTTCAAAGTTAGAGCCAAAAATCTGACTTTTGGGTCCATGTGAGAAATTGCATTTTTCTGGTTTTTAGTTCCATTCCTATGGCTTATAGCTTGTTTTATGCTATGTATGAGTTGTATAAATGGATTTTGAGTAGAGAATATGAATGATGGGTTCACAGGGCCCACAGGACAGAAGATGAGTGTTTAAAACCCCGTTTTATAGCATGAAAATGCCACGGTTGGTACTGGTTCTTTGTAAATCATATGGAACCGAGCCCAGAGGGAGGCTAGATAGTGTTAATATATTATGGTGCTACATGCCTCGATCAAAGGGAGCAAATACATAAAAGATACTAGTGCAGCCTAGGACTGGTTTTCTAGATTATGTGCTTGAAATTTGAAAAATCATAACTAATTCTAGAAAAATTGAAATCAAGTACACTATACCATTCTAAAAAGCTACTGATGTCTACTTCATGATGAAAATAAATACAGAGCACAACAAATTCTGTAGCCACTGAAAATTGATGGAATAGTACAAGAGGTCAGCCGCCATCCTTGGTACTAATCTCCAACTTCAAAAATTCATATCTCCCTCCTCAGAGGTCCAATTGGGGTGATCTTGGTGGCTATGGAAAGATTATCATGTCTAGTTTGTAACATAATATTTCATGAGTATTGGACATCATTTGACCTATGAATGATGTAGTATGAGCTACTTCCTCTTAGAATGATCACTAGCATTACCTATAGAAGACTTACTTGTATTAGTTTAGCAGAAAAATGGCAACTTTTGAAATTCATAATTAATTCCACAGAGCTCCAAATAATTTGGTCTTTGGCTTCTCAAAAAGCTCTAGATAAGATCTACATGTGTGCCAAATTTAATGAGCAAATTGGTCTATTTGGTTGGATCTTGACATTGGGTTGTGAAATGGTCATTTTTAAGCTTTTCAAAGGGTCCAAATGGTCTAAATTGAGCTCCAAGGGAACCATGACCACTT
Source organism: Erythrophleum fordii (assembly GCA_032878935.1). Classification (NCBI taxonomy): domain Eukaryota; kingdom Viridiplantae; phylum Streptophyta; class Magnoliopsida; order Fabales; family Fabaceae; genus Erythrophleum; species Erythrophleum fordii. The sequence goes on from JAVQMF010000019.1 coordinate 374,189, forward strand.
GAGCACGTGGGAATGCACCAAAATGACATTCTAAACTTGTCTTAAAGGTACACGAACCTAGATTTCTCAAACTCACTCATCCACCCCATGATATACACAAGAATGCATATGTCTAGTCTTGCCATTCCATACCCAAACCATGATATATCATACATTTGGCATCAAATCTCATTTATACATCATAGATTTAGGTAATTACATATGTTCATATGATTAGATAACAATTTCATCATGAGATTACATCATATGTCATGTGTATGGCTACAAGAGAGACAAAACTAGGCATTTTCATACACTTTAATGTCAATCTCCTTCTTCTAGGCTTGATGGCTTCCATTACCTTACTCAATTGCTCCACCTAGCATGTTAAGACATTAGAAAGGAGGGGATGAGATTCAAAGAATTCCAATAGCTCATCTCCTATTCAATCACATATAAAGTATGTAATATAAGTCTTTAAAAATGCATACATGGGCATATTGACATATGTGAGTATTCATAGAACATTCTTGGCATTTGAACACATCATGTTTAACATACATAGGTTTTCCAAATAAGTGGATTAGCCTCACCTATTCACTTGTGGATTTTGAACTTGTCTCACCCATTTTCTCTAAGAGGTTTTGACTCAACCTTACTCTTGGGAGTCTACCTCACTCTTGGGAGACTCTCTACTTTATTTCAACCAAGTTCTAGGGTTTTTAGCTCATCCTCACCATGGCTGGAGGGTTCTTGGCTCCTCCACACTCAAGCAAATCAAGACAAGCACATAAAACATCATTTGCATACATAAAACATTATCATAATACCATAGAATAAGAGCTCATGCTAAAATACTTTTCATAGCTTAAAACATACTTACACACATTTAAGGACAATGTAAGTACACATTCATGCATGAGAGAAGGTGGAGAAAGCTACCTGGCTTGCATTTGCACACTTTTCCCTTAAGCCTTGAGTCCTCCCCCTTGACCTCATGCACCTAAGAAGGTGAAGATCATTTCTCTTGGCCTAGACACATCTTATTGAAGTAATTATACTCTTGAATTACATTCTAATGCCACATATTCATTAGAAAAGCTAGGTGACTCATAAGACTCTTTCATGGTTCCATAATGCAATTAATGAAGCAACCTTAAGAAAACATCACCTTAGCTCTATTCTCTCTACCTATTTATGATTCTTGACTCCATTTAAATCTCTTGGAGTCATCACACAATCAAATCAAGGAGCCCAACTAGGTGTTACTTCTTTAAGCCATAAATATGGAACCTATGATACCATTTCACTATCCATGGCTTCTAAAATTTTTTCAAGGCTTCCTCTCATACTCTCCCATCATACATGATGCAAAACTAAGTTTGGAAGGAATTAAAACACTCCCTAGGTGTATGTGTTGGAGATTGTGCCCTAGGCCAATCATTGTATTGCGAACATTATTTTTATTACAAAATAAGAGTTTTCTTTTTATTACATTATTATATTATTTGCATGTTTATATATATAATAATATCCATGGATAAATCATTTTTTGAATTATCCAAAATGTCCCTAATCAATCATCCTTGTGTGAACAACGATGAATTAATATTAGTATGATTTTGATTGATTAAGTGTTAATCATGTATGATGATATGAATCAAAATCATAGGCGTGTGTTAGAGAACAGGACGTTGGATAGACCCGTCATGAGATAAGCTACATGGATTAGGTCATAAGTTTATCTCATATATAACCGTGTCATTGATCCCTTGGACCTGAGATCACCATAGATTCCTACATGAAGGACACTGTACTTTGGCATAGTCTAATGTCACCTTTAACCAGGTGATTAAAAAGACTATGATCAGGTATAATGGAATCCATGCAGAAGAAGATGAATAGTCAAGATGGAATTTGTCCCTCTGATTAATAGAGAGATATCTGTCGGCCCCTCGATGACTGTGACTGAGAAATGCATGGCCATACTCAGATGGAAAGGGTTCTATCTTATAATCAGTCTGCTCAGGGATCGAGAAAGTTACGATCGAGCAAGTTGAGGATGACATTTCCATGCCTCATACTCGATCTAGATATCGTGTGACAAAAGGGATATGATAGGGTTATAAGATAGGTTGTATCGGATCACCGATCCCGTATGATTTGGGTAGTCATAATGTCTTGCTAGAGGCCGCTTGTGATTTGTGGGTCAAACAGTGTAGTTGGCCCATTGCCAACATCATATAGGCCTGTAGGGTCGCACACAAGAACAGACCAACTCGGGCTAAAATGTCAACATTCATTGAATCAGAAATATGTCTAGATTCAATGAATATCTAGGATAGAGGAATTATTTATATATATATATAAATAATTAAATTCGAAATATTATATATATATATATATATTTGATATTATATATATATGTATATAAATATATATATATGAATTAATTTAAATTTGATTCTATTAGATAGATTTAAATTTAAACTAATCAAATAATTTAAATTTGATTCTATCAGATAGATTTAAATTTAAACTAATCAGATAATTTAAATTAAGCTCTAGATATTGTTAGTTTAAATTTAAACTATAGGATAGATTTGAATTTAAACTAATAGATATATTTAATTAGTTTTGATTAATTAAATATATCTGAAACTCTAGTCTATAAATAAGGGTTTTCATATCAGAAAACATGAGCTAGAGCTAGAGCTAGAGCTACCTCCAAAATTCTTAGAGAGAGGGACACCGTACGGACGTCTTATGGACTGTATGAAAATTGTACGGACAGGCTGCTAGCACACCGTTTGAGTTGCTGAACCCTGTTCGTGTGGATACCAGTAGAGGGAGCTGATCTGCGGTCAGTTTTTGTGATCCAAATAAAAGTAAACTACAAAATCAATCGACAGAAAAAGGTAATTCTCTGAACCTATTCAGTTTAAGTGATTTTGATGGATCCTTGGTAGGAATTGGGATCAAAATTTTAAACGTTTCCGCTGTGTGCCTCCCATAATTCCTAACAGTGGTATCAGAGCCACATCAATAATTGCTTAAATTAAGTACCTGTGTGTTCTAAGAATTTTATCTTATAATCAATTTTTTGCATGTACTAATATAAGATATGTATGCGATGTTGATTTGATCAAATTATTTTAAAAGCATGAAATCTAAGCGTAGAGGTTCTTTTAATGAATTCGTTCATATATATGATATATGTATAGTTTTCAATGTGATTGGGAACATAATTTTTAATCTGTTACATATATATATTTGATATATTTTGTACAGATTATATTTTGTTTCAAATTCGAATTTGTTTCGCTATATATGTGACGCACTGAATGAATCTGTCGTTGCTATCTAATTCTAGTACAACACAATCTAATTTAAAATTAATTCACTAAATTTACAGCCTTTTCATATGAGATGAGATGTTTGTAACATGTGTTTGTGTTGTGATTTGTTTGGATGGGTATGGTGCATGATATGGCCCTAGGATACTTATGGTTTGTAATTTTTAAAATACGGCCTGTGTGTCGTGCCTCTCTCTATTCATTCTGAATGTACATTCTTTTCCCATCTCACACTCCCCTCGAATGTTTAAGCGCGGTTTCTCTTTGTATATATAGATTTTATCTTAGAGGAATCTTCTCATTGGCTTGGAAGGAGATAAGATAGATGGGCCATATTGTGTCACATTTATTTTTTTATGATGAGATCATATGTATGTATGTATGCTATCGTAGTATATAATTGTGTGACAACTAGTTTTATGAAATAATGAAATAAAATCCCTCATATAAAATTTTAAGTAACAATGCCGCCCACTAATGAACATCTGTCAAAACTTTGATTACTTGACTGTAGGTTCCATTAAAGTGGGATACACTTAGGTTATCTTAATAAGGCAGCTTGGGTAATGGTGATACTCATAATTTTCATAGTGGTTTGACTTAATTGAAACTATCAAAATAGTTTTGGGTCTCAAGGCATTAGATGGGATTAAACATGCCAAATCATGTGATGAATGAATCCTATAAAAGATCTAAGAGTTACATGTAATGTAATTGGTAAACGAGTTACCTACCTAAATAGCTTAATTTTAAGCGTCTTGCCAAAGCAGACTTACAATTAAGTGAAATATGGGTCTTAGTCCGCTAAATTAAATTGAGGGTTATTTTTAGTGGAAAGCTATTTATTTGATTTTTGCATATTCTGTTGTAAAAAAAAATGTCGACAAATAACTCTGCTGCACTATCATTGTGATCCGTCTTTGAGAAGGACAAACTCAATGGGACAAACTTTCTTGACTGGTTTAGGAACTTGAGAATTGTTCTCAAATAGGAAAGAAAGCTATATATCCTAGATGAGCCCATTCCTGAGGAGCCTATAGCCAATGCTCCAAGAGCACAGAAGGATGCCCACACCAAGCATCTCAATGATTCTATGGATGTGGGATGCCTGATGTTAGCCACCATGGTCCCAGAATTTCAAAGAGATCTGGAACTTATGGAGGCTTATGAGATGATTGTGCATCTCAAGGAAATGTTCTAACAACAGGCAAGGCAGGAAAGGTTTGAAACCACAAAGGCATTGCATTCCTGTAAAATGGCTAAAGGAGCATCAGTTAGCACTCATGTTTTGAAGATGAAAGGCTACCTTAATCACCTTGAGAGGCTCGGATTTCCCATAAGTCAAGAGTTATCTACAGATTTGATCTTAAACTCACTCCCTAAAAGTTATGACCAGTTTGTCATGAACTACAATATGAACAACATGGAGAAATCTATTTCTGAACTGCATGGGTTGCTTAAAACTGCTGAGCAAAATATTAAGAAAAATCCAAGCTCTGTTTTAATGGTTTAAAAAGGTAAAGGAATGAAAACGAAAGGCAAAGGCAAAGGAAATGGCCTGAACAATAAGTTCAAGAATCAAAATAAGCCCAAACCCAAGCCTGAAGCCAAGAAGGTAAAGCCTCCCAAGGAAGGAGTTTGTTTCTTTTGCAATGAGCCCGGTCATTGGAAGAGAAACTGCAAGCTCTACCTGGAAGATCTAAAAAAGAAGAAGAATAGCGGGGCTATTGCTTCAGTTATCTATGTTATAGAAATTAATCTTTCTACTTCTCCTACGTGGGTATTAGATACTGCATGTGGAACTCACATTTGTACAAATGTATAGGGTCTTAAAAGGAGTAGGAAGTTGAAAAAGGGTGAAATAGACCTACGAGTTGGAAATAGAGCAAGAGTTGCTGCTTTAGCTGTAGGCACTTATGAATTAGTATTGCCCAATGGGCTTTTGTTAATTTTGAACAATTGCTATTATGTTCCTGCTTTGAGTAGAAACATAGTTTCACTTTGTTATTTAGATAAGGAAGGTTTTATTTCAATTATTGGGAATAATAAATGTTCTATTTATCGTAATGACATTTTTTATGCGGATGGTGATTTGCATGGTGGTCATTATTATTTAAATATTGATGCTCCCAATAATCAAGATATCTATAACATAACTACCAAGAGGATTAAGACTAACGACTTGAATTCAATCTATCTCTGGCACTGTCATCTATGCCACATAAATGAGAAACGCATTTCAAAGCTCTATCAAGATAGACTTCTGAAATCATTTGATTTTGAATCATTTGACACATGCAAATCTTGTATATTGGGAAAGATGACTAAGGCACCTTTCACTGGACACAGTGAGCAGGCCACTGACTTATTGGGCCTAGTACATACTGATGTATGTGATCCACTAAGTACAACTGCTAGAGGAAGCCGCTTGTACTTCATTACTTTTATAGATGACTATAGTAGATATGGTTACATCTATTTAATGACACACAAATTTGAAGCTTTTAAAATGTTCAAAAACATTCCAAAATGAGGTACAGAATCAGCTTGGCAAATCTATTAAAGCACTTCGATCCGATTGAGGTGGTGAATATTTGAGCCAAAAGTTTATTGACCATCTTAGAAATTGTGGTATTGTCTCACAATTAACCCCACCAGGAACACCACAATGGAATGGCGTTTCTGAACGAAGGAACCGAACCTTATTAGATATGGTTCGATCCATGATGAGTCAAACGGATCTTCCACTATCCTTTTGGGGCTATGCATTAGAAACATCTGTGTTTATACTAAACCGTGTTCCATCTAAGGCGGTTGAAAAGACACCATATGAGATATGGACTGGGAAAAAGCCCAGTTTATCTTTTCTTAAGATTTGGGGATGCGAGGCATATGTTAAGCAACAAGCCTTAGATAAGCTAGCACCCAAATTTATAAAATGTCTTTTTGTGGGTTATCCTAAGGAAACTAAAGGATACTACTTCTACAACCCCGCTGAGAATAAATTGTTTGTTGCTCGAAATGGTATCTTTTTAGAAAGAGAATTCATCTCTAAAAGAACCAGTGGGAGTAAGATACATCTTGAAGAAGTTTGAGAGTCACAAAATTGCATTGAACCGGAGATGGAAAATTGAAAAGACTCACAACAAGTTGTTGAGCCTACTCAAGTAACACAAGGCCCACGAAGGTCTGATAGGACATGACATTAGCCTCAAAGATATCGTGATGTGTTGCTTATTGATCAAGATGAGCCAACCACCTATCAAGAGGCCATAATGGGATCAGACTCTGAGAAATGGCTAGAAGCCATGAAGTCTGAGATGCAATCCATGTATGACAATCAGGTATGGACCTTGATTGACCCACCTGAAGGTATAAAAGCCATAGGGTGCAAGTGGGTTTTCAAGAAGAAAACTGACATGGATGGCCAAGTGCATACCTTTAAGGCACGATTGGTTGCAAAAGGATTCAAACAAACACATGGTATAGACTATGATGAAACCTTTTCACCAATCACAATGATCAAATCAATCAGAATCCTTCTCGCCATTGCTGCTTACTATGATTATGAGATTTGGCAAATGGACGTGAAAACAACATTCCTTAATGGAAAGCTGCTTGAGGATGTGTATATGACACAACCTAAAGGTTTTATGTGTCCAGAAGACTCTGGGAAGGTTTGCAAGCTTCAAAAATCCATTTATGGATTGAAGCAAGCATCTCAAAGTTGGAATCATCGCTTTGACGAAGTAGTCAAAGATTTTGGTTTTATCCAAAATATTGATGAACCTTGTGTTTACAAAAAAGTTAGTGGGAGCACAATTATATTTCTAGTGCTTTATGTTGATAACATCCTACTTATTGGAAATGACATTCCTACCTTGCAGATTGTCAAGTCTTGGTTAGGAAAGTGTTTTTCAATGAAAGACTTAGGCGAGGCCAATTACATCCTTAGGATTAGGATCTATAGAGACAGATCCAAGAGGCTAATCGGTCTAAGTCAATGCATCTACATAGACAAGGTATTGCATAGATTTAGTATGCAAGATTCAAAAAGGAGTTTTGTACCTATGTCTCATGGCATCAATCTCAACAAGGCTCAGTGTCCTATTACACGTGATGAACGAGAGCGCATGAGTAAGATTCCATACGCCTCGGCTATTGGATCTATCATGTATGCCATGTTGTGCACTCGACCAGATGTCTCATATGCCTTGAGTATGACTAGTAGATTTCAATCAGATCCAGGTGAGAATCACTGGATTGTCGTCAAGAATATCCTAAAGTACTTGAGAAAAACTAAGGATGTATTCTTGGTGTATGGAGGATTGGATGATGAGCTTGTTGTAAACGGTTACACAGATGCAAGTTTTCAATCTGACAAAGATGATGCTAGATCGCAATCAGGATTTGTATTCTATTTGAATAGTCGAGCAGTAAGTTGGAAGAGCTCAAAGCAAAGCACTGTGGCTGATTCTACAACAGAAGTTGAGTACCTAGTAGCATCAGATGCAGCTAAGGAAGCTATTTGGATTAAAAAGTTCATCACTGAGCTAGGGGTGGTGCCTACCATCTCAAATCCAATAGATTTGTTTTGTGACAACAATGGTGCAATAGCACAGGCTAAAGAACCTAGGTCACATCAAAGGACAAAACACATACTCAGGCGATATCACCTTATCAGAGAAATCATTGATAGAGGTGATGTAAAGATATGCAAAATACCAACTGATGACAATGTTGCTGATCCTCTTACTAAGCCGCTTGTATAGGCTAAGCATGATCGTCATGTTAGGTCAATGGGTATTAGAAACATTAATGATTGAACATAGTGCAAGTGGAAGTTATTGGAGATTGTGCCCTAGGCCAATCATTGTATTGCGAACATTATTTTTATTACGAAATAAGAGTTTTCTTTTTATTATATTATTATATTATTTGCATGTTTATATATATAATAATATCCATGGATAAATTATTTTTTGAATTATCCAAAATGTCCTTAATCAATCATCCTTGTCGGAACAACGATGAATTAATATTAGTATGATTTTGATTGATTAAGTGTTAATCATGTATGATGATATGAATCAAAATCATAAGCGTGTGTTAGAGAACGGGACGCTGGATAGACCCGTCATGAGATAAGTTACATGGATTAGGTCATAAGTTTATCTCATATATAACCGTGTCATTAATCCCTTGGACCTGAGATCACCATAGATTCCTACATGAAGGATACTGTACTTTGGCATAGTCTAATGTCACCTTTAACCGGGTGATTAAAAAGACTATGATCAGGTATAATGGAATCCATGCAGAGGAAGATGAGTGGTCAAGATGGAATTTGTCCCTTTGATTAATAGAGAGATATCTCTAGGCCCCTCGATGAGTGTGACTGAGAAATGCATGGCCATGCTCAGATGGAAAGGGTTCCATCTTATAATCAGTCTGCTCGAAGATCGAGAAAGTTACGATCGAGCAAGTTGAGGATGACATTTCCATGCCTCATACTCGATCAAGATATCGTGTGACAAAAGGGATATGATAGGGTTATAAGATAGGTTGCATCGGATCACCGATCCCGTATGATTTGGGTAGTCACAATGTCTTGCTAGAGGTCGCTTGTGATTTGTGGGTTAAATAGTGTAGTTGGCTCACTGCCAACATCATATGGACTTGTAGGGTCGCACACAAGAACAGACAAACTCGGCCTAAAATGTCCACATTCATTGAATCAAAAATATGTTTAAATTCAATGAATATCTAGGATGGAGGAATTATATATATATATATATAAATAATTAAATTCGAAATATATTATATATATTATATTTTATATTTTATATATATATGTATATATATGAATTAATTTAAATTTGATTCTATTAGATAGATTTAAATTTAAACTAATCAGATAATTTAAATTTGATTCTATCAGATAGATTTAAATTTAAACTAATCAGATAATTTAAATTAAGCTCTAGATATTGTTAGTTTAAATTTAAACTATATGATAGATTTGAATTTAAACTAATAGATATATTTAATTAATTTTAATTAATTAAATATATCTGAAACTCTAGTCTATAAATATGGGTTTTCATAACAAAAAGCATGAGCTAGAGCTAGAGCTAGAGCTACCTCCAAAATCCTTAGAGAGAAGGACACTGTACGGACGTCGTACAAACTGTACGGAATTGTACGGACAGGCTACTAGCACATCGTTTGAGTTGCTGAACCCCGTTCATGTGGATACCAGTAGAGGGAGCTGATCTATGGTCAGTTTCTGTGATCCAAATAAAAGTAAACAACAAACTCAATCGACAGAAAAAGGTAATTCTTTGAACCTATTTAGTTTAAGCAATTTTGATGGATCCTTGGTGGGAATTGGGATTAAAATTTTAAATGTTTCTGCTGTGTGCCTCTCATAATTCCCAACAGTATGAACCCTCCTTGGCCGAGGCTATGCTTCCATATGGCACTAATGGAGTTGTTTTAATTTCTTTGATGAAGCATGTGGGGGGCTCTCTTGGTGTCTTAGGAACTCATATATACTCTTAGACAACTTAAATTACTACTAGGAAGGTTCATCTTAGCCTAGTTGCAACCAAATCCCTAAATTCCATAACTTGCATTCTAAAGCTCACTTCTCAATTCTAGTTGTATATTCTTAATCCTCACACTCCATAACCTTTGGTTCCATAACATATAAAGGAAAACTTTCCTCCTCACTTTCTCTCTCTAGATCGAAGCTTAAATGGCTTGGAAACACAAGATTTTGCAAGTGTTTCAAATGAAGTCTTACCTTAAAATAGAGCTCTCTTCGCGTAGATTATTTTTCACTGATTGATTTCTTGAAAAGAGTTCCATTTGGCTTGGGTTAAACCTGAATCTTCAAGTTTTCAAGAAAAGAAAACCACCATTACAGATCTCTTAGAGAGAAGAACAATTTTCCTAACTGGTGTAAGATGAAATGGGGCCGTTTACTTACCTAAATGAAAGCTTAAACTTCTTCTCTCTCTCCCCTCTTAATTTCACACCATTTCTGCCCATTTTTTTGCAAATGGAAGCTTGGAGAAGGTGATAAGGTGTAATCTTACTTAAGAAGCCTTTTTTACAATTTTTCAAAATGACCATTTTGCCCTTACATGCCTATTTGCTTTGTTTAAGCTCATTTTAACTCTTTTTTAAGAACTATCTTTTTTATCATAAAATTTAGGTCCTTTAATTCATAAAATGTCTTTGGTTTCATCTGAATTGGATTTAAAACCTTTCCAAATGAACTAGTCAAAGTTCAGGTCAATCGACATTAAAAAATGTCCACCGGAGGGGCTTTAGCTGTCCCGGGACTTCCTATGATTTTTAGAGCCTCTGAGAACCTTGGAGAACTTAAAATTTTTATTTAAAAAGCCCTCCTATGAGAATTTCAAAATTTGCTTAAAATGATGAAAATGCCCTTACATTTCATCAACCTTTCATTACATTTCGTTTCTTCATTCTAGCTCCATTTTTCTTTCTATCTAAGCCTGGGATTCACATTTTTAGGAGCCTAAAATGCTTTCAAATTTTTTAGGACCTTAACTAAGCCATTTCAAGGGACTTGCTTTTGTATGTGGTAAATTTTGTTCATTTACGGAGAAACCATACGTTACATTTCTTGCATTTTCTCTCATTTTCAGAGAATTGGATATTACACATGTAACACCCCAAAAATTAATTAAGGTGTTAATCGTGGATTTAGAGTAATTAAGAATAATTAATAGAGGATAATTGGGCAAGTTAGTGAATGGAAATTTTAGAGAGATAAATTGTTAACATGCGTTTGAGAATTAATTGGGATAGAAATTTCATCTAGCCCCAAATTAATAAATCATGATGAGAAGCTAATGGAGGCCCAATGAGTTAGGTGCAGATCCAAACCCTTAAGCTCTTCAAACTTGGCCCAAATCTCATAAAACTTCAGCAACCCAATGTATGAAACTGGCCCAATAAAATTTTGCAGCCCAACACTTAAAACTGGCCCAACAAGCTAAAAGTCTGAAGCCCATTAGGAATTGGACTTGGAGCAACCCATGACCCATCCCTTGACCCAACTTAAACCCACCTAAAACCCTAATGCTTCAGCCACTTTCTCATTTGCTGAAACACAAGAAGCAAAATTCGGAGGTTGAGAAGGAGGCTAGGGTTGGGGGTAAGAATTCTTCATTTTCACACACTTAGAGCAAGATTCAGCCAAGATAATAGTTATACAACTTAATCCTCCCGTCTTTCTCTTTAATTTGGCTTGATTAGTCTTTCATTTGGAGAGTTTTCATCATACCCAAAATCTGAAATGTAGGTGTTTGGGGATTTTCTTGGTGAAATTCATAGGTTGAGGTTGGGGCTAGTATTATGTGAGTTTAAACCCCCCATTTTGATGCTTTCTTTGTTGGTTTGAGAGCCCCATAGCTGATTTATATTATGGGTATTAATTTTGTACGAATTTGCTTAGGATTTTGGGTGGAATATTGAGATTTCTGGTAGAGGACGCTTTAATCCGAATTTAGGATTTGTGGTGGCTGGGTAAGTGTTCTTTAGGTAGTTAGAAGCATTTAAATTCCTTGAGTACTTGTTGTAACTATTAATGATGAATTAGAGTAGTAATTATCTGATGCTATGATTATAGGGAGACTTTGTACCATTGGTGGATGTTGCAAACTTGTCCACAAGTGAGGTAATCGGGGTTTACATTAATTCCATGCATATGTCAGTTTAAATTTCATACTTGCTGTATATAAATGTTTTGAAATGTTGAATGAATTGGTTGGCTATCTATTGTATGATGATTGGACCTTATGAGTCCATGGTGGAGCTGTGGTGCGGCTGCCACCTGTGCATGTGCTACGATCGAGCACCGGGTTATGATCAAACCCCAGATGCACTGAGCCCTGGTTGTGCTTAATGGGGAGTAGGTGCCATGGACGGGCCTCTCCCAGTGTTAATGGCTTTTAACATGTTAAAATATGATTGCTAGTATGGGATAGTAATCATGATAGCCTAATCGTTTCATTTGCTGAGATGACTGATATGATTCTGATGTTGATTTTGATTCATGCATATATGTTAAATAAACTGGATTATATGATGGAATTGTCTTGGTTATTGAGATTTATATCTCACCACGTTTTATGGGATTACAATTTCAGGTAAAGGTTCCTTGGGTAAGGATAAGGGTAAGCAAGTAGATGAACATCCATGAGCTGAGGCCCGGTGTGGGGGAGCTACACTTGGTCTGAGTAGAATAGGATAGATGCTAATTTTTGTTAAGTCTTGTATAGCATCATCATGCATCTGTATTGCCAAGCGTAGGAGTCTATATTTAGATAATATAATGTGTATCTATTGAGGAGTAGGCCTTATTTTAAATTGGAACATTGATATATGGATTTATGATACCCGTTGTAAATCTTATTGAACTTGTGATATGACTTACCATTTGGGAATGTAACCTTGAGACATTGATATGAATCGCTGATGTATGGAACCTCTAATGGAAAGTGTATCTAATGTTAAAGGTCAATGGTGCATGATTTATGTTGTTATTATTCCCTAGACTTGCTGATATAGGGTAATTAGAGAAAAGAAATTGACCCTTGAGTCTTGAATTAGAGAGGAGAGATTAGCCAGATAAATTAGGCTAATGAAGGATATTTGAGCCCCACAATTAAGGTAGAGGAGCCCTAGGGTGAAATTGGAGGGAGAAAGGAGAGTATGAGTCCAGATTTTTGGAGTGTAGAACCAGAAGGCACTTCGCCGCAGCTAAAATATAGTTGGCCGCGGCCAATAGAGGCGAAGTTGCCCAGGGAGAGTGCCAGAGATGAATTCGCCGCGGCAAAATGTGAGAAGTCAAACTGGAAGTCATCCAGAGAGAAATTAGCCGCGGTGAATTATGGAATTGGCCGCGGTGAACTTTTAGGAAAATGTCCCCAGCATTCCAGAGAGGCATTGGCCGCGGCAAAAGGAGGAATTGGCCGCGGCCAATATTGAGAGGCAAGCAAGGAAGTTCCAGGAGGCTTCTTCGCTGCGGTGAAGGTCCAACTCGCCGCGGCGATAGTGATGAAGAAAGGGGTAAAACAAAAAGGAATTGGTCGCGGCTAAGGGTAATTTGGTCGCGGCTAACATGCTGAAACACTTATATTAACTAGAAAATCTTGGTTTTCCATATGTTAATCACAAAGGATGATCTAAGGTCATTAGGATGGTTATAATTGATGAGTAATAGATCCAAGGCTTATAAATGGATGTTTAATTCCCTTATGAACATAAGTGTATGTAATCGTGTGATTGACGACTCTAATTGTGACGACCCTAAATTCTAATATTGGTAATTATAGTTAAATACATGATTAATAAATAATGATCAAGGTTTGGAGTCGCTGCAACTAATCACATTAACAAGATATATAGAAATTTAAACCTTGATACTATTAGGGTCATCAACTAACAACCATAACGGGAACATGTGTAAAAGGGTTTTGTATCATCAATAAAGGTTTATGATTCATCCATTAATCAATTTCAACCCATGACAACCTCCCACCAATGTACTCCTGCAATTCCTTAACATTAGCCTTAAGGAAATTAGGGTTTCTAGGTCAAATATGGGAGTTTGGGGACCTGCGCCGTGACCTGAAACTTTCCCGCCACGGCTAAGTCAAGTTCTAGAGCTCGAAAACTAAGTTTTTAAACTTGCGTCGCGGCCTAGAACTCTTGTACTGCAGCCAAGTTGCTTTCGGGAATCACTGGGTAATTTGCCGCGGCGAGTTGGATCTACGCCGCGGCCAACCTATGTGGCGCCGCGGTGAGTTTGGCTACTGTATCTTCCTGAATTAATTTTCTCGACTTGCGCCACGGCGGGACTTATTGCGCCGCGTCGAGTTTGGCTACTGTCACCCTCTTGAGCGACTTTTTCACTCTGCGCCGTGGCGTCCCTCACCACTGTCACTTCCTAGGCCGCGGCGAGGCCTTCCTAGCCGCGGCGTGACTCCCTTCTGTAGCTGTTTTCCCTAAATTTCGCCCCCTACACCCCATTTCCCTTCTTAGGGACACTCTAAGGTCACTTCCCCTCATTTTATATGGCTCTAATGGCATTTATCTACCTTATTTACTTAGCTATGCTTCCATTACCAATTCAAAACTTATATGCCCATTTCTTTCCTCTAATTACCCTATATTAGCAAGTCTAGGGAATAATAACAACACCAATCATGCACCATTGATATTTAACATTAGATACACTTTCCATTATTAGCCAATTACAATCATAATGTTCAATTCCATGATAATCGAATTACATATACAATCCCTATACTTGGCAACTCATGATGCAATGCAACAATGATACAAAACTAACAATTTAATTACAATACATTTTGTCAAAGCTCCCAGACCTATGTGCTACCAAATCATTTAACAAGCTTTCGTTAATTTTCTCCTTGCCACTAAGAGGTCCGATCCCTGAAAATGTTAGCCCACAACGGGGTGAGATATACAATCTCAGTAACAAAAGGAAATTTCCATATATATGTACAAGTCAATCAATCCAAGACAATCTCATGTCATCAATATCAGAATCATCAATTCAATTGACAAATGAACTAGTTGAGCTACCAATGACTACTATCCCATACCAGCAATCATACATAACATGTTAATGGCCAATAACACTGGGAGAGGCCCGTTCACGGCACCTACTACATCATGAGCACAACCAGGGCTCAGTGCATCTGGGGTTTGATCATAACCCGGTGCTCGATCGTAGTACATGCACGGGTGGCAGCCGCACCACAGCTCCACCATGGACTCACAAGGTCCAATCACAATAACAATCAAGTAGTCAACCAGTTATTTAACATTTCAAAATCAAGCATGTGTAACAAATAGCAGATTAACATGAGCATATACATGGAATTAGGAAAATAACCCAGTTACCTCAACGAAGCCAATTACTCTTCCCCTAGCTACCATAATAATCCAAATGCATACCAAGCCTATAACAAGGATAATTATCATCATTTCTAATCACAATCAAATATCCAAAGAGTTGAACTACTAATGACAGACTAGAGGTTACTCACCTAATTTACAAGGGATTTTATTTCGGATTCCAACTTTCCCACACCAGAAATTGCCATAGTTCACTCCAATTTCTGGGTAATTTCACATGAAACCAAAGCCAATATCATAGGTCAACTATAAGGGTCTCAAACTAACAGGAAATGCATCAAAATGGGAAGGAGATACTCACTTAACAACACCCATAGCCTCACCTCCGAAAATCCACTATGGAAGCACGAAAATTCGCATTTCAATCATCAAGCCCAGAAAATTCAGTTTTCCACCATTATCTCCTTGTAATCTCACACAATAACAGAACCCATTATGATAATACATCCTTAGGGGCATTTTCCAGCAAAGTGATTCACAAAATGGAAGAGAAAAGCTACCTAATCCTCCCTCTAACCTCCAAGTCCGAAAATCTTGCAAGGAATCACCCAACACCAAATTTTAGATTTGAGATGAAGATGAAGATGCTCAAAACCAGAAATTAATCAAACCAAAATGAAGAGGAGGATGAGAGGGTCAAGTTATATATAACTTACCTTGGCTAAATCATCCTCTAGAAGTAAGAAATGGAGCCTCCATGTTGGTAGAACCCTAGCCTCCCTCAAACCTCCGAATTTTCTCCCTTGCCTCTTGTGTTTTCTGTTGAATGGGGAAGGAGGTGGCTAACCCTTTAGGGTTTTTAATGATAAATGGGCTGACCCATCAGCCCAAGGTCCAATTGGGCTCATCTCTAGTGATTGGGCCATGGTTTAATGAATGGGCTGCAGAAAGTTTAGAGCTACAATTGGGCTCATCACTTTATTTGCCCAAACATCCCATATTAATTATTCTTAATTAATCTTAATCCATGATTAACACCTTAATTGATTTCGGGGTGTTACACTAATCACATTAAGGTTTAAACTTTTCCACATTTTCATGACCTATATTGATTAATCACGTGTTTAACCTTAATTATGATGATAAGAAATTAGGGTCGTCACAGCACATCTATATGTCATGGTATCATGATATTACATTATGTCTCTAAATGATGCTTTGTGAACTTACTTTGGTTTGCTTGAGTGTGATGAAGCCAAAAACCTTTTGGTAATGGTGAGAATGAGCCAAAAACCTTCAAGAATGGTTAAGACAAAGCCAAGAGTCTCCCAAGAGCAAGGCTTAGTTAGAAGCCTTTAAGAAAGTGGGTGAGACAAGTCCAAAATCTTAAAAGAGAATAGGTGAGGCTAAACCACTTACTTGGCAAGCCTATGTATGCACTATATGACTTCTTGAATGCTAAAAATATTATATGAATGATTATGAAAGTCATGATGTCCATGCATGTATTTTTAGATTTGGATTTGCATTCTTTATGTGTGATTGAAAGGAAGAAGAGCTATCAAGATTCCATGAATCTCACCCCCTTTCCTCTCTTATATCTCATATGGCTTGGGTGGAACTCAAGAGCTAAGGAATGGAGGCAATAAAGCATGAATAGCATTGTTTTGACAATGATGTAGCCTATGTAATCTTAAAGTATGTAAGAATGTCAAAATACTAATGGACATATTTTTGAGTTCTAGACTAATGAGAAAATGTAATAGCATGTATGAATGATGTATGAAACACCTTTGGTGCAAAATCAATGGAAATGTGAGATTTGGTTACTTGATGGCTTGCATTTGCTAGTGTATTCTTGGATGTGGGATAGCCAAAACAAGATGCATGATGTTTGGGACCACTTGGACAGTTCATACAAGTTGTATTTATACTTTGAAACTTGCCCAAGAGGTGCCAAATATAAAGGAAAGCCATTTAGACGAAGTTGGTGCATTATAAGAGGCAAAAATAACCATAATGGTGAGCTATAGTAAAATCTGTCCAAATGAGCTCTTCTTGGTCTAAAATTTGGCATGCATCTAGTTATTATTGAGAGCTTTTTGGAAAGATAAAGTGCATAATATTTAGAGGTCTACATAATTTTTGGCAAATTTTTGAAGTTGGCTGCAATTTCAAATTTTGCTACTAGTACTATTCATTTGGTCCAAAAATGAATCTCCATCATTTCATGAGACAAAAGATGTCCAATTATTATGAAATTTTATAAGAAAAAACCCAGTGACCTGTGCCAACTATAAAAACCTCATTTGGATATCTAGAGAGGGAGATATGAATTTTTGAAGTTTCTATTTTGTTCTAGGTACACAATTAGACCTCTAGCATTGTTCCATCAATTTTTAGGGTCTGAATGCTATTGGATTGATCTAGAACTATTTTTCCCTCTATTTAACATCTATATCTTTCCAAATTAGTATAGTTTGCATGAATTGGATCATTTTGGAATTAATTATGAATTTTCAAAGTTTATATCAATAAGCTATTTCAGTAATTCTGGACAGTCTAATCTTTCTATTATCCAACATGGCTCAGATAAGATTTTCGTGGGTTGAAATTATTTTTATATAAAGTTAACATCTAAAGCTTTCCAGAAAGCTATGGTTTGCTTGATTTCAATTTTTATAGATTTAATTATGATTTTTCAAAATTGCCTAAGAAATCTGCCACCATGGAACCTAAGGCAAAACGTGAGAATTTGTGATTTTTGGCTCTTGGTTTATGGTTCATGTGAAGTTTTGAGATGTTTATGAATTGTATGGATGGAAAATAGTTAGAGAATGTTGTTAGTAAGTTTTCAGGGTCCACGGATTAAAATTTGAACTTTGAACCTTGACATAGCGCAAAGAAATGACATTATTTCATTCCCTTTTTGTGATTTTCTTTGCTTGCACATGAAAGTTACCTTAAATATGGGAATATGAAGTCCTAAAGTATGGTGTGAAAATATCTCTATGAATTTTGTATTGGAATTGCCTAAATCTCTTAGTGGAAAGGATAGCATCCTTGTTATGGTTGATAGATTTAGTAAAATGGCTCATTTCATTACTTGCTCTAAAACTATGGATGCAATTCATATTGCTAACTTGTTCTTTAAAGAGGTTGTAAGATTGCATGGCTTGACAAGAATAGTTGTGAGTGATAGGGATGTTAAATTTCTTAGTCACTTTTGGAGAATTATGCATAATAAACTTGGCACTAAGCTTTTTGTTTTCTACTCTTGCACATTTTTAAACAGATGGACAAACTGAAGTGGTTAATAGAATGCTCACTACCTTGTTACGTGCAATCATACAAAAAAACTTGAAAATGTTGGGAAAAGTGTTTGCCTTACATTGAGTTTGCTTATAATAGGGTTGTACATTCTTTTACTCAATTTTCTCTTTTTGAAATTGTATATGGCTTTAATCCTTTGATTGCTTTAGATATTCTCCCTTTTCCTTCCAATGAGTGTGCTAATCTTGATAGCAAGAAAAAGATTAAGTTTGTGTAGGAGTTTGTATGCTAAAGTGAGAGTCAACATTGAGAGAAGAAATAAGCAATATGCAAAACAAGCTAACAAGGTGGGAGGCACTTTGTATTTGAGCTTAGTGATTAGGTTTGGGTGCACTTGAGAAAGGAAAGATGTCCAGAACAAAGGAAATCCAAATTGCAACCAAGAGATGGCCCTTTCTAAGTTTTAGAAAGGATTAATGACAATACTTATAAAATTGATTTTCCCAGCTCCTATGGTAATGTTAGTGCTACATTTAAAGTGATTGATTTATTTTGATGCTACAGATTTGAGGATGAATCCTTTTAAGGTGGGAGGGAATGATGGGGTACCATAGAGCTTCTATGACAACCTTCAAGGAGATAATACATGGCATGACCATCAAGAAAAGCTTAGGCAAGTTGCTAAACGTGAGGGACATGATTCGAGATATGTAGAGCATGATGTTAGAGTTGAAATGAAATCTAAACATGGAGGCCAAGGAGTTAAACAAAATTCATTTATTAAAGTTCAAGAATTCAAGTCCAATGTGCCTAAAAATCCATAACAAGTTGTCAGAGGCCTAATGACAAGAGTAAGGCCCAAAGCAATGGAAGAAGCTCTTAATTATTTAATCTATGAATTGCAAGACTTAGAGCCCATTTATGAGAATCTAATGGCTACCCAAAGCTCTAAGTGGTGTGTTAATATACTCCTAAATTGTAACATTCAGTTTTCATAAAAACGATGGAAACGGTCATATATAAAAGAAAGTCCTCTAAAATGAATCCGTTAAGGCCAAATAAAATTAGAATAAAATTTTAAATATTAGGAAATGAGGAATTAAGGCTTAGGATGCCTAAAAACTAAAGCCAGAGTGGATAAAGAAAATTTGACAAAATGTAGTGGCATTTTCGTAATTTTGGGTAACTTTTAGAAAACTTAGAGGATGGATCTTTAAATGGAAAAATTGAGTTTTTTGAGATTCTCAAAGGCCTTAAAAACTATAGGAACCCTTTGAGCAGTTAAAACCTCTCCGGTTTATATTTTAAAATATCAGTGAACCCAAATTTTGACCCTTTCGTTCGGGAAGGTTTTAGACCCAATTTAAGTGATTCCAAAGGCTATTTATAGGTTAAAGAACCTAAATTTTATGATTGTAAAGATAGTTTCAAAAAGGATTTGAAATGAGCTTAAAACAAATACCCAAGAATGAAGGGCAAAATTGGCATTTTGAAAAGCTTCTTATAGAACCCTTCCTATATGTAGGTAGTGCTCCACTTTTCTCCTCATTTTAGTCAACCTAATTTTTGCCCAAAATCGAAGAGAACTCAGCAAGAAAGGGCGCACAAGAAGAAGGGAAAAAGGAGAAGAAAAAGGCTAGGAAAAAGGTCAGAAATCCTTGAAATTTCAAGCTCCTTCCTTTAGCAAGCTTGTTCTCCTCCTTCTCCTCTTTCTTTCCATGGTTTTAGTGTGTAATTTAGATATGTTTTGAGCCATGTTCAGAGGGGAGAAGTTTGAAAATCCAAGGAGGTGCTAAAGCAAAGGAGAAGACTCTTAGTAAAGGCTTGAATCAAGATAGGAATTCTAGCTTTCCGTGCTTTCTTCTTCTTATTTCATAAGAGGTAGTTTTGGCCTTATATAGAACAATCAAGAGGGACCAACATCTGACCTAAACCAAGCATGAAACCTAGGTTTTTAAGGGTGAGAAGCAAGTATATGTAAAGGAATTCTAAAAAGAAGCATTAGAAAATAGGTTTCCAAAACCTAGGGTTTTCATTGCATCTTGATATGTATGAAGCTTTCTATTTGTATTTCTAATTGTGTAAGAGTATATATAGGTTTTTGAGACACTTAGAAAGCCTCACATGTGTTATTTCCTTCAAGAAAACAAAGCTAGTTCTGAAACACCATAATTTCCTAGCTCAATCTATGCTACTTTCATGTCTCATGCTATGAATTATGCAAGAAGGTGAGAAAAATGATATTAAAATAATACATTATTTTAGCGTTACATCGCGTATAAAAATTTCATTCGATGTCACATGGACCATATAAGCTTGTGTATCATATTTTCATATTTAATTACATGAATACAACTTATTTCCATCATTAAAAGTGGCCCACAACTTCTAGAAACCAAAAGGAAGCATAAAACTCATACTTGTATTTTCGGCCAGAATTTTTCCATTTCTGTCACAAATTTTGGAAAATCATAACTAATTTTAGAAAAATCAAAATAATGAATTCTTTGTCATTCTAGAAATATACATATGTCTAATTTATGCTAAAAATACTTCCAAACCACAAAACACAACACAAAAGATGTTTGACATTCAAAAAGATCCAGAGGTCTAGCTGTCCACTGGTGCTGTCACAGGTTTCTGTAGCAAACTTCAAAATTGTCTAATTAATTACAAAAAAAATCCAATCTATGAAAATGATACGAATATGTAAATCTACAGATTTTAGATAGAGGGAAAAAATAACTCCAGACTAGTTTAGGCAAACCTAGACCTCAAAATCAATCAAATAGTACCTGAGGTCAGCCTGAATGCCTGGTACTGGATAGGAACTTTGAAAATTCATATCTCCTTCTCTAGACATCCAAATGAGGTGATTCTATTTGACATAAGTCACTAGGCATTTTTGGTTTCTCCCTATAAAATTTCTTGGCAATTGGACATCATTTTCCCCATGAGTGATAGAATTCAATTTTAGACTAGTGCTACAGTACCAATGACCAAAATCGAAAAAATTCTCAACTTCAACAATTCGCCAAATATTTCACAGTCCTCCAAAAACTACCTACTTTAGCTTTCCAAAAAGCTCTCAATAAGCTCTAGATGCATGCCAAATTTTAGATCGAGAAGAGCTCATTTGGATAAAAGGGGACATAACCTCATGAAATGGTTATTTATGCTCCCTATCAAGAGTCACCTAGTCCAAATGGCCTCCTCTTGAGTTTGGTACCTCTTGGGTAGATTTAAAAGCATAATTGTGACTTATAGGAATTTCCCAAATGGTCCTAAACCCCATTCATCTTAATTTGGCCACTTCACATCCAATAATACATATGTAATCATAACCACACAAGAGGCAATTTCCATGACTTGCATTGATTTAATGTCACACATGGGCTACATAATATTCATACATCATATTACCATTACTCAAGGTCTTACATTACCAAAATAATAAATACAAGACCACTTTGATATTTAAATACAAAGAAAACTACAACATCTCCCAAGTGTAGCTAGTTAGAGTTCTTGGCTTGCCTTCCTTGTATCTTGAGAGCCACCTAGATATTTCAAGATGGAAGGGGGAAGGGGAGTGAGATTCCAAGAATCCCAATAGCTCACACACACACATTCACATACATTCAAGGCATACATACATCAATGACACAATTATGAAACATAAGGTGTGCAAGGCTACCATTTCATGCCACATCTACACATCAAGATCATTCTCATGCTCTAGGGACTTTTGGTCTTGCCTTACCCCATTTCTAGGACTTTTGGAGTTGCCTCACTCTTGGTTTAGGGACTTTTGACGACTTTTGGTCAAGTCTCACCCATGCCTAAAGACTTTTGGCACATCCTCACCCACTTTAAAGGACTTTTGGCATCACCTTACCCTTATGAGCTAATCTCACATTCAAAGGCAATCAAGAGCACACATTAGTACCAATGCAATTCCATGAGATCATGTGGCATATTACCAAATCATAAGAACACATACAAGCACACAATGACATACATATACACATAAGAAAGTATGAAGAATAAGGTGGAGAGCTACCTTTCAATTTATGCAAGCTTACTTTGCTAGTTTGTTCCCCTCTTTGATTTCACAAGAGCACTTAGGTGGTTGATTATTCTCTTAGCCTAGACATCACAAGGAACACAAAATCACATAATTGAAGCAAGCAAGACATTAAACTAAAGCTTAAACACACCCTTGGTTTCATACTTTGCATTATGGTTCCATAATTTGTCTAATGAAGCAACTCTTAGAATTCATTTTCTAAGTTCCATTCTCTTATTATTTCTAGACTTCTTGAACTCATTTAAGGTCCTTGGAGTCCTCACAAATTCACTCACACAATTGGAAATCCAAGTTGCTTCATATAGCACCATTATGGACACCATTGCTCTATCTTTCATTCTATGGCTCTTAAATTTTTTTCCAATGGTTCCTCTCATCTTCTCATATCATATGAAGTCTCAAACCAAGGCTAGAACAAATTAAAACACTCCCTAGCCCTATGAACTATGCTTGGCCGAAACAAGCACTATGTTTAGGGTTCATGGAGCTTTTGAATTTTCTTTAATGGGAGAGCCACTTGGGAAGGTTTCTAGGGGTCTTAAGAGCTCAAGGAAACATTCAAATAGCCAAGAAAACTCTCACAAAAAATTAGATTTTACAAAACCCTAAGGAAGCCTACACTTTTCTATCTTGATTTCCATTAGTTTTTACTTGAATTTCTTGCCATATTCTTCATCCTTGCACTCTTTTTCCCAAGTTCCTCTCTTGGCTCTACCCAAAATTTATCTCCTCCTACCCCCGTTATGTTGGCCAAAAATAGCACAAGGAAGAGCAACAAGGATGAAGCATCAAGAATGGAAAATTACGTTGGTTCTAAGCTTGTTTCCAAAGCCTGTCTTCCTTGGTTCTCTTCTCCTTGGAAAATTTGAAAATTTCCCCTTCTTTCTGGACCAAACATAGAACCAATCATCTAATAAGAAAAACCATGGAGAGAAAGCCAAAAAGGAGAGGAAGAGAATTGGAAGAAGGAAAATATTAAAATTCCATGAGATTACCTAGTTTTTCCTTGATTTTTTTGCTCTTTTTCTTCCCCTGTTGGTGCACCTAAGAGAGTAGATCAATTTTTGTATTTTGGGCACAAAATTTCGTGCTTAAGAAGGTGGGAGGAAAAAGGAGAAGTGTGTAGGGGTTTCTAGAAGCATACTTTTCTAAAAATTCCAATTTCATCCTTTCGTAATGATAATTTTGTTTCGGCTTCGATTTAACTCCTTTCTTAGAACCGTCTTTTCCATTATAAAATTTAGGTTCCCAATTTAATAAAATGCCTTTAGAATCTCTCAATTTGGAGGTAAAACCTTACCAAATGACTCCGTTAAAGTTCAAGCTCACCGAGGGGCCTTACCAGTCTCGGGACTTCCCATGGTTTTTGAGGCCTCTGAGAACCTTGAACAACTTAAAATTTTTATTTAAAAAGCCTTCCTATGTGTTTTTCCAAAAGTTACACTTATTTATGAAAATGCCATTACGTTTCATCAGTTTTCGTCACAAATTGTTTTTCCATCCTAACTCTATTTTTCTTTCCATTTAAGCCTAGAATTATCATTTTTAAGAGTCTAGGACTCTACCCAAATTTTTTGGGACATTATCTAGCCCATTTCAGAGGACTCACTTTTATACGGCTCATTTTTGTCGTTTTATAAAAATTACATTTGTTACATTTTCCACCCCCTCAAAATAAATTTCATCCTCGAAATTTAAATATGTACCTTAAGGAAATAGTTCTAGATATTTCTGTCTCATCTCATCTTCCAACTCCCAGGTTGCCTCCTCAGATGTTAGACCTTTATAGACCACTTTCACTAGAGGGATGTTCTTGTTTCTCAACTGTTTCAACTTAACGTCTACAATCCTTTCTGGCTTCACTACATAGGAAAGATTTTCCTATAATTGAACATGCTCATTATCCATAACATGTGAGGGGTCTGGTAAATACTTTTTTAGTTGGGAGATGTGAAAAACATTATGGATTTGGGCTAGGTTTGGAGGTAGGGCTATCCAGTAGGCCACTGGTCTAATTTTCTCAAAGATTTCAAACGGACCAATATACCTAGGATTGAGCTTTCTTACCCTCATAGACTGATCTACTCTAGTCACTGAAGACACCCAGATGAATACATGGTCTCTAATCTCAAACTCTAATAGCCTTCTTCTTCTATCGACATAACTCTTCTACCTACTCTGGGTCGTAAGGAGTTTCTTTCTAATCAATTCTATCTGCTGGGTAGTTTGGTCCACTAACTCAAGTCCTAGTAAGCTCCTCTCACCTAGCTCACCCTACCACAACGAAGATCTACACTTTCTCCCATATAGAGCTTCATAAGGGGCCATTTGAATATTATAATGGTAGCTGTTATTATAAGCAAACTCTACTAATGATAGATACGCATCCCAGTTACCCCTCGTTTCTAACACACACGCTTTCAACATGTCCTTTTGGGTCTAGATGGTCCTCTCAGTTTGACCATCTATTTGGGGGTGGTAAGCAGTGCTAAATTGTAACTTGGTCCCTAAGGCGTATTGTAACAACCTCCAGAAGTTCGATGTGAACCTAGGGTCTTTATTAGATACTATGCTACTAGGTACTCCATGAAGTCGCACTATCTCACGTATATACAACTGGGCTAATCTATCTAATGAACAAGTAGCCCTAATCACTAAAAAGTATGCGAACTTCATCAATCTATCTATAAATACCCAGATAATATCGTGTCCAGAGGATGTCCTAGGTAACCCCATAACAAAATCCATAACTATACTATCCCATTTCTACTTTGGTATATCTAGAGGTTGCAACAATCTAGCGGGTCTCTAGTGCTCTATCTTAACCCTCTGGCACACTAAACATCTTACCACATAATCTGTGACGTCATTTTTCATTCTTGGCCACCAGAAGATTCCTTTAAGGGTCTTGACACATCTTGGTGGCCCCTGGGTGGATAGTATATTTACTCTTGTGTACCTTTTCTAAAATTTTCTCTCTCAAATCATTATTACTAGACACATAGATTCTATCTCAATATACTATCACACCATCTTAGGATATTCTGAAATTTGATGTCCTACCCTGGGGGATCTCACTTTTAATCTGTCTCAAAAATTTATCCTCTCTGGGCATCTAAGATCTGGGCTTTCAGCTTATTCTCAATCTAGGTCTCACTCAAATATAATCTACCCGGTATCAGCTAATAGGAGAGGTTCAAATTTCTAAACTTTTATAGGAGCTCCTACTCTTTAATCATCATATGGGCAGTATGGATGGATTTCCTACTCAGGGTATCAGCCACCACGTTGGCCTTATCTGGATGATATTTTAACACATAATCATAATCTTTTAGGAACTCTATCCATCTCCTCTGTCTTATATTGAGTTCCTTTTGATCAAATAGGTATTTTAGACTCTTATGGTCACTATAAAACTCTATACTCCCCTCATATAAATAGTTTCTCCAAATCTTGAGAGCAAATACTACTACAGCTAACTCTAGGTCATGTGTGGGATAATTCTCCTCATGAGGCCTCAGCTGCCTAGAGGCATATGCCACTACCCTACCTTGCTGCATTAACATGCATCTTAACCCTCTTCTTGAAGCATTAATATATGCCACAAATGGTACATTAGGGTCAGGAATAACTAGCATAAGGGCAGTGGTCAATTAGAGTTTCAACTCTTAGAAACTCCTCTCACATCTATCATCCCACACAAAAGGTGTATCCTTCCAAGTCAGCCTCATGAGTGGCAAGGCCATATATGAAAGCCCTGAATAAATCATCTATAGTATCCTGCCAAACCAAAGAAGCTCCTAACCTCGGTGATTGTTCTAGACCTATACCACTATAACACAGCCTTAACTTTATGGAGATCTACTGCGACCGCGTCTTGTGAGATCACATAACCTAAGAATTTCACCTTGGTTAGCCAAAATTTACATTTACTTAGTTTGGCATACAATATGTTATTATACTGAGAGGCAGTACACTGTGCAAGAGAAGGAAATGACCATCATGGTACATTGCCTAAGAATGTGAAGACATTATTTGTTGAGGTCTAAGTTTATGGTGAAGATTGACAATGTGGCAACTAGCTACTTCCTCAACCAAAAGATGTTGACACCGAAGCAAGCTAGGTGGCAAGACTTCTTGGCTGAATTTGATTTTGTAATGAAGTATAAGCCAAGAAGGGCGAACTCGGTGATGGATGCTTTGAGTAGGAAAGCTGAGCTTGCTACTTTGACTCAACCTAGCTTCCCCTTGGTGGAGCGAATCAAGGAGGGTCTTGAGAAGGATCCATAAGCCAAAAACTTAGTAGAGCTTGTGAAGGGAGGCAAGACAAGGAAATTCTAATTAGAAGATGGATTGCTTCGCACCAAAGGGGGATCTTTGTACGTGCCAAGGTGGGATAGGTTGAGAAAGGAAATCTTAAGGGAGTGTCATGATTTATTATGGGTTGGTCACCCAGGTACGCATCGCACGCTGGCACTTGTGGAACGAGGGTCCTCAACTGTATGATGATGTAGAACTTTATGTGAAAACATGTCTCGTGTGCCAACAAGACAAGGTGGAGCAAAATTGACCTGCCAGATTATTGGATCCATTACCTATCCTTGAGCGACCATGGGAGAGTATCTTAATGGATTTCATCGTTGGCTTATCGAAGGTGGATGGCTTTGGCAACATCATGGTTGTGGTCGATTGATTTAGCAAGTATGGAGTATTCATCCCCGTGCTGATAAAGTATGATGTTGAAAACATAGCAAAGTTATTCTTTAAGCACGTGATGAAGTGTTGGGGCATTCCAAAATTGATCATGAGTGACCTAAATACTCAATTTACTGGGAGATTCAAGACTGAGCTATTCAAGCTACTTGGCTCCAAACTGAACATTTCTACTGGCTTTTACCCTCAAATTGATGGGCAAATTGAAAGGGATTTGCCTTGTTGGAGCTATATTTGAGGCACTTTGAGTGCCAATCAATGAGATTAGGTCAAATTGCTGGATATGGCCTAATTCTCATATAACCTTCAAAGAAGTGAGTCAACTAGGGTGAGTCCGTTTAAACTAGCCACTGGGCAACAACTATTGACTCCCCAAACGTTGGCTAAGACATATTTTTGGAAGAGCCCAAGTGCCGTCTTCTTTGCTAAGAAGCATAAGGAGAAAGCTGAGATGGCTAAGGCTTATCTAACCAAGGCGGCCAAGAAGATGAAGAAATGGGCCAACAAGAAGAGGAGACACGTGGAATATAAGGAAGGGGACTTAGTCATGGTAAAACTCCTCCCTCACACTCTTCGCTTATATGGGAAAGTGCACAAGGGGTTGTTGAGGAGATATGAAGGGTCTTTCCCAATCAAGAAGAGGGTTGGCAAACTTGCATACCGAGTTACCTTGCCCTCTCATATTGAGGCACACCCCATCTTCCATGTGAGCTTTTTAAAGCTGTACCATGCTAACAAAGAGGAAGAGGGTAGAAATGAATCGAACAAATCTCCCATTACTATCACCGTAACACATGAACAAGAGGACTAAGAGATCTTGATGCATCGAGCTATCCCAAGGAGGGGTACTCATCTGAGCTGCATAGAGTACTTAGTGCATTGGAAGGGCTTGCCTGATAGTGAGGCAAGTTGGGAGCACGAGTTGCCTTTATACAAGGATAAAGACTTGGTTTGAAAATACGAAGACGTGACGAGGGCGTCACAGAATTAGGTAGGGGAGAATGACATGGGTGTGCAATGGAAGATGATCCTAGAAGCTTCTAGAATCCTCCACACAACTCCCCATACAAATATCCATGAAAATCTAGATAATTCTTAGGAGATTTCTAGAGTATTCTAGATAATTCTATAAATATCTAGATCCTTGTAAATATCCTAGATGTTTCTAGAGAGTGATTATGGACTGTTAGATTGAATTGATCTCCACTGTCCATTAAGGAGGTGGAAGGCTATAAATACCCCCAAGGTGTTAAGGGGGAGGACACTTCAATTTGTACTCTCATTCTTGCAATACACAAGGCATTCTCCAAGCTCTCTTGTCTAAGTTCTCTCCTCTCAACTTTTTGACTAGCTTCCTCTTATGATCAAGCCTTCTAGTGGGGTCTAAGGGAAAAAGGCTGACTTAGGTACTAGTTAGGTGTATCTAAGTGCTGCACGGTCATTGGAAAACCCAAGTCCGTGATAATAAGGACTGGTTATGTAATCCAATTACCATGGAATTAAACATTGTAACTGTAAGTGACTAATAATTGATGAATGACTTGATGCCTTATAGCCATTTAGCATTAGCCCTATAGATATGTGTAATTGAACTATTTTTGTTGTCATGGAATGGGGCTTGACTTATATGAAACCTTATTGTTCCCATGATATGGTTTACTATTTGGAAATGTAATCATATGACACATTAGATTTTGACTTACACGAGTGATGCATGGAACCTTTAATGGAATTATGTTTGAGTAATAATATTGGTAGTTTATGAATCCTTTGTCATCATAAATCTTTGAACTTGCTGATATATGGTAGTTAGATAAGTAGGAACTGACACCTAAGTCTTGAATTGGTAATGATGGGTAAGTTGGGTAAATCAGGTAGACTAATGCCATTAGAGCCTTACAAATTAAGATAGAGTGGCCTTGGAGTGTTACTAGAGGGAGAGTTGGAGTGTATGGAATGAAACTTAGAAAGAAATAGTGCAGAAGAGGGTCACACCATAGCCAAGAAGAATTGAGCTACGGCTAGGTGTCAGGTAGAGATGAAGTGCACCGCGGCGTGAGGTGTCTCACCGTGGCATAAAATGAAAATGTTGCCCAGGGAGGGTAACAAAGAGAAACCACACTATGGCACAATATGTTCCACCACAGCGTAGGTCGAGGAGATTAGGGAATGAGTGTTCCAATAGCTAGTTTTGCCACAACTCAAGTATAGCCTGCCACAACGCAAATCGGGAAATTTGCTACAGTAGGTTTCAGGGTATTTTTTTCTGTGATGCCACATAAGCCGTTATGGCAAGATTTGTGAAAATGTGAGGTTGAACATGGGAGCAACTTCACTATAGTAAAAAATCTTAGGCTGGGATACAAGATGCAAAACTTGGTTTTTAAGTTCCAATAACCAACTTAGCTGCGATGGGGAAGGTCTAAGCCACGGTGAAAGTTCCCAAACTCCAAATTTTTGACTTAGAAACTTTGAAATTTGTCATGATAATGTGATGTAATGATTTGGAATATTTATAAGAGGTTTTTGTGGGTTTAAACCAATAGTAGGATGAATCCATTATCTTAATTGATAATCGTGATCACGTGTGGATTCAATTAATTGTAGTTGTTTAGCTAATAACCCTAATAATATTAAGGTTCAAATTTTCCCATTATCTTCCTAATGTAATTAATTGTATTGACTTCAGGCCTCGATTTACAATTACTAACCACTTAATTAAGCATAATCACTGTAATTAGAAATTAGAGTCGCTACAATTACTAACCCCATTAAAAACTATATCTAAAAGTGGTGCATAATTTTGTCTTGCCATTGAAATAAAATGAACTTTTAGGGCATTACCTGATACCAAATATTAAAACAAGATGGATCAAAAAGGCCTAAAACTCAAAAATAAGTGTCGATACTGTGGGACACAAGTATATGAATGCTAAATTAGTTGTCTTTTAGGCAAGACTAAACCAAATCTTTATTATCAAGCCTTGAAAGTTATGTATACAATTAGAATTCCATGATATGGTCAAAATCCATTTGTTTAAAAATGAATGTGTGAACTGTTAGTGGAGGGTAAGTATAAAACTTGCAATGATCTACATGTCATAATTTGATTACGTATTGCAACCAATACAATAATTCTAAGTCCTCTTCATATATTATGGGTAGTACAAATTATAACATCTAATATAGTCTGTGGATATAACTAGGTGGCATGTGATTCCTTATAATATAGAAGTAACTTCCCTAAAATTATGGTCATAAAGAAGAAATAACCCTCTAGCTGGCATGTATCTATTTATTCTCAATTATTCTTAAATATAAAGAATCTTGTTCATTCTCAGTTTCATATGTGTGTAGTAGGAAGATCTTTTCATTGTTGTGAATTCAAGAAAATCATTGACAAATCATAAGAAGATATTATTGGTGTTTTCATTAGTTATTTATGGCTATAGTTATATGGTTTTGATTTTGTAACTATTAGGATAGACCATCATGAAAACTAAAGATAATGTCTCACATAGATATAGATTAAAACTGCAAAAGTTTAGGTGATGGTTTTGGTAATACCTTAATGTTTAGCCTTTATATCTCATCACATATGCTTAGCTTCATGCATTTTCAAGAAAAAGGCAATATATCTAATGGTATTTTAATTGCGTTATATAAGGCCTCATTTCTCCGTGTTGTGCTTCATGGACCATATGAACCCATCAATATCATTTTCTACCTATAACAAATCCATACAAGTCATACATATCACAAAACATCCCAAGAGTCTTGGATTTTAGGCCACCTTCTGCAAAATTAATGTTTTACTCTTGGGTTCACTTTCTAAATTTCTAATATGAAGTTCAAAAATTCATAACTAATTCTAGAAAAATTAAAATCAAGCAAACCATACAATTCTAGAAAGCTATGGATGTTAACTATTAAAAATAATTCCAGACCAATTCTGTGGCCTTTAACCTAAGGAAATTGATGGAGTAGTAACTCAAGTCAAGCTGCATTACGTGTACTATCACACAAATTCAAAAATTTATTTCTCCCTCTATAAAGGTCCAAATGAGGTGATCTTGATGGCTATGAAAAACTTATGATGTATAGTTTATACTTATAAAGTTTTGTGAGTATTGGACTTCATTTGTCTTACATGTGACACAAAGAAGCTAATTGGCTAAATGAATAGTAACTATACTATTTTTACTTAATTTTGCCAACTTTGAAAAATCATAATAAATTCTCTAGAGCTCCATATTGAGTTCTCAAACTCTATGAAAATCTCTAGATGAGACCTACTTGTTGGCCAAATTTCATGAAAAAATGTACCCATTTGGTTAGACTTTGGTTTAGCACACAAAATGGTCAAATTTGAAGACTAAAGTGAGATTTTAAGACACCAAATAGCTTTCCTCTCATCCCATAGTCACTTGGGCACATCCAAAGGCATAAATGCAACATATATAAGCATGTCAAATAATCCAACTCATCATGGAACTCAATCTTACCTTGCCACTTGCATACATACACATAGACATTGCACCACATAAGGGCTCCTTTGTAATACCATATTATTTCTAACATTGATCCTCTTATGTGCAAGTGGGATTATACAATTCTTCAAGGAATCCCAAGAAAATGCATTAAAATAATGAATTAAATTGCATTGCATAGTGGATAAATTTTTCATTTCGCATCTCTGGGGCCCCATGAACTCACAAAAAATATTCTCTAATTATTTTCCATTCATACAAATCATGAAAATCTCAAAGCTTAGCATAAAACACAGATCAAGGGTCAAAATTCTCTTCATTCATCGTGGCTGTACAGTGATAGATTTTAGGGGCAATTTTGAAAAATCATAACTAAATGTAGAAAAATTGAAATCAAACAAACCATAGCTTTCTGCAAAGCTCTGGATGTCAAATTTACATTAAAAATAAGTCCCATCCACGAAAATCTTATCTAGATCACATTTGACAATAGAAAAACGTAGGGAGGTCGAGTTGCCTAGAAAATTAATACAGCTTACTATTGTAAACTTTGAAAATTCATAATTAATTCCACAAAACTCCAATCCATGTAATCTATACCAATTTAGAAAGATATAGATGTTACATATAGGAAAAAAATAGTTCTAGACCAATCGAAGAATTTAAAATCCCAAAAATCAATCAAATAGTAACATGGGTCTAATTGGGTGCCTAGTACTGGATAACAATTTTAAAAATTCATATCTCCCTCTATAGACATCCAAATGAGGTGCTTCTAGTTGTCACAAGTCATTGGAAAGGTCTAGTTTCTCCCTATAAAGTTTCGTGGCAATTGGACATCATTTTCCCCATGAATGACAAAGAACAAATTTCAGACCAGATGAACAGGGTACTGACCAAAACCAAAACATTTGCCAACTTCAAAAAATTTTCAAATATTCTGTAAACCTCCAAATATTGCCCATTTTAGCTTCCTAAAAAATTCTCAACAAGCTCTAAATGCATGCCAAATTTTATACTAATAAGTGCTCAGTTGGATAGAAAGTGACATAACCTCACAATATGGTCAATTTTGGCTTCCATAAGGTGTCAAGTTTGTTCGAATGGCTTCTCCAATGGTTTGGCACCTCTTAGGCAAGTTTAAAAGCATGAATATGACTTGTAGGAACTGCCCAAGTGGTCCCAAGCCTCATGTATCCTAATTTGACCATTCCATACCCAAGAATACACTATATACATAAGCCATTCAAGAAGCTAAATCCCACATTTGCATTGATTTCATGCCACATATTGTCCATACAAGATTTATACATCATATTACAATTATTCATGGTCTTACATCTCAAAAATAATATGTACATAATCACTTTTCTATCCAACTACAAATAAGGTTACATAATAGATAAAATGCAATCTCTCAAGGTCTTTGGCTTGTACTCCTTGCTTTTTGAATATCACTTAGGCATTTCAAGATAATAGAGGGAAGGGGAGTGAGATTCCTAGAATCTCAATAGCTCACACACCCATTCACACATACATTTAAGGCATATACACATCAAAACATGTGTCTAGATGTTTTAATAACCATAAAGTATGCAAGGTCATAATTTTTATGCCATTTATTCACATTCAAGCCAAAAACATGCTCTAGGGACTTTTTGTTTTGCCTCACCCCATTTCTAGGACTTTTGGATTTGCCTCACCCTTAGCCTAGGGACTTTTGACTTGGCCTCACCATTCAAAGAGACTTTTGGCCTTGTCTCACTCATGCCATGAGACTTTTAGCATCTCCTCACGTTTATTAAGGAACTTTTGGCATCACCTCACCCTTATGAGCCATTTCCACAATCAATGATATTCAAGGCAATACATTAGTACCAATGAAATCTCAAGACATCAAGTGGCATATTCTCACATCACAAGAGCACACACAAGCACACAAAGACATACATATGCATACAAGAATGCAAGGAGAATGAGGTAGAGAGCTACCTTGAATTTATGCAAGCTTTTCTTAGTCTTTCTCCTTCCCTTTTTTGGCCTCACAAGCACACCTAGGTGGGTTGGTGTTCTCTTGACCTAAACACCATAAACAACACACAATTATACACTTGAAGTAAGTTAAGATACTAAACTCACTCTTGAACACAAACTTGGTTTCATAAGTGGCATAATGGTTCAATAAATGGCCTATTAAAGAAACCTTCACAATTCAAGATCTAGGCTCCTATTTCTTTCCATTTCTAGGCCTCTTGGGCTCATTCAAAGTCCTTGGAGCCCTCACACAATTATTTGCACAAGTTTAGAGTCAAGTTGCTTCACAAAGACCATTATGGATGCCATTGTCCCATCTCCTAATCCATAGTTCCTAAATTTTTTCCAATAGTTTCTCCCATCTTCTAACATAACATGAAGTCCCAAACCGAGGCTAGAACAAATTAAAACACTCCCTAGCCTAATGAACCTAGCTTGGCCGAAATATGCACCATAATGGAGGTTCATGAAGTTTTTTATTTTTCCTTGATGGGAGAGCCACTTGGGAGGGTTTCTAGAGGCCTTAGGAGCTCAAGGAAACACTCAAATAGCCAAGGAAATACTCACACAAAATCAGATTTTCCAAAACCCTAAAGAAGCCTACACTTTCCTATCTTGATTTCTATTGATTTTTCTTAGAATTTCTTGCCATATTCCTCTTCCTCATGGTCTAAAACCCTAGTTCCTCTCTCATTTTTGAACAAAAAACCTCCCCCTCATATGGTTCTATTTAAGGCCGAAATATATACCAAGTAGAGGCAAGAGGAGAAAGCAACATAAACAAGAATTTACCTTAAATTCAAGTATTTATTCAAGGCTCTTCCTTCTTGGTTTGTTCCTCCTCAAGCAATTCGAACTCATCCTCCTTGTTCTGGACTCAAAATAGAACCAATTCACTCAAAAAAAACCATGGAAAGAGAGGAGGAAAGGAGAGGAATAAAATTAGAAAAGAAAGGAACATGAAATTCCATAGATTTACCTATCTTCCTTGCCTTTTTCTTCCTCTTTCTCTCCTCTTCTTGTGTGCCTAAGAGAGGGCTTGTTTTTCTATATTTTGGGCAGAAAAGGGTCGTGCTATATGAGAGGGAGAAGAGATGAAAGGCTTATGGAACATTCAAGAAACTTACTTTTACAAAAATTTCAATTTCGTCTTTCTGTAATGGCAATTTTGTTTCGGTTTCGTTTTAACTCCTTTTTGAGAACCATCTTTTCCATTATAAAACTTAAGTTCCCAATTTAATAAAATGCCTTTAAAATCACTCAAATTAGAGCTAAAAGCTTCTCGAACAAATTCATCAAAGTTCAGGTTCACTGACGTTGGAAAACATACACCATAGGGGTTTTACTAATCCAGGGGCTTCCCATGGTTTTCAAGGCCTATGAGAACCTTGGACAAGTCAAATTTCCCATTTTAAAAGCCCTCCTATGTGTTTTTTCAAAAGTTTTAGTTATTTATGAAAATGCCATTACGTTTCGTCAGTTTTTGTCACAATTCGTTTCACTATTCTAGCTCTATTTTTCTTTCCATCTGAGCATGGAATTATTATTTTTAGGATTCTAGGACTCTACCTAAATTTTTTGGGATATTATCTACCTCATTTCAGAGGATTTTCTTTTATATGGCTCATTTTTTCATTTTACAAAAATCACGTTCGTTACATCCTTAGTGGCAAAAACATACATATTCATTCATCTAGCTTCCACATTGATACACACCATCTATACATACATTAAAACATGCTCAATGGTTTACATCATGTTTACATCTTGTGGTTACATAGTTTAACATCAATATGCCATCAAAATACCTATTTTTTATAACCCTTCGTCAAAGTCTTGATCTTCAAGATTATTGGCCTCCATTTCTTTGTCCACTTAGCTCACCTAGACATGGTTAGGTATATGTGAGGGAAAAGTGAGATTCAAAGAATCTCAATAGCTCTTAACCCTTTCAAACATACATAATGGATGTATATACAAGTCAAAGAATTCATGCATGACATCCAAGCAACTAGTGAGCATACATAAATCATTTCCTTCGCACATCATCTTATACATAACAAACATAAGCTCTCAAGGGCATTGCTTTAGCCTCACCCAACTTTCTTGGGACTTTTGGATTTGCCTTCCCCACTTTCAAGGGACTTTTAACTTAGCCTTATTCTTCTTGAGACTTTTGTCTTTGTCTCACCTATTTCTAAAGACTTTTGGCTCATCCTCACCCTTACTAAGGAACTTTTGGCATCACCAAACCCATGCAAGCCATAATGCAATCATAAACTCATTTTAAGAACACATAATGGTACCATAATATATAAACATTGGCTAGAAATATTTTTCCAAACATACACACAAGCACTCAATAACAAGAAAACAACCAAGTTATGCATGTGAGAAAGGTTAAAGAGCTACTTTGAAGCAAGAACTCAACATTTATTCCTTAGATTATTCTTCCCTTCTCTCGACCACACACTTGCAATGAGGTGGAGCTTGATTCTTTTGGCCAAGACATATCAAATAGGACCCAATTATATTATGGAAGCAAGCTCAAGCACCACACACACTCTATGGAAGCTTACTTTGTTCTATGGTTTAATTATAGTTCTATACAAGACCTAATTAAGCATCTATTAGAATTCATGATCTTGGCTCCATTTTCTCCTTCTATCTAGGTCTCTTGACTCCATTTAGACTCCTTGGAGTTACCACAAATTCATTCCTAAGAGCCCAGATACAAGTTGCTTCTTTAAGTCTCATTATGGAGCCTACACCTCCATCTCACAAACTAAGGCTTTTAAATTTTCCCTAAGGCTTCCTTTAATGTTCTTTCATCATATCTAGTCCCTTTCTACTGTTAGAAAAATTTGAAACTCTCCCTAGGTACTTCTTCTTGTCTAGCCCGAGACCATGCACACCTTTGGGCACCTATGGATTTTGCAACTTCTCTTGAAGGAAATTGCACATGCTTTCTAGATGTCTCAAAAACTTATATACACTCTTAGACAATTTGAAATACCACTAGAAAGCTCCATACATACCATGGTGCAATAAAATCCCTAGGTTTTGGAAAGTTGAAAACTAATGCTTCTTTTTTAAATCTCTTTTCATATACTTGTTTCTCACTCTCAAAAACCTAGGTTTCATGCTTGGTTTAGGTCAGATTTTACTCCCCCTTAGTTGTTCTACATGAGGCCAAAAATACCTATGGAGGATGTAATGTCCAGTTTTTGTAAAAATAACGGAAACAAATATGTTTAAAGAGTAAGTCCCCTAAAATGAATTGGTTAAGGTCCAGAAAAATTAGAATAATGATCTGGACATTAAGTAATGAAAATAGGAGGCTAGAGGTACCCTAAAACCAGAGCCAAAATAACCAGACAAAATTTAACAAAATAGTTACAAAATGGAATGGCATTTTCGTAATTTTGGGCAATTTTTAGAATACTCACAAGAGGGATTTTCAAATGGAAAATTTAAACTCTTTAGGGTTCTCAGAGGCCCTGAAAATCATGGGAAACCTGAGGGCAATAAAAACCCCTTCGATGTATGTTTTCTAACGACAGTTGACCCAAACTTTGACCCTTTCGTTTAGAAAGGTTTTAGCTCAAAATTGAGTGATTCCAAAGTCATTTTATAAATTAAAGAACCTAAATTTTATGATAGAAAAGATGGTTCTAAAAAAGAAGCTAAAATGAACTGAAAAAGAAAATGCCACAAAGACAAGACATATATGGAAATTTCTTGAAACAATTTTAATTCCTTCCTATTTAAGTGATGCGCCCAACTCTTCTCCTTATTTGGCTAACATTATTTTTGCCCAAGAACAAAAGTGAGACCAAGGGAGAGAGGCACTCAAGAGAAAGGAAGAGGAAGAAGAAAACAAAGGCAAGAAAGGGATGAAAGTCATGAATTTTCTTGGTCTTTCCTTTAGTAAACTTAATCTCCTCCT
The DNA here is from genome assembly GCA_032878935.1 of Erythrophleum fordii. Lineage (NCBI taxonomy): Eukaryota > Viridiplantae > Streptophyta > Magnoliopsida > Fabales > Fabaceae > Erythrophleum > Erythrophleum fordii. Next base: position 412,001 of record JAVQMF010000019.1, read on the forward strand.
TCTCCTCTTTCTTCCCATAGTTTTATTGAAGTATTTGGTGTTGTTTTGAGCTTAGACTAGAGGGGAGAAGTTTGAATTTGGAGAGGAGAATCAAAGCAAAGGAAAGAGCATTCAAGGAAAGCCAGGAAACCAAGGTAGATTTGCTATTTCCATGCTTGCTCTTCCTTGTCTTCCTTCTTGTAGATGTCAGCCACTAAATGGATAGCCAATAGGGATTGAATTTTGAACCAAACCAAGGATGAATCTTAGGAATTAGAGTGTGGGAAATAAGAATATGCAAAGAAAACAAAGAAAGAACCATGATTTTTTAAGATGCATAACCTAGGGTTTTAGTTGCACCTTGGTTTGTAGAAAGGTTTCTAGCCATAAATTAAGATGTTAAAGAGTTTTTATGAGTTCCTAATGCATCAAAGAAGCCTCCCACATGCATATCCCATCCAAGAAAAAAAAATAACCTCCTTGGTGCCAAGAAAAAGCATTGTCTCAACCTAGGTAGAAGGAGCACCAAGGGAATGTTTTAATTTCTTCCAAACTTAGTTTTGCATCATATATAATGGGAGAGTGTGATAGGAAGCCTTGGAAAAAATTTAGAAAGCTTAGAAAGTGTGATGGAGGTATAAGTTCCATATTGTAGCTTAAAGAAGCAACAGATAGTTAGGCTCCTCAAATTGATTGTGTGATGGCTCCAAGGAGTTTAAATAGAGTCAAGAACCATAGATGGAAGGATAGAATGGAACCAAGATCATGAATTCTTGGTGTTGCTTCATTAGGTGCTTTAGGGAACCATAATTGAATCATATGAGCAAACTGATTCTTCTAGTGTGTGTATAGCTTTAGTAGATGTTTCAAGAGTATAATTAGATCCTAATTGATGTGTTTAGGCCAAAGAAATCAAGTCCCTCCTCCTTGTAAGTGTTTGGCTAGAATTTCCAAGAAAGTAAGTGTGTTGTTGTATACAAGGTAACTCTCTTTCATTTATCTCATGTATCTTTGCATGTTTTCTTGTCTTTGAATATGTGTGTGTGTGTGTGTGTGTGTGTGTGTGTGTTTAAACCATGAAAGATGCCCCTAGCATGTATTCATATGCCATGGTACCATGATGCTTACTTATGAATTTGAATGATGTTTTTATGAATGTGTTTGGCTTGCTTGAGTTTGGTGAAGCCAAAAGTTTCTATGAATGGGTGAGACAAAGTCAAAAGTCTCTAGAAGAATGAGGCTTAGTCAAAAGTCCCTTAAAAATGGGTGAGGCTAAACTATTGTCTTAGCAAGCCTATGTATGTTATATCTGACTTCTTGAATGAAGGAAATGTTCTATGTATGTTTATGGATTTCAAGATAGCCATGCATGCTTTTTTAGATTTCAAATTGCATCCTTTATGTGTATTTGAAAGGGAGAAGTGTAACGTCCAATTTTCGTTAAACGACGAAAATGGGTGTGTTTTCAAAGCAAATCCCCTGAAATGAATTAGTTAAGGTTCTGAAAAAATTTGAGTAACATTCTAGGCTCCTAAAAATGAGAATCCTCGCTTTAGACGAAAGGAAAAATGGAGCTAGAATGAAGAAACAAATTTTAACGAAAAACCTACAAAACATAATGGTATTTTCGTAATTTTGAACAAATTTTAGAATTCACATAGGAAGCCTTTTTAAATAAAAATTTTGAGTTCTCTAAGGTTCTCAGAGGCCTTGAAAACTATGGGAAGCCCCCAAAACAATTAAATCCCCTCTGGTGGACGTTTTCTAACATCAGTGTACCCAAACTTTAATGGATTCATTTGGGAAAGTTTTAGCTCCAATTTGAGTGATTCCAAAGGCATTTTATTAAATTAATGGAAAAGGCGGTTCTAAAAAAGGAGCTAAAATAAGGAGAAATAAAAATGCAAAGAACAAAGGGCAAAATGGAAATTTTTGAAAAATACTTCCTCCTCCCCCTATATGTAGGTGGCACCTCACTCTTTCCTTCATTTAGCTTCAGATTGTTCTGCCCAAAATCAAAAGAAAAACCCTAGGAGAGTGGCACACCAAGGGAAGAAGAAGAGGAGAAGAAATTCAAGCTTTAAGGTATAGTTTCTTGGTAGTTTTTTATGCTTTCTTCCATCCAAACCTCCTCTCCTCCATTCTCCTTTGTTTCCTTTGATTAAAATGAAGTTTACAAATTGGATTTAAGGGAGAAACTTAGGGAAAATTTTGGATTTGAAGAGAGGAGCTTGGAGAAAGCATGATTCAAGCAAGAAAACTAGGTAATTTTTCTTCTTATGGTTGCTACTTTTAGTTCCTCTCCTCCTCCGTTTCGCCTAACATAAGAAACCCTAGGAGGACTTGATTTTTAGGTAGAACCGAGGATGAATCTAAGTAAAAAGGGTGTGGGGATTAAGAATATGCAAAGAGTATTAACAAATAACCATTAAATTTCAAGATGTAAATTATTAGGTTTCAAGTGCACCTTGTAAAATTTGATTTTGTATGATGATTCCTAGGCCTAAATAAGAGTTTAAACAAGCTCCTAAGATCCCTAAGAGGCTCCCCATATGCATCTTCCCTTAAGAAAACAAACCAAACTCCATGAAGCCAAAAATGCTCATTGTCTCGACCAAAGGAGGTTCTCATAGCTAGGGAGAGTTTTAAATTTTTTTAAGCCCATTCTTGAGTCATATATGATGAATGAAAATGAGAGGAGGCCTTGGGAAAAATTTAGAACCCATAGAAAGTGAGTTGGTGCATTATGTTCCATATTATGACCTAAAGAAGGAACATGTAGTTAGGCTCTTGGTTTTAATTGTGTGATGACTCCAAGAGGCTTAAAAGGAGTCAAGAATCATATTTGAAAGGAAAGAATGGAGCTTAAAATTTATTTGAGGGGTGTTACTTCATTAGGTGCAATTATGGAACCATAATGAGGTTATAGACCAAGCTAGTGTTTAAGCAAATTTTATGGCCTTAGAATTGAGTCCATGAATCTAATTGGCTTTCATAAATTGTGTCTAGGCTAAGAGAAATCTTCCCCACACTTTTGTGTGTGTGTGGCTGAAGCAGGGAAGGGAGATTCAAGGGAAAAAGTGTGTGATTGTGTACAAGGTAGCTCTCTCCACCTTCTTTCATGCATGGATATGTGTTTAGCTTGTCTTAGAATGTGTTTATGTATATTTTCAAGTCATAAAAAGTATGCTAGCATGATTTCATATGTCATGGTTTCATGATGACATATTATGTATCTAAATGATTATGATATTTGTTTGGGTTTGCTTGAGTGTGGAGAAGCCTAGAACTCTTAACCATGATGAGGATGAGCCAAGAACTCTTAGAATTGGTTGAGACAAAGTAAAGAGTCTCCTAAAATAAGATGGACTCCCAAGAGTAAGGTTGAGTCCAAGAATCTCTTAAAGAATGGGTGAGGCAAGTCCAAAATCCATGAGGAAAAGTGTGAGGCTAATCCATCCACTTGGCAAGCCTTTGGATGTCTTGTATGACTTATTCACATGCCAAGTTACTTCTTGAATGTTTATGTTATCTATTATATCCATGCATACATTTTCAAGACTAGCTTTGCATATGTTATGTATGATTGAATGGGAGATGAGTTATTGAAATTCTTTGAATCTCATTCCTTCCTCTCTAATGATCTAATATGCTAGGTGGACTAAGTGGACAAGGTAATGGAAGCCAAACCACCTTGAAGAGAAGAGCTTGACACCAATATGCATAGTTTTTGCTTTTTAAGGCCATAATGATGTCTAATAATGTAAATTATTGTTGTATATGGTCTATGACCTTTGGAACATATGTAATTATGATAATATGCTATGTTTAAATGGGAGAATGTATTATTTGACCACTAGAATGCAAATTGAGTATGTATGGACAATGTGGCTTCATGAATGGCATTATAGAATTATGCATATGTGTGGATGAAATGGTCAAAATGAGATGCATGGAGTTTGAGACCATTTGGGTAGCTTACACAAGTCCTAATTATGCTTTTAGACTTGTCCAAGAGGTGTCAAACCCCAAGGAAAGCCATTTGGACATTTTGGTATCCTATATGGAGCCAAAATTGACCAATTTAGAACCCTATGTCACTTTTTATCCAAATGAGCTCTTTTTGATCTAAGATTCGGCATACAATTAGAGCTTGTTGAGAGATTTTTGGGAACCTAGAGAACAAAATTTTTAGAGGTCTATAGAATATTTGATAAATTTTTAAAGTTGACAAATTTTTTTGTTTTGGTTAGGTTACTGTTCACACAGGTCCAAAAATGAAATCTATCACACAGGACTTAAATGATATCAATTGCCACAAAATGTTATACAAAAAAACTAGACATTTCCAGTGACTTGTGCCAACTTGAAGCAACCATTTGGATGTCTAAAGAGGGAGATAAGAATTTTCAAAGATCTTGTCCAGAATCAAGAACTCCAGCTGACCTTTGTTATTGTTTGATTGGATATCAAGGTCTGGGTGTACTTGAGCTAGTCTAGAGTTATTTTTTCCCTCTAGATAACATCCACAGATTTCTAGATTGGTATCATTTGTATAGATTGGATATTTTTGGAATTAATTTGACATTTTTGAAGTTTGCTACAAAAATCTGTGACAGCACCAGTGGGCAGTTTGACCTCTAGACATTTTTGAATGTCAAACGTCATTTTTGTTGGATGTTATGGTCTAGACATATTTTAGGTATGAATTATACATCTGTAGCTTTCTAGAATGGCCAAGAATGCATGATTTCAATTTTTCTAGAATTAGTTATGATTTTTCAAAGTTGTGATAGAAATGAGGACAAATGTGGCTGAAAATGAATATGTATATTTCATGCTCCCCTTCGAGTTCCTTGAGATGTAGCCCACTTTTGATGATTTTAATGAGTTGTATCCATGTAATTAAATATGAGGATGTATTTTATGAGCTCACATGGTCCACGAGACATCGAATGAAATTTTTATACACGACGCAACGCAAAGAAATGTATTATTTTAATCCCTTTTCCTTTACTCCTTCATGGAATTGATGATATAAAGTATGAGAATGTTATGAAATGAGCTAGAAATATATAGTGTTACAAGAAGGGCTATTGGGATTTCTAGAATCTCACTCTTCCCTCCCCATTGCTTAACATATCTAGGTGGACCAAGTGAGCAAGGAAATGGGAGCCACTAAGTTGGAAGATGAGAGATTGACAAAGAAATGTATTATTTGCTCTCTTTGTAACTATTTTGTTGTCACAAAATGTAATTCAATGATGTATATGATATATGACCTTTTGAACATGTATAAATATATAGATATGTGATTATATGAGAATTGGAAGCAAATGAATGGAATAGCATGTTTTTTACATTGAATGGCAAAGTAGAGCTTGTATGTGCCTTATGTATAGTATCAAGTGAGAGAGTAAATTTGTGAGAACTGGCTTTTTAGACCTTTGAGACATGTTTAGTAGACTATTCTCATGCTTTTCCACATGCTCAAGTGGCCCTAAAAAAGCTAGAAGCTAAATGGAACCATTTATGACCCCTAAAGAGGCCAAAATGTAACATTTTGCAACCCTATGTCACAAACTAACATTTTGGAACCATTTGAACATTTTTCAACCCTATGTAACATTTTGTGAAATTTGGCATGCATATAGATTGTGACACCTTAATCTACTACCGCTACCTAGCCTCTCACTGGGCTCGGTTCCATATGATTTCCAAAGAATCAACACTAGTCCGTGGCATTTTCATGCTAGGAAACGGGGTTTCATACACTCAGCTTCTGCCCTGTGGGTCCTGTGAACCCATCATTTATAGTCTCAACTCAAACTCCACTTATACAACTCATACATAGCATAAATCAAACCATAAGCCACGGGTATGGAGCCAAAAACCAGAAAATGCACTTTTCTCACTTGTGCCCAAAAGTCTTATTTTGGCTCTAACTTTGGAAAATCATAAGAAATTTTAGAAAAATGGGAATGCAGAAAACTTTAGCTTTCTAGAAATCTCTAAGTGTTAAATTTACACTAAAAATCATTCCCAATCAAAATCTCAGCGTTTGGATCATGTTTGACATCGAAAAGGGGAGGAAGGTCTAGCTGTCACTGTTTCTGGTGCAGCTTTCTATCATGACTTTCGAAAATGCATAACTAAATCCAAAAAAATCTGATCTGGGAAAATATACCAATTTGAAAAGATACGGATGTCTACTAGAGCAGAAAAATAATTCTAGATCAGTTCAGTAGCTCCTACACCCCGAAAATCGATGGAACGGTGACGGGGGTCAGATGAGCTCCCTGATGCTGATACAGAACTTCAGACGATCCAATCTCTCTCTACAGACCTTCGATTTAGGTGATTCCAGTTCCTATAAGTCAATTTAGTTTTCTAGTTTATGTATATAAAATTTCACCACATTTGGAATCCATTTGGTCTATGAGTGCCACAGATTTCATTTTCTGATTTATATGAACAGTACATGACCAATCCATTAAATTTTCCCAATTTCAACAATTCCCCAAATATTCTCTAGACCTCTGAATATTACCAACTTTATCTTCTCAAGAAACTTTCTACAAACTCTAGAGGCATGCCAAATTTCGTGGCAAGAGGAGCTCATCCGGTCATACTTTGACGGAGCTCTCAAATTTCCCAGTTTTGGCACCCCAAAGGTCCAAAACGGGTCCAAATGGCCTCTCACACACTCTAGCCACTCATGGACAAGTTTAAAAGCATAAAACTAGGATATATAACAAGTCAATGTGGTCTAAATCAACATACATCCCAATCTCGCTATGCTACGGCCAAATATACACTACATGCATTCAACAAAAAGGGGCAAAACCCTCATTTCCATTAATTTGGCTATAAACATAGTTCATACAATATCCTTTCATACATTTACACTTGTTACAACCTTTACATCTCAAAAATAGTGGGCGCATATTCACTTGGCACCACTTTACATCAAAATTACATCAAAATATCCAAAAGAAAGTAATATCTATCTATGCATGCTCCTAGGCTCCTTGGTGTGTGCTCAGTTCTCCTTGAGCTCTACCTAGCATATTAAGTTAGGAGGGGAAGGGGTGAGATTCAGAGAATCTCAGTAGCTCATGCACTCAATCAAGTAAACAATCAAGGCATATAACAAGTCAAAGCATGTGAATAGGCATTTAGCTATTCTCAATCATCCAACACATATGCATATGGAAAACACAACAATGCCAAAAGTGGGCTCCAGGGACTGTTGGTCTAGCCTCACCCGAGTTTAGGGACTTTTGGAAGGCCTCACCCGAGTTTAAGGACTTTTGACTTGGCCTCACTCATTTGAGACTTTTGGCCTTGTCTCACCTATCTCAAGGGACTTTCGGCACTACCGCACCCGAGCAATTCTCACAATTCATCACACAAGCATATTGGCATCAATGCATCAAAGCAATAGCATATGGCATATTCCACACAATAAGCATATACATAATCATACAATGACTATCATATCTAAGAATGCAACAAGAAAAAGTGGGAAAAGAGAGCTACCTTATGAGCCAAAGCCAACGCTAGCTTTTCCTTTCAATTTCTCCTCTCCTTCCTTAGGTTCACAATCACACCTTGATGGAGGTGTTTCTCTTGAGCCTAGACACATAAAAGCATGCAATTACTCTCTTAGAATGTAATCATCAGATCAAACTCTCCTACACACCAGAACCTAGAGTCCCCTCTCTCTCTCTAGAATGCCATCAACTCTTTCTCTCTCTCAAGCTCCCATGGTAGTGGAAAATAACATTTTCAAAGAAAACACAAAGATTCAAAGGTGTTTTCCACTTTCCCTCTTCTGACCCATGCCCAAAAACCATCCATTTTTACAAACAAAACCGTAGAAAAAGAGGGCAAAGGGAGGGGATCAGAAATCTAAAGAGAAATGGGGGAAGTTTCCTTACCTTTCCCTTGCTCTTCCTCCTTCTCTTGATCTCTCTCACTCTCCACGCCTCTTTTCTCTCCTTAGGTCGAAGTCTAGGGCAGATATGAGAGAAGAAATGAGTTTGGGCGTTTAATGAAGTCTAAATCTCACTATTTACTCCCTTCCGGACTGACTCTCGCTACGGCGAAAACTAACCTTCGCTATAGCGAGCTCATGTAATCTGGCTTCGCTATGGCGAGGTGTGACCTTCGCTACGGCGAGACCGTATCAGTTCCCTTCGCTATGGCGAGATATACCATTCGCTATGGCGAACTCGCGTCAGTTCCAGACCTCACTCTCGCTATGGCGCACGCTACGACGAGCTGCCCCCTGGTTTCTGTATGGATTGCTGTCCGCACTCGCTATAGCCAGAATCTCTTTCGCTATTGCGAACAAGCACTCTCGCTGTAGCGAGACCATTTCTCGCTATTGCGAGAGGACTTGGCAGAAATTCTGGATTCTGAAAATTTCCAGTTTTCACTTCCTTTCTTTTCCCTTTTTTTTTTCTTTTTCTCGGTTGTTACATAGATCTTATCTAGAGGTTTTTGGAAAGCTAAAGAACAAATTATTTGAAACTCTAGAGAATTAATTATGAATTTTCAAAATTGCCAAAAAGCTGTTGAATTGATATGGTTGCTATTCATATGGTTAATTTTTTCTTCTGTGTCATTTGAGGGCCAAATGGTGTCCAATGCTTATTGTCATAAGCTCACATCGGATAGACTTGGGGTTGGTTCTGGGCATATAAGCAGGAGCGCTGCACACCTCAACGGCTAGCTTTTGAGGAGAGAGTAATGGCCCCGTGACAAGTGGTATCAGGGCGGGCCCCACAGTCACTGCCAGGATGGATGGCATCCGACTCCACCGTGGATGGAATGGTGGGCCATTCATGATGAGGACATCACGGATTGGGTGGGTGAGTATGTCACAAGCCCACATCGGATAGACTTGGGGTTGGTTCTGGGCATATAAGCAGGAGCGCTGCACACCTCAACGGCTAGCTTTTGAGGAGAGAGTAATGGCCCTGTGACATTATGCATTTTTACAGGCATAAACTAGACATAACAAGCTTTCTATGGCCACTAAAATCACCTCATTTGGATGACTGTGTAGAGAGATATAAATTTTTGAATTTTAGAGTTAGTACTAGTAATATAGCAATATCTTTGGTATTATTCTATTGATTTCCAGTAGCTAAAAATTCCTATTTTGGTCTGGAATTATTTTTAGCATAAAGTGAACATTTTTAGATTTCTAGAATGGTATAGTATTGTTGATTTCAATTTTTCTAGATTTAGTTATGATTTTTGAAAATTGGTACTAGAAATCTAGTAGCAGAACCTGAGGCTAGTTGTGTTGTTTTGTGTATGTATGCTCTAAACTTGGGATTCTTGTGACATTTTAAGATGATTTTAAGTTTTATGAATGTATTTTAATTAGAGAATGATATAAATAAGTTAATGTGATCCATGAAATGTGAAATGAGAAATCTAAGTGCTATACAACATAAAATAATCCATTATTTTATTTGATTTTTTCCTTGAAAAGTGCCATGCTAAAGGAAAGTAACTAAAAATGAGATGAGAACTCGACTAGATGAATTTCATGTTTTAGAGGAACAAGAAGAAGGAAGCAAGAAAAGTCATGAAATTACCTTGATTCTTTAGCCTTTTTAAGAGCTCTCTTCTTTGCTATAACTTCTTCTTGAAAATTCAAACTTCCTTCCTCTGAACAAAACTCAAAACGGATCCAAATCACACACTAAAACCATGGAAATAAAGAGGATAAGAAGTTTGATGAAGGAAGAAGCAAGAAAATCCTTAGTTTTCCTTACGAATTTTTAGGTTTTTCTTCTCCCTTGAAACTCCTTCTTGTGTTCCCTTCTTAGCGGAGCTTCTCCCTAGTTTTAGGAAGAAATTAGGTTGATCAAGTGTGGAGGAGAACTGGGACACCATGTGACGACCCTAAATTCTAATATCGGTGATTATAGCTAAATACACAATAAATAATGATCAAGGTTTGGAGTCGTTACAATTAATTACATTAAAAAAATATAGGGAAAATTTAAACCTTGATACTACTAGGATCATCAACTAACAACCATAACGAGAACATGCATAAAAGGGTTTGTACCATCATTTAAGGTTTAGGATTCATCCATTAATCAATTTCAACCCACAAAAACATCCTACCAATGTACTCTTGCTATTCCCTAACATTAGCCTTACTGAAATTAGGGTTTCTAGGTCAAATATAGGAGTTTGGGGACCTGCGCCGCGACCTGGAACCTTCCCGCCGCAGCTAAGTTAGGTTCTGGAGCTCGAAAACTAAGTTTTTAAACTTGCGCCGCGGCGAGTTGGATCTGCGCCGCGGCCAACCTATGTGGTGCCGCGGCGAGTTTTGCTACTGTAACCTCCCTAATTAATTTCCTCGACTCACGCCGCGGCAGGACTTCTTGCGCCGCGGCGAGGTTACATTCTGTCACCCTCCTGGGTGATTTTTTTCACTTTGCGCTGCGGCGAGAGTTATCAAGCCGCGGCGTCCCTCGCCACTGTCACTCTCTAGGCCGCTGCGTGACTCCCTTCTGTAGTTGTTTTCCCTATATTTCGCCCCCTACACTCCATTCCTCTTCTTAGGGACACTCTAAGGTCACTTCCCCTCATTTTATATGGCTCTAATGGTATTTATCTACCTTATTTACTTAGCTATGCTTCCATTATCAACTCAAATCTTATATGCCCATTTCTTTCCTCTAATTACCTTCTATCAGCAAGTTTATAAAGTAACAACAACAGATTATACATGAACTACCAACAGCCATCCTTAAATACTCAATCAATGGGGGTTCCATACAATAGGGGTTCATATCAATATCTCAATGGTTACATTTCCATTAATAGCCGTATTGTAGGCCCACATAATTTACAGCATATATCATGAATCCATACAGCAATTACCAAATTAAGATGAGGTCTAACCCCTCAATACATACATCCTCAGAAACCAAAATATGAATGCCTACACTTGGCAAAATAGATACATGATGATGCTATACAAGACTAAACAAAATTTAGCATCTACCCTATTACACTCAGACCAAGTGTAGCCTCCCCATACAAGGCCTCAGCTCATGGATGTTCATCCACTTGCTTGCCCTTATCCTTACCCGAGGAACCTTCACCTGAAATTGTAATCCCATAAAACGGGGTGAGATACACATCTTAGTAACCAAGGCAATTCCATCATGTAATCCAGTTTAATCAACATATATGCATGAATCAAAATCCATATCAGAATCATATCAGTCATTTCAGCAAATGAAACAATTAGGCTATCATGATTACTATCCCATACTAGAAATCATATATTTAACATGTTAAAGGCCATTAACACCGGGAGAGGCCCGTCCACGGCACCTACTCTCCATTGAGCACAACCAGGGCTCAGTGCATCTGGGGTTTGATCATAACCCGGTGCTCGATCGAAGCACATGCACGGGTGGCAGTCGCACCACAGCTCCACCATGGACTCACAAGGTCCAATAATCATACAATAGATAGCCAACCAATTCATTCAACATTTTAAATCATTCATATACAGCAAGTATGAAATTTAAACCGACATATGCATGGAATTATTGTAAACCCCGGTTACCTCACTTGTAGACAAATTTGCAATAGCCACCAATGGTACAGAGTCTCCCTATAATCATAGCATCAAATAATTACTACTCTAATTCATCATTAACAGTTGCAACAAGTACCCAAGAAATTTAAATGCTTCTAACTAACTAATTAGCACTTACCCAGTCACTACAAGTCTCAAATTCGGATTCAAGTATCTCCTACCAGAAATCTCAATGTTTCACCTAAAATCCTAAGTAAATTCGTACAAAATTAATACCCATATTATAAATCAGCTTTGGGGGTCTCAAATTAGCAAGGATAACATCAAAATAAAGGGTTTAAACTCACCTAATGTCAGCCCTAGCCTTAACCTACGAATTTCATCAAGAAAACCCCAAATAACCACATTTCAGATTTTTGGGTAGGGTGAAAATCCTCCAAATGAAAAACTAATTGGACCAAATTAAAGAGAAATATGAGGAAATTAAGTTGTATAACTATTACCTTGGCTGAATCTTGCTCTAAGTGTGAGAAAATATGAGATTATTGCCCCCAACCCTAGCCTCCTTCTCAACCTCCGAATTTACTTCTTTGAGTTTCAGCAATTGAGAAAGTGGCTGAAGCATTAGGGTTTTAGGTGGGTTTAAATTGGGTCAAAGATGGGTTATGGGTTGCTCCAAGGTCCAAGTTCAAATGGGTTTCAGACTTTAGCTTATTGGGTTAGTTTTGAAGTGTTGGGCTGCAGAATTTCTTTGGGCCAGCTCTTATGCATTGGGTTGCTGAAGTTTAATTGGGTTTGGGCCAAGTTTGAAGGGTTCAAGGGTTTGGATCTGCACCTAATTCATTGGGCCTCCATTAACCTCTTATCATGGTTCATTAATTTGGGCCTAGATGCAATTTCTATCCTAATTAATTCTCAAACCCATGTTAATAATTTATCTCTCTAAAAATCCCCATTCACTTAACTTGCCCAATCATCCTATATTAATTATTCTTAATTAATCTTAATCCATGATTAACACCTTAATTAATTTCGGGATGTTACACACCACCTATATATAGTGAGGGATTCATTAAAGACATTTCAAAATGCTAATTTTGTCCTTTGTTCTTGGTTTTTTCCCTCAAGGCTTATTTTAACTCCTTTTTGAAAACCATGTTTTCCATCATAAAATTTAAGTCCTTTTACTTATAAATTACCTTTAGAATTACTTAAATCAGATTTAAAACCTTTCTGAATGAAAGGGTCAAAGTTTTGGTACATCGATGTTCTAAAACGTAAACCAGCAGGGTTTGAATTATTCTATGGGTCTTTTATATTTTGAGGGCTTTTGAGAATCTCGAAAAACTCAATTTTTCCATTTAAAGATCCGTCCTTTGAGTTTTCTAATGAGTGCCAAAAATTATGAAAATGCCACTGCAATTCAACAAATTTTCTTTCATCACTTCAAATTTAGTTTATGGGCTTCCTAAGCCTTGAGTCCTTATTTTCTATTATTTAAAATTTTATCCTAATTTTATTTGGTCTCAACCTATTCATTTTAGATGACTCTTTTTTATATTTAGCCTATTTTTGTCATTTTTACGAAAACCAAGTGTTATAGTTTTTATGTATTCACTAACATGATTGTGATTTATGGCAATCCATTTAAGAGTTAATCATGCATGTGTTTTCATTTCTAGGGTTGAATTTTATAGAAAAAACAAAGCAAAGTTTCACAATGTTAAAGAGGTAGCTAACATAATTGTTGTAGAGCAAATGAGGTCCAAAATATGGTGTGGGAAAATGAAATTTTGTTTGTCATCTTTTTACAAGAGAATGCTACACTACTAGAAGAGTGGCAAAAATTAGAACTTAGTGAGTAGAAAAGATATAATGATGAAGCATATGAAGAGCGAAGGGTGAATAAAAGGGAGCATCTTCCAAGAAGTTCACACGTAAGGAAATGAAGTCACAGTTTTGTATCTTTCTATGAGTTCATTTTACTTAAATAAATTATTTATATTTTATAGGTACGAATTGTTACTAGGTGCTCCCCTTCTCAATTTAAGGAAGTTGTAGAATTTATAAAAAATAATAATGTGCTTAATAAGTTGGTAGAGGAAATGGGATTTGGAAAGTTATTGGATTTGGCCTTCCACACCCTTTCAAAGGAGTTTTGCATTGAGCTCATTTTAGCTTTGACACTTCAAGTAGGTCTCTATTAATTAGAAGGAAATGAGTTCCCCTAAAAGCCCAAGATATCTATGGCATAATGGGCGTTCCATTTGGTGGCCAACTTATACCTGATAATTTAAAAGGAGAAGCCCTAGCTGCAATTAAAATAAAGTTCAAGGGAAAACAACTGAAGGAGTTGAAGCATATTATATTAGCAAGGAAGGTCAGGAGAGACTTCAAAAGGGCCTTTTGTACTTTTTTCCCTAGGGACATTCCTATGCCTAACATCTAGTTTGTATGTCAATGATAAACTACTTCCTATTGTTGTAGACATTGACCACATAGCTTCATATGATTAGCCAAAGTTTGTGCTATCCATGCTTGTGAAGGTAGTGGCAAGCTTCAAACTAGTTGCACATAAAGGAGCAAAAAAGGAGAGTATCAGTGGATGTCTTCCACTACTTATGGTATGGCCTTCAACCTGTATTTGTAAACATCTAACAAGTTCAATTTTGTTCAATATTGTTCAATAATTTTTTTTCTAGCATTTTCCTCTAGGAGATCTAGTTGTCCCTACCAAAGCTAATGTTGTAAAGTTTTAGAATCAAGAATGCATATATCAAAGGATTAATCTTGAAAGAGAAAGCATGTTCAAATAAGCTAATCTATATATGTTTATATATGCATTTGAATATATAGGTTGATAGGTTTATTTGATAATTTCTTTGTTTTTGCTTCTGAGTGTAGGGCATTCTAAAAACCAAAGGTCCACAAGCACTCCATCTGAGTCTACATTTCACCATCTCATACTATATATTCTATTTGAACCAATTGTGTTGGAGGTTCTTATGTATGTATGCAATAATTTTTTTTAGGGTTTGTTGTAAGGTATTAAGGAAATGTACAAAAGGCTTATCAACTTTGCACATGGCGCTACCTAAGATCTTTTGATGCTCCAAATAGAACTTGTGAGCCCTATTGATGAATTGGATATTATGGGTGAAATTGAGGGAACCTTAGTTGGCAATGTGGTTGATGATGAATATTTAGAAGGAGAAAAAGCATTTGCCTCACAAGGGACCATGTCTATTGGAGATGGAGATGATGCCTCAATAAGCAAGTCATTCAGAAGTGATGGTGGGTTTGAGCTCAAGAAAAGGAAGACACCTAATTCCCCTAGCAAAGTGGATGATGTTATGTGTAATACCATAATTTTTCAAATCTTTCTTACTCATTTACTTAACTCAAATCCCTTGGTGTAGCAGTTTTCACAAGAAAATGGAATAAAATAATAGATTATTTTGTTACGTTGAACTTAAAAGTTTTCTTTCACATTCCGTGGGCCATGTGAACTCATCCATATTATTTTCTATTCCAAGTACATGTATACAAGTCAGAACCATCCTAGAATATTCCATTTTGCCTGAGCTTAGGACATCTATACTCAAAATACAAGATTAGTCTTGGGCTCTAGGGTTCAAGTTTCTATCATCAACTTTGAAAATTCATAATTAAATCTAAAAAAATTGAAATTAAGTAAATGATAGCTTTCTCAAAAGCTCTAGATGTCCACTATAGGCTAAAAATCTTTCCAAGCCATGAAAACATCATCTAGACCATGATTGGTAACAAAAAAGCACCAAAGGTCTAGCTGACCAAGTTTGCTATCACAGGTTACTAATATAAACCTAAAAAATTTATAACTAATTCAAGAAAAATTGAAATCAAGTACACTATTCTATTATAGAAAGATACAGATGTTAGGCTAAAAATAAGTTCAGACCAAAATAGAAACATCTAGCCACTAAAAACCGATGGAACAATACCAAAGGTACTACTGCATTATTGATACTGACTCCAAACTTCAACAATTCATACCTCTCTATTCAAATCTCCAAATAGGTTGATTTTAGTGGCCATGGAAAGATTATTAGGTCTAGTTTATGCTTGTAAAATTTCATAGTTATTGGACACCATTTAGTCCTTGGATAACATAGGAGAAGGAACTAACCATATGAATAGTGTTTGGACCATTTCAGCAGCTTTTTGCCAACTTTTAAAACTCCAAATAATCTGGTCTTTAGCTTCCCAAAAAGCTCTAGATGACAATTATATGCATGCCAAATTTCATGGGAAAATTTGTCCATTTAGTTAGTTTGTGACATAGGGCTATATAATGGCATTTTAATGCCTCTCAAAGGGCAAAAAATGGTTCACTTTGGCTTTTATCTTTTCCAAGATCACTTGAGCATGTGGGAAAGCACCACAACAGACCTTTAAACATGCCTAAAGGGTCTAAATACCTATACATCTCAACATCACTCTCCCACTTATTGCTATACATAAAGATTTTACATACTCATCTTTGCCATTTAAGGTCAAAAAAATTCAATATCATTCATATGCTTTCAAGTCTCATACATACATCACATATTCATGTATTTACACATGTTCAAGAGGTTATACATTATATACATCATAAGAATACATTATTTGATAGTGTTATGGTTACAAAATGAAAATAGCAGCTCTTTTGTCAATCTTCTTGCTTTCAAGTGTGGTGGCTCCCATTTCTTGATTCACTTGGTCCACCTTAGCACGTTAGGGCATTGGAAAGGGAAGAGTGAGATTTTAGGAATCCCAATAGCTCTTCACCCTTTTCAATCATACATAATAAATCTAAATTCAAGTCCAAAGATGAATGCATGGCAATCTAGCAATTCATGAACATACATGAAATATTTCTTTCATTAAAAAAACATAATCCTCATACATAGGCTTGCTAAGACAATAGATTAGCCTTACCCATTCGCTTTAGGACTTTTGGACTTACCTCACCCACTTTCAAGGGACTTTTGAATAAGCCTCACTCTTCTAGAGACCTTTAGCTTTGTCTCACCCATTCTGAGGGACTTTTGGCTCGTCCTCACCCTTGCTAAGGGATTTTTGGCTTCACTAAACTCATGGAAGCCAAAACACATTCATAAAACATCTTTCAAGAGCATAAATAAAGCAACATGGTATCATGGCGTGTGGACATTTGCTAGAAACATGTAACATAGCATAAATATACATACACACTTCTAAAGACAAGAAACAATTAAATAATGCATGAGAGAAAGGAAAGAAAGCTACCTTGGAGCCAATATTCTAGACTTTTACTTTAAAATCCTCCTCCCTCTTCTCTGCTAAACCATGAGACTTTGAAGTGCAAGGTTCTCTTGGCCTAAACACATCAAGTAAGGCATTTTTAGATCATTGGATCAAACTTTAGCATTACACACCCCATATGGAGCCCGGTTCCAAGACTTCAATATGGTTCCATAAAGTACCTAATGAAGTAACCTTAAGAATTCATGATATTGACTCCTTTCTCTCCTTTAATCTATGATTCTTGACTCTATTGAAACCTCTTGGAGCCATCACACATTTATTTTAAAGAGCCTAGTTCGGAGTTGCTTCATTATGCTACATTATGAAACCTACACTCCCATCTCATCATCCATGGCTTCTAAAAATTTTTCCAAGGCTTCCTCTTATGTTCTTCCATCATATGTAATGCCATTCTACCATTAGAACAAATTAAAACACTCCCTAGGTCCATGAACGTCTCTAGGTTAAGACATATACATTGTTTTGGCCCCATGGACTTTGTTTTGTTTCTTTGATGGGAGGTGCATGTGGAAGGCTTCCTTGATGTCTTAAATACTCATACAAACTCTTAGACACCTTAAATTATGGCTATAAAGCTTCCTACAAACCAAGGTACCAGTGAAACCCTAGGCTAGACATCTTGCAAATCAATGGTTCTTTCTTGGATTTCTTTGCATATTCTTGTTTCCCACACACAAAATCCTAGGTTTCACTCTTAGTTTATTTAAAAAATAATCCCACCTTGGGTGTCCTAGAAGTGGTTGAATCATAGATACATAAGAACAAGAAGAAACCAGCATGGAGAGCAATCGTTTCTACCTTGGTTTAAGCTTTTCCCAAGAGCCTTTTCCTTTGCTTTAGCTCTCCTCTTGACATTTGAACTTTCCCCTCTGTATGTGGCTCAAAATAGAACTAAACATTTCAATAAAACCATAGAAAGAAAGGTGGGAAGGAGGAAATTCAAGTTGCTAAAGGAAAAACCATGAAATTCCATTAATTTTTTTACCTTTCCATAAAGTTTTTCTTTCTCTTTTGTTCGCATCTTGTGCACCTCACTTAGTTGGTCTCTCCTATGGTTTCAGAAAGAAATAGGGTTACCTAAATGGAGAGGAGAAAGGGGGCATAACATATAAGGAGCAAGGTCACTAAATGGACTTTTCAAAAATTTCCCTTTTGTCCTCTTTTCTTGGCTTTTATGTTTTAGGCTTATTTCAACTCTTTTTTTAGAACCATCTTTTCTATCATAAAATATAGGTTATCTAACTTATAAAATGCTTTTGGAATTACTCAATTTGGATTTAAAACCTTCCCAAATAAAAATGTCAAAGTTCAGGATAATCGACATTGTAAAATGTTAACCGAAAGGGTTTTAACTACTCTAGGGGTTCCTATAGTTTTTAAGGCCTCTAAAAAGCTCAATAAACTTATTTTTCCATTTAAAAATCCCTCCTTTGTATTTTCCAAAAAGTGCCCAAAATAACGAAAATGCCACTGCATCTTCATTATTTTTTGTCTGATTTTTTTGGCTTCGTTTTCAAGGCACCTCTAACCTTAGATCCTCATTAATTGAGGTCTAAATTATTACTTTAATTTTCTTGGATATCAAATCATTCTTTCTAGGGGACTTCCTTTTATATCTGGTGCATTTCTTATGTTTATGGAGAAACCAGACATTACGTCTCTCACGTTTACGAAGGAACCAGATGTTACATTGTGGCATAACAATATTCTCACAGGTCAATGAGACAATGTCATAAGGCCATAAAGTGGTTATCACATGTGGAGGAATAGATCAACACATGGAGAAAGAAAGAGTAGAAGAAAATATATGAATATTGCACTATACAAGCTGCTAGGGTAGATAACAATCATTAAGTTCAAAATGTAATTTTATCTTGTTATTGAAAAATTGTTTGACGTATTTATGTTGATAAATATATAGTTTTATTTTATGTTGCTAGACTAGAAATTTCTTTGATGTATTTATGTTAGTGAATATGCCTTCTCTTTTACTAGGTTCTAGTTTATTTATTTTACTTTTACCTCACCTATGTTGAGTGCCAATGTTTCAATAGAAGAAAGTAGATTAGCACATCTACAAGTATAATTGTTGCCTACCTTAGTTATTGTAATGCTTTAAGTGTTGATTACTTTATGCTTGTCCTCGTTGGGTGTTTATAGGTGATAACCATGGTGTCATGAGTACTGATAGGAGACCAAATGTAAGAGAACCTAGCTGTTAGATGACATATACTAGATAAGGATTTCATGGTAACAACTATGGTCTTCCTCTTAATGGCACTTTAACAATCCTTTGCTCAAATTTCTTACCTGATATAGTATATGAAAATCATGATGTAGAGAGAACCCTTAAAACATATAAGATAGTACAATGTGGATGATGTGATAGATAAAATATAGCCATATAGAGTGGGTTGTAATATCGTGGATTGCAACTTGGTAAAACATTTGTAGTTTTTTTGGGTATTGTATTGGTTGAGCATGTTGCATAGTGTTGCTTATTTAGAAATGTCTGCAGGTCTCTACACTTATGCTATTTCTTAATCATTGGTTCTACTTTATTTTGGACCCCCATGCATGTATTCTATACACCATTGATTCATTAAGGTAAAAGGCTAATAAAGGACAAAATAAGTAACCTATATAATGGTAAAAATATGTAGTGTCCTAATGTTCTATAGTGTCTAAAGTTATAAGTATTGGCAAAAGTCATGTGTGATACTATGTGTGGGTGATATGATAGAAAGATCAATTCATCACACTCTTGAGGATGCTAAAGCTTGAAAAATATGTTGAAGCAAACCTAGTTATCATTGTCAAAGACATTGAATTACCTTAACAACCAAATGTGTAAGTGAACCACTTTGAACTTGCATTATTAGTTGTGCTCTATTTATCTAACCTCACTTTATTACCTGTAACACCCCAAAATTAAGGATAATTATGATTAATTAGGAATTAATATGGTTTTAATTAGAAAAATTAATTAAGAGTGGTAGACAATAATTTGAGTCTTATGATCAATTCAATTATGCTTTAGGCTAAGTGTAGAAACCCAATCTTAGCCTTAGGGAGAACCAATTCCATTTTTTAGAGGCTCAACATTTATTTTGTGCAGACCCAACTTAAATGGACCCATGTAGCTTGGCCCAACAGGCCAAAATTTGAATCCACTAGGATTTGGGTCTTTTGGATAAACCCATAACCCAACTTAACCCTAAAACCCTATAGTTCCTTCAACCTCTTTCCCCTCATTTTGCAAAAGTAGCTAGAGAGCAAAGAAAATTCGGAGGTCTTAGGAGGTGGCTAGGGTTCTTGGCACATTTCCATAATTTTTTACTCTTAGAGCAAGATTTAGCCAAGGTAACTTATGTATAACTTAGCCCTCTCTTCTTCCTCTTCCATTTGGCATAATTGGTTTTTCATTTGTAGCATTTTCACCCACACCGAAATTTGAAATGTGTTATTTGGTGTTCTCATAGTAGAATTTCAGAGGTTGAGGTTAGGAGTATTGTTAGATAAGTGTTTCCTTCCCATTTTGATGCATTTTCTGCTAGTTTGAGACCTCTATAGTTGATTTATAATATGGGCATTAATTTTATGCAAATTTACCCAGAAAATTGAAAGGTATCTTGAGGTTTTTGCTGTGGGAAGCACCAAATTCGAATTTAAAACATCTTGGTGGCTAGGTAAGTGGCTTCAACCATTTTGTCAGTTGTATGTGCTAAAATTTTATCATTTGGGTTGATTTTTTGTGTATGCCTTGTACATGTGCAAAAATAGAGATGTAGAGAGTGACCTATTGTGAGTTTTGATGTCTTGACCTTGAATTGGTGCAATACACTTTTTGGAAGCTTGGGTAAGTAATTCTTAATGGATTCATGATAAACTTGATAAATGGGTAGGAAATTCCTTGCTAATGTAAGTTAAATGGTGATAACTATGCTTGTTTTAGGCTTAGTGTGCATTTGGATTATAATGATTGTTAGAGAAAGAGTAATTAGGTTTCGTTGAGGTAACCAGGGTTAGTTTCCTAATTCCATGTGTATGCTCATTTTAATATGATATTTGTTGTACTGTATGATATTGAATGCTAAATAAATGGTTGGCTATCTAAATTATTGTGTTTGGACCCTGAGTAATTCCTTGGTGAAGTTGTGGTACAGCTACCACCCTTGCATTGTGTTTCGATCGGACACCAGGTTGTGATCAAACCCCTAAATGCATTGATCCTAGGTTGTGCTCATTAGGGAGTTAGTGCTGTGGACAGGCGTCTCTAGGTGTTTTTGGCCTTTAACATGTTGTATGTGATTGTTGGTATGGGACTGTAATCATTAACATCATATGTTTCTAACTCATTTCATGACATTCCCATGCTTTACATTATCAATTCCATGAAAGAGTAAAGAAAAGGGATTAAAAATAATACATTTCTTTGCGTTGCGTCGTGTATAAAAATTTCATTTGGCATCATGTGGATCATGTAAGCTCATAAAACATATTCCCATATTTAACTACATGGATACAACTCATTTGAATCATCAAAAGTGGCCTACATCTCAAGGAACTCGAAGGGATGCATGAAATATACATATATAATTTCGGCCAGATTTGTCTTCATTTCTGTCACAAATTTGGAAAATCATAACTAATTTTAGAAAAATCAAAATCATACATTCTTGGCTATTATGGAAAGCTACACATGTCTACTTTATGATAAAAATATGTGCAGACCATAACATCTAACACAAAGGACGTTTGACATGCGAAAAGGTCCAGAGGTCAAACTGTCCATTGGTGCTATCACAGAATTCTGTAGCAAAATTCAAAAATATTCAATTAATTCCATAAACATAAAATCCATGTAAGTGATACCAATCTAGAAAGCTATGGATTTTATCTAGAGGGAAAAAATAACTCCAAGTTAGTTCAAGCATGCCCAGGCCTCGAAACTCAATCAAACAGTAACAGAGGTCGGCTGGAGTTCCTGATACTGGACAGATTCTTTAAAAAATTCATATATATATCTCTCTCTAGACATCCAAATTGAGTGCTTCTAGTTGACACAAGTCACTAGGAATGTTTAGTTTCTTTGTATAAAATTTTGTGGCAATTGGACATCATTTGTGCCCTATGTGACAGATTTCATTTTTCGACCTGAGTGAACAGTGACATGACCAAAACCAGAAAATTTGTCAACTTTGGAAATTCATCAAATATTCTGTAGACCTCCAAAAATTATTTTCTTTATCTTCTCAAAAAGATCTCAATAAGATCTAATTTCCTACCAAATATCAAATCAAGAAGAGCTCACTTAGATAAAAAGTGACATAGGGTTCAAAAGTAGTCAATTTTGGTTCCATATGGGATACCAAAATGTCCAAATGGCTTTCCTTGGGGTTTGGCACCTTATGTGGAAGCCTAAAAGTATAATTAAGACTTGTGTGAGCTGCCTAAATGGTCCCACCCCTCATGCATTTTATTTTGGCCATCTCATCCACACATATGCACAATTCCATAAACCCATTTAAGAAGCCACATTGTCCATACATACTCAAATTGCATTTAAATGGTTTCATAACTTATTCTCTCATTTATACATGACACATTATCATAATTACATATGTCTCAAAGATCATAGACCATATACAATAATAATTTACATCATTAAACATCAATATGGCTTTAAAGAACAAAAACTATGCATATTGGCGTCAAGCTCTCTTCTTCAAGGTGGTTGGCTTCCATTACCTTGTCCACTTGGTCCACCTAGCATATTAGATCATTGAAGAGGAGGGAATGAGATTCAAAGAATCCCAATAGCTCATCTCCCATTCAATCACACATAACATATGCAAAGCAAGTCTTGAAATGAATGTATGGCTATAATAGATGACATGAACATTTAAGAAGCAAGCTTGGCATGTAAATAAGTCATACAAGACATTCAATGGCTTGCCAAGTGGATGGATTGACCTCACCCCTTTTCCTCATGGATTTTGGACTTGCCTCACCCATTCTTTAAGAGATTCTTAGACTCAACCTTGCTCTTGGGAGTCCATCTCATTTTGGGAGACTTCTTTACTTTGTCTCTACCAATTCTAAGGGTTCTTGGCTCATCCTCACCATGGCTAAGAGTTCTTAGCCTCTCCATACTTAAGCAAACCAAAACAAGCATCATAACATCATTTAGAAACATAATATGTCATCATGAAACCATGTCATATGAAATCATGCTAGCATACTTTTCATGACTTGAAAATACCATACACACATTCTAAGACAAGCTAAACACACATCCATGCATGAGAGAAGGTAGAGAGAGCTACCTTAGAAACAATTACACAATTTTTCCCTTAAATATCTCTTCCTTGCTTCGGCCACACACACACAAAAGTTTGGAGAAGATTTCTCTTAGCCTAGGCACAATTTATGGAAGCTAACTAGGTTCATGGACTCAATTCTAAGGCTATGAAATTTGCTTAGATACTAGCTTGGTCTATAACCCTATTATGGTTCCATAATTGCACCTAATGAAGCAACACCCCTCAAATAAATTTTAGGCTCCATTCTTTCCTTTCAAATATGATTCTTGACTCATTTTAAGCCTCTTGGAGTTATCACACAATCAAAACTAAGAGTCTAACTATATGTTGCTTCTTTAGGCCATAATATGGAACATAAAGCACCAACTCACTTTCTATAGGTTCTAAATTATTCCCAAGACCTCCCCTCATTTTCATTCATCATATATGACTCAAGAATAGGCTTAGAAAAATTTAAAACTCTCCCTAGCTACACAAATCCCTTTAGGCTGAGGCTTTAGAGAAAATGAGGCTTCTTAGAGTTTGCTTTATTTTCTCAAGGGAGGATGCATGTGGGGAGCCTCTTGGGGATCTTAGGAGCTTATTTAAACTCTTATTTAGGCCTATGAATTATTATACAAAATCAGATTTTACAAGGTACACTTGAAACCCTAGAATTTGTATCTTGAAATCTGATGGCTAGTTTGTTGTTTCCTTTGCATATTCTTTTTCTTCTCCCTCAAATTCCTAAGATTCACCCTTGGTTTGGTTGAAAACTTAACTCCCTAAGGTTGACCATATATAGGTCAAAATGCCCATAAGAGAAGGGAGAAAGAAGATTAAGTGGAAGGATTGCATGATACCTTGATTTCCTTGGTTTTTCTTGCTTGTTCTTTGCTTTCCTTGGCTTCCTCCCTTAAATTTCAAAATTTCCCTTCTATTCTTCCTTCAAAACAGCCCTTCAAACTTCAGAAAAATCATGGGAAAGAAGAGGGAAAAAGGGGAGAAGAGATTGGCTAAGATAAAGCATGAAAAACAAGCAAATTTCCATACCTTAAAGCTTGGATTTCTCCTTCTTCTTCTCTTCCCTTGGTGTGCTTAAACCCTAGCCTTCTTCTCTAAAATTGGGCAGAAAATTCTGAGTCTAATTGAAGGAGCAAGTGGGGTGCCACCTATATATAGAGGGAGGAGGAAGCATTTTTCAAAAATTTCCATTTTACCCTTCATTCTTGGCATTTTCGGTTCTCCTTCATTTTAGCTCCTTTTTTAGAACCATTTTTTCATTATAAAATTTAGGTCCCCAATTTAGTAAAATGCCTTTGAAATCACTCAAATCGAAGCTAAAACCTTCTCGAATGAATCCATCAAAGTTCAGGTACACCGACGTTGGAAAACGTCCATCGGAGGGGATTTAACTATCCCGGGGTTTCTCATGGTTTTCAGGGCCTCTGAGAACCCCAAAGAACTCAAAATTTTCATTTAAAAAGCCCTCCTGTGTGAATTCCAAAATTTGCTCAAAATTATGAATATGCCATTACGTTTCGTAAGTTTTCTGTCAAAATTTGTTTCTTCATTCTAACTCTATTTTTCCTTCCATCTGAGGCTAGGATTCTCATTTTTAGGAGCCTAGAATGTTACTTAAATTTTTTTGGAACCTTAACTAATTCATTTTAGGGGACTTGCTTTGAAAAGAAGCCATTTTCCGTTGTTTAACAAAAACCAGATGTTATAAGTTACTGGTAGTTGAACTAGTTCATTTGCTAATTAAATTGATAATTTTGGTATTTGATGAAATGAAAATGTATTATGTTAATTAATCTGCACATATATATGAAATTTGTCTCTTGTTACTGAAATTGTAAATCTCACCCCGGTTGTTGGCTAACATTTGTAAGGACCAGACCTTTTAATGGTAAAGAGAAATTAGTGGAGGCCTAATATGTGGTTTCATAGCACATATGTTTAGAAACATTATCATATTAGGTTTATGTAATGAGAATACTAGTTTTCATGTATTTTCCATATTGCATCATGAATTGCCAAGTAGAGGGGCTGTCTATATAATCTAATTATCATGGGATTGAATATTGTGATCGTAATTGACTAATAATGGACAAAATCATGCTCAAATGGACAAAACGAAGAAGAGGGACTAAATTGTAAATTTTAAAAGTTACTTAAATGAACCCCTAGGCTTATAAAAATGTCCCCACTTCTGCCCCACTCTTTATGAATAAATTTTTTGGGCAAGAGTAGAACCAAGGGCAGAGGAGAATCGTGCATAAGATGGAGGGAAGAAGGATGAGAGAAACCTAGCAAAAAGCGTAAGAATTTTATAGTTTTTCATGCTTTCTCTTTCACCAATCTCCTTCTCCTCTTTCCCCTCTTTCTTTCTATGGTTTTGTTGAAGTTTTTAGGTATGTATGGAGGGCAAAACAGAGGTGGGAAATTTGGATTTGAGGAGAGGAGGCCCAGCAACATAAGAAACAAGCAAGAAAAGAAAAAAAAAACCAAGGTATTTTGCCATTTTACAACTTAATCTTCCTTTCTCTTCTTCTCTCCATTTCACCCTTTCTAAGACCATCCAAGAGGGGTTAGATTTCTAGCTAAACCAAGGATGAATCTTAGGAAAATGAGGGAGGAGAACAAAAATATGCAAAGGAAAAAATCAAATAGCCATTAGATTTCAAGATAGCAAAGTTAGGGTTTCAAGTGTTCCACCAAAAATCTGACTTGATACAAAAATTTCTAGGCTTAAATGAGTGTTAAGATGAGCTCTTGAGATCCTTCAAGGCTCCTCATAACCATCTTCCATCAAGAAAATAAAGCAAACTCACTTAGTGCTCACATGCTCCATAGCCACAGCCTAGAGAGTTTGGAGCACCTAGGGGTAGTTTTAAATTGTTCCAAGCTTATTTTTGAGTCATATATGAAGGAAGAGGATGAGAGGAAGCCTTGGAAAAATTTTGAAAGCTATGGATAGTGAGATGGTATCATAGGTTCCATATTATGGCTTAAAGAAGCAACACCTAGCTAGGCTCCTTGATCTGATTGTGTGATGACTCCAAGAGGTTTAAAGGGAGTCAATAATCATAAATGGATGGAAAGAATGGGGCCAAGATGATGTTTTCTTAAGGTTGCTTCATTAAGTGCATTATAGAACCATAAAAGAACCATATGAACTACCTAACTTTTCTAATGAATATATGGCTTTAGAATTTGATTCAAGAGTATAATTGGCTTCCATATGATATGTCTAGGCTGAGAGAAATAATCTCTACCTTCTTGTGTGTGTAGGGCTAAGGAAGAGTAACCAAATTCAAGACAAGAAGTTTGTATTTATAACAAATGTAGCTCTCTCTCCTTTCTCTCATGCATGGATGAATGTTGTCTTATCTTTGAATATGTGTATGTATATGTTAAGCCATGAAAATGTGTTCTAGCATGATTTTATATGCCATGGTACCTTGATGTTGTTTTATGCTTTGAAATGATGTCTTGTTACTTTGCTTTGGTTTGCTTGAGTGCGCTGAAGCCAAGAACACTCTAACCATGGTGAGGATGAGCTAAGAATCTTTAAGAATGGTTGAGACAAAGCTTAAAGTCTCCCAAGAGCAAGGCTTAGTTCAAGGGCTTTAAGAAAAAGGGTGAGACAAGTCCAAAATCCTTAAAGAGAATGGGTGAGGCTAATCCACTTACTTGGCAAGCCTATACATGCTATGTATGACTTTTCTAAAATGCCATGAATGCTCACATATTACATAATAGTCATACATGCACTTTTAAACATATATTTGCATTCTTTACGTGTGATTGAAAGGGATAAGAGCTATTGGAATTACTAAAATCTCATTCCTTCCTCCCCACATGTCTAACATGTCTAGGTGGACCAAGTGAGCTAAGAAATGGAAGCCACCAAGCCTAGAGAATGAAGATTGACAACCAAGTGTGTGAAAATGCCAATTTGTAGCCATATGAGTGGCATATGATGTATCTCCTTATTTTATATGTTATATGACCTTATGACATATGTAAATATGAAAATGTATTATGTATAAATGAGATTTGGTGCAACATGCATGATGTAGCATGATTTGGGTATGGAATGGCAAGACTTGACATATGCATTCTTGTGTATAACTTGGGGTGGATGAGTGAGTTTGAGAAATATGGGTTTGTACACCTTTGAGACAAGTTTAATAGACCATTTTGGTGCTTTCCTATGTGCTCAAGTGGCCATGGTTGTCTTAGATGCAATTTTGGACCATTTTGAGACACTTCTAAGACATAAAAATGATCATTATGCAACCCAACGTCAAAATCTAAACAAATGAACGATTTTGCACATGAAATTTGGTGCACCTATAGATCTCATCTAGAGCTTTTTGGAAAGCTAAAGAAAAAATTATTTGGAGCTCTATGGAATTAATTATGATTTTTCAAAGTTTGCATTTTTCTGCTGAACTAATGTAGACACTATTCATTTGGCTAGTTGCTTGGGCTATGTTATTCGAGAGTCAAATGATGTAAAATACTCATGAAATGTTTCAAGAACAAACTAGACATGATAAGCTTTCCATGTAATTGAGATCACCCCAATTAGATCTCTCAGCAGAGAGATATGAAGTTTTGAAGTTGGAGGATAGTACTAGTAATGACAAGAGACCTCTAGTATTGTTCCATCAATTTCATGTGGCTAGAAGCCTCTATTATGATCTAGATTTATTTTTAGCATAAATAATACATCTGTAGATTTCTATAATAATGAAGTATGCTTGATTTTGAATTTTTTAGAATTAGTTATGATTTTTCAAAATTTATGATAGTAACTTGGAAATTCTGCCTGAGGTTGCACCTATTGTTTTTATGTATCCACTTCCTATGCTTGAGTTCTAGGCCACTTTTTGAGATGGTTTTGAGTTGTATTAGTATAATTAAATATGAGAATGAGTTGAGTGAGTTCATATGGTCCACAGAATACTAAATGAAAAATTTATCCACTACGCAATGCAAATTAATTCATTATTTTTAAGGTCATTATTTTGTTTCCTTGTGAAATGCGTGGCATAAGGCATGGAAATAGCATGACACAAGCTAGAAATTTAAGGTATTACAATTATAAAGCAATCAATAATACACATAATTTGCAAAAAATACATAAAAGCAATCTAAGACACTCAAGCAAATCAAGCATACATACACAAGAATGAAGGAAAAGCTACCTTGACACAAGGATTCCAATTGATTACCCTTGGTATTCTTCCCTTGTTCCATAGCCTTAATGAAAATTCACTTTTTGGGTTTAGACACATCAAATGAAACAAAAATCAATAATGGAACCATGCATACACTTATTTTGTCCTTACATAAGTCAATTAGGGTGTTAGGTGCATATATGTTCTATTTGAATGCCTTATGAAGCAACTCTAATAAATCAACTTTTTGGCTCCAAAATCTCACTCAATATGAGTTATATGACTTTATTAAAATGTAGTAGAGTAATCATATACTTGATTTAAGAATGCTAGTACCAAGTTACTTCTTTAGGTATAATTGAACTCTAAATTTTCACTTTTCAAAGTAAGGCTTCTAAATTTAAACCATATCCTAAATTTTTCTTAAGTTGTAATATAGCCTAAAAGAAGGAGTACTAATGGATATCATCAAGATTAACAACCAAAATAAACAAGGAAGAATTAAAGGGCTATTCACAAAAATCGTAAGGAATTAATCATGATTAATTATAAGCTAATTGGCTAATTAGGATTAATGGGGCAGAGATATGTTAAAAGACTTTTAATAATGTGTTGGCATGTCACTTTTCATCTAAACCCATAAACCAATATGAATACATTCCATTTATATTTGCATAGCTGAAGGTAGGATGGACTAGCAAATGAATAAAGATAAAATTATTAGTCCATGCCACATTAACATTCCACTAGCTATATATATATGTGCATATACATTTAGTTGTGGCACTTAGATTCTTTAGCCGTGTAGATAAGAAAAAAGCTTTAATTGAATGAATTGTTTAAGGGATATTGGAACACATGATATGCCCAATGGTTTGGGACTTATAAGAAGGGAACAAATAATTTATAAATCTGTGTTGCTTTGACCATTCCACCATTTTCCTATATAATAAATATTTATATATGTGGGTGTTGGTAATATGGCCTCACAATCATGTAGCCATGTGCAAATACCATAAAGTTCATTTAAATAAATGGTTTAAAGAATATAGGAGCTTAGGACCACTAGCATAATAGGTGGTGTGGGAACTTGTCAAGGAAAAATAAACAAATCTTAAACTAACACTATTTTAATCCTCCTATCATATGTGTGCATGTGTGTTCAGTTAAATGCATCCAAAATCCTTAAGCCATGCAAGCCATGAAGCCTTATTTAAATATGTTGCTTTGATGAAAACATAGGGAAGAGACACCTAGCATGCCCATCAAATAGCAAATAGGACTAAAATGATTCTAAGTTCAACTCCTTCATCTCCTTGTCAATTAGGTGCATGAGGTGGCCACTTGCAATTTTTGCTTACTTTGGTTTCAATTAGGCTTAGAGCAACCTTGTGAGAAGGAGTGATGATGCTTCAAGCTTTGTTCATAAAGTGTTGGTAAAGGAAATGGAGCCATGAATGCATGAGAATGATTTCAAGGAGTTTTATCAAAGGTAAATGTAGAAAAAGTGCTATATTCCTTAGTTGCCTTTACTCTAATTGTTTGGAGCTGTAAATTATGGCATTTTGTTGTTTGGTCAACTATGGAAAAGTGAACTAAGGATATTAGGGAGGTGTAGGAAGAAGTAACAAGTTTTTGGAGGTAAGAGATTGAACTTCTCTCTTGAATGATGATTTTGGCTGAAAGATAGAATAGATAGAGATTTAAAATTTTATTGTTGTTCTTGGCCATAGGAATTTGCATAATATGGAATCATTAAATTGCATTTTGGAATAAAAAGTGAAGAGGAAGAACATCTGTGGGCTGCCTTGATATAAAAAGGAGACATATATCTATCCATGGTAGAATGTAGATATGCACTTTGTTGCCAAAGATTGAAGAAACATTAAGGCAAAGGAAGAATTTGTTGTTGAACCTAATTGTTATTTAAAATGATGTTTAGGAGCTAGACTTTAGGATTTTAAAATTATTATGATAAATCCTAAAGAGATTAAACTAATAGGGAGGAGGAAAAATGGAGGTTATTGATCCTAGATTAGGAATTCCAATTTTCCACTTATAAAAAGCAACCCATGATTTATGGCATTTAAAATTAGTAGCTCCATTTTGTTTTGAGCCTTGGCCATGGCTTATCCTTAAATAGGGTATCATGTGATTGTAATTGTAGGAAAGGACCTTTTGTTAAAGATTGTACCTTAAGCTTATCAATTTACTATGAACATTGTCTTGATTTAATAAAGAGTTTTATTATCATTATTATATTATTTACATGTTTGCCATATAATAAGATCCTTGAGTAATTATAGTTATCGTAAATGTCCCTAGTTGATCATTATTATGGGAACAATCAATTAAGACCACGTGTGTGTTTGTATACAAGGTAGCTCTCTCCACCTTCTCTCATGCATGGATGTGTGTTTAGCTTGTTTTAAAATGTGTGTATGTGTATTTTCAAGATTTGAAAAGTATGCTAGCATGCCTTTTATATGCCATGATGCTTGATGCCATGTTATGTTTTCAAATGATTACATGATATTTGTGTGAGTTTGCTTGAGTGTGGAGAGGCCAAGAACTCTTCCCTTGGGTGAGGATGAGCCAAGAACCCTTGAGTTTGGTTGAGACAAAGTAAAGAGTCTCCCAAAAGCAAAGTGGGCTCCCAAGAGTATGGTTGAGTCCAAAGCTCTTAAAGAATGGGTGAGGCAAATCCAAAATCCATGAGGAGAAGTGTGAGGCCAATCTAAGCACTTGGTGAGCTCTTGGATGTCTTGAATGATTGATTCACATGCCAAGATTGTTTTTAAAATGTGCATGTCTTACATTTTCACCATGCATGTATTTGAAAAGCTTGCTTTGCACATATTATATATGATTGAATGGGAGATGATGTAACACCCCGAAATTAATTAAGGTGTTAATCATGGATTAAGATTAATTAAGAATAATTAATATGGATGATTGGGCAAGTTAAGTAAATAGGGATTTTAGATAGATAGATTATTAATATGAGCTTGAGAATTTATTGAGATAGAAACTTCACCTAGGCCCAAATTAATGAACCATGATAAGAGGCTAATGGAGGCCCAATGAATTAGAGGCAGACCCAAACTAATTTAATGAGATAGAGGCCCAAGATTTATCTTGTATAGGCTCAATTAAGTGGCCCAATTACCCTTGTGCAGACCCAAGCCCTTGAGCCCTTTAAGTTTGGCCCAAAACCCATAAAATTTCAGCAATCCAATGTATTAAAACTGGCCCAATGAAATTCTACAGCCTAACAATTGAAAACTGGCCCAATAAGCCAAATCTGAAACCCAATTGGATTTGGGCTTGGAGCAACCCATGACCCAGCCCCTTGACCCAACTTAAACCCACCTAAAACCCTAATTGCTTCAGCCACTTTTCATTTGCTGAACCACAAGAGAAATTCGGAGGTGAGGAGAAGAGGCTAAGGTTCTTGGCTTAATTCCACATTTTCACCCACTTAGAGCAAGATTTGGCCAAGGTAATAGTTATACAACTTAATCCCCTCATCTTTCTCTTTAATTTGATCCGATTAGTTTTTCATTTGGAGTAATTTCATCATACCCAAAATCTGAAATGTGGGTGTTTGGGGATTTCCTTGAGGAAATTCGTAGGTTGAGGTTGGGGTTGGTATTGGGTGAGTTTAAACCCCCATTTTGATGCATTTTCTGTTAGTTTGAGACTCCTATAGTTGACCTATGATATGGGCTTTGGTTTCATGTGAAATTACCCAGAAATTGGAGTGAACTATGGAAATTTCTGGTGTGGGGAAGTTGGAATCCGAAGTTAAATCCCTTGGTAATTAGGTGAGTAACCTCTAGTCTGTTATTAGTAGTTCAACTCTTTGAATATTTGATTGTCATCAAGAATGATGATAATGATGCTTGTTATAGGCTTGGTGTGTAACATCCAGTCCCTTCGTAAACGTGAGAAACGCAATGTTCGGTTTCTCCGTAAATGGCAGAAATAGGCTAGATACAAAAGGAAGTCCTTGAAATAGAGGGAATTGGGGCCAACTAAAATCATGATAAAATTTTAAATATTAGAAAATGAGGATTTGAGCTTTGAGTTGCCCAGAAACGAAGGCCAAAGGGATTCAAAAAATTTGCCGAAAGGCCAGTGGCATTTTCGTAAATAAGTGTAATTTTGGAAAAGCACCTAGGATGGCTTTTTAAATGGAAATTTTGAGTTGCCCAGGGTTCTCAGAGGCCCCAAAAACCATGGGAAGCCCCGGGACCAGTAAAGCCCTTCCAGTGTACTCTTTTCGACGTCGATTGACCTAAACTTTGATCGGTTCGTTCGGAAAGGTTTTAGCTCCGATTTGAGTGATTCCAAAGGCATTTTATTAAATTGGGAACCTATTTGTGATGATAAAAAAGACGGTTCTCAAAAAGGAGCTAAAACGAAGGAGAAACGAAAATGCTAAGAACGAAGGGCAAAATTGGCATTAAAGTGTTAAAGGAAGCTTCTTTATATGCCACGTTCTTTCTCTCCTCTCTAAACCGACTTGCTTCTGCCCATTTTCAGAGGAGAACTCCAGCTCCTTAGGCGCACAAGAGGAGGAGGATTTTGGAGGAAGAAATTCAAGAAAAAGGTAAGAAACTTTAAGAAATTCTATATCCTTCCTTCTTGAACCTTGCTCCTCTCCTCTCAAGCTTTCTTTCTATGGTTTTAATGGAGAGTTTGGTGCTGTTTTTGGGGCAGAACAGAGAGGGAAATTTCGAAAATTGAGGGAGTAAGCCAACCAAGTGGAAGAACAAGCCAAAGGAAGCAAGAAAACAAGGTAAAACTTCCATTCTTTGGTAGTTTCTCCCTCCCCCTTCCTCTTGCACGAATTTGACCACCATGAGCCCAATTCTTAGAGGCTGTTTTCTGTCCAATTTATGGAGGGATTAGGGGTTTTAGATGGCAAGGATTAAGAATGAACCAATAGAATCAAGAAAGGAGCATTAGGAAACAAAATGGAATCATTAGGGATCCAAATGCTCCCTTGCAAATCTGAGTTTATATAAATGTTCTTAGGCTTAAATGAATGTTTAAATGTGCTCCTGAGATCCCTAAGAGGTCCCCCATATGCCTCTTCCTCCATGAAAATGGACAAAACCCCATAGAAAGTCATGAACCTAAAAGTTGAAAAAGTGTAGAGCACTTAAGGGGATTGTAAAAACTGATTTAATCTATAAGTTCCCTTGCTTGTTTAAGTGTTTCCTTGACCTCCTACAACTCTTAACAACCTCCCGAAAGGGTTCCCCCATCAAGGGAAAATCAAGAAGCCATGAAATCCCATTTATGCTCTAACTTTCGGCCAAGTAGGGATGGCATAGTTAGGGAGAGTTTTAAATTGTTTCAAACCCATTTTTTAGTCATACATGATGAATGAATGTGAGGGGAAACCTTGGGAAAAATTTAGGAAGCTTAGAGAATGAGTTGGTGCTTTAGGTTTCATATTGTGACCTAAGGAAGCCACATGATGTTAGGCCCTTTGTTTTCATTATGTGATGACTCCAAGAGGCTTAAAAGGAGTCAAGAATAATATTTGAAAGTAAAGAATGAGGCCTAGAAATGATTTGAGGGGTGTTGCTTTATTAGGTGCCAATATGGACCATAATGGAGGTTGTAGAGTAATCTAGGGTTTAAGCAAGTTGCATGGCCCTAGAAATGGTTTCATGAACTTAATTGGCTCCCATAATTTGTGTCTAGGCCAAGAGACACTATTTCCACCAACTTGTGGGTGTGTGGCTAAAAGAGGAGGCTTGAAAGATAAGGAAAAAGTGTGTGCTTGTGTACAAGGT
Organism: Erythrophleum fordii; assembly: GCA_032878935.1. NCBI lineage: Eukaryota > Viridiplantae > Streptophyta > Magnoliopsida > Fabales > Fabaceae > Erythrophleum > Erythrophleum fordii. Next base: position 446,214 of record JAVQMF010000019.1, read on the forward strand.
AGCTCTCTTCACCTTCTCTCATGCATGGATGTGTGTTTAGCTTGTTTTATAATGTGTGTATGTGTATTTTCAAGCTTTGAAAAGTATGCTAGCATGCCTTTACATGTCATGATCCTTGATGCCATGTTATGTTTTAAATGACTCCATGATGTTTGTATGAGTTTGCTTGAGTGTGGAGAGGCCAAGAACTCTTCCCTTGGGTGAGGATGAGCCAAGAACCCTTGAGCTTGGTTGAGACAAAGTAAACCAAAAGCAAAGTGGGCTCCCAAGAGTATGGTTGAGTCCAAAGTGCTCAAAGAATGGGTGAGGCAAGTCCAAAATCCATGAGGAGAAGTGTGAGGCCAATCCAAACACTTAGTGAGCTCTTGAATGTCTTGTATGATTAATTCACATGCCAAGGTGGCTTTTAAAATGCCTATGATTTCTACTTTCTCCATGCATGCAATTGTGAAACTTGCTTGCACATATTATGTGTGATGGAATGGGAGATGAGCTATTGAGATTCTTGAATCTCACTCCCTCCTCTTAAATGTCCTAATATGCTAGGTGGACCAAGTGGACATGGCAATGGGAGCCAACCACCTTGAAGAAAGAAGATTGCCATCCTTATGCTTGATTTTTGGTCTTTTGAGTCATAAGGAGACTTCATGATGTATATTATTATTGTAAATAGTCTATGACCCCTTGAACAAATGTAAAAATGATATTATGTGATAGATAAATGAATGAGTATGGTGCATGACTAATAGCACATGTTTTGAGTATGAAATGCCATGATATGAGAATGTAAAGTTTGGTGATTATGTGTATAAGTATGGGTTGAATGGCCAAAATGAGATGCAAATGGTTTGGAACCATTTGGGCAGCTTCCCCAAGTCTTAAACATTCTTTTAAACTTGCCCAAAAGGTGCCAAGACCAAAGGAAATCCATTTGGCAATTTTGGTACCCAATATGGAGCCAAAATTGACCAAAATGGAACCCTATGCCACTTTTTGGCCAAATGAGTTAGTCTTGCCCTGAAATTTGGCATACAATTAGGTCTCATTAAGAGTTTTCTGGGAAGCTAAAGATCATAATTTTCAGAGACCTAGAGAATATTTGATGAATTTTCAAAGTTGGAATTTTTCATGGTTTCTGGTATGTGCACTGTTCATACTGGCAGATTTGATTTTCGTGTCACTCGATGGCCAAATGGTGTCCAATGCTTATGAAATTTTATACACACAAATTAGAGGTTATAAGCTTTCTGTGGCCACGAGATCACCTCATTTGGAGGTCTGAGCAGAGAGTTATGAATTTTTGAAGTTTGCTGTCAGTAACAGTGGCATCTCCAGAGCTCAATCACTGTTCCATCAGTTCCAGATATCTAAACGTATCTGTTTCATTCTGGAATTATTTTTAGTGTCAAGGTAACATTTTTAGCTTTCTAGAATGACTGAATTTGTGTGATTTCGATTTTTGTGGAATTAGTTATGAATTTCATAAGTTTACATCAGTAACCTGAATCACAGCCCAGGCAGCCAGCGAGTTTGTATCTTTTTGGATGTCAAACGTCCTGTGTGATGAATGCTGTGACTTGTAAGTATTTTTAGTGTGAAGTAGACATCCTAAGCTTTCCAGAATGACCAAGATTGCATGATTTTGAGTTTTCTAGATTTAGTTATGATTTTCCAAAGTTTACCCAGGAAAGAGGCCAATTCTGGCCGAAAATGGATCTCCAAATTTACATGCTCCATTTTGGTTTCCATGGGTTGGAGGCATGTTTTGGGGTCTAAATGAGTTGTAATGATGCAATTAAATATGATGATGCATAATATGAACTCATATGGTCCATGCGACACCGAAATGAATTTTGAGGCATAGCGCAATGCGAAAATAATCCCACTTTTCTTGCTTTTCCCATGGAAATCCTACATAGTTCATGATATTATTCCATGTAAATGTATGAGATGGACTAGAATCTATGGTGTTACATAGTGTGCATTTGGATTATTATGGTAGCTAGGGGAAGAGTAATTGGCTTCATTGAGGTAACTGGGTTATTTTCCTAATTCCATATATATGCTCATGTTAATCTGCTATTTGTTACACATGCTTGATTTTGAAATGTTAAATGACTGGTTGACTACTTGATTGTTATTGTGATTGGACCTTGTGAGTCCATGGTGGAGCTGTGGTGCGGCTGCCACCCGTGCATGTGCTACGATCGAGCACCGGGTTATGATCAAACCTCAGATGCACTGAGCCCTGGTTGTGCTCATGATGGAGTAGGTGCCGTGAACAGGCCTCTCCCGGTGTTATTGGCCATTAACATGTTATGTATGATTGTTGGTATGGGACAGTAGTCATTGGTAGCTCAACTAGTTCATTTGCTAATTGAATTGATGATTCTGATATTGAGGACATGAGATTGTCTTGGATTGATTGACTTGTACATATATATGGAAATTCCCTTTTGTTACTGAGATTGTATATCTCACCCCGTTGTGGGCTAACATTTTCAGGGATCGGACCTCTTAGTGGCAATGAGAAAATTAACAAGAGCCTGTTAAATGGTTTGGTAGCACATAGGTCTGGGAGCTTTGACAAAATGTATTGTAATTAAATTGTTAGTTTTGTATCATTGCTGCATTACATCATGAGTTGCCAAGTATAGGGATTGTATATGTAATTCGATTATCATGGAATTGAACCTTATGACTGTAATTGGCTAATAATGGAAAGTGTATCTAATGTTAAATATCAACGGTGCATGATTGGTGTTGTTATTATTCCATAAACTTGCTGATAGGAGGTAACTAGAGGAAAGAAATGGGCATATAAGTTTTGAATTGGTAATGGAAGCATAGCTAAATAAATAAGGTAGGTAAATGCCATTAGAGCCATATAAAATGAGGGCAAGTGACCTTAGGGTGTCCCTAAGAAGAGAAATAGAGTGTAGGGAGCGAAATATAGTGAAAACAGCTACAGAAGGGAGTCACGCCGCGGCCTAGGGAGTGACAGTGACGAGGGACGCCGCGGCTTGAGAAATATCGCCGCGGCGCGGAGTGAAAATAATCGCCCAGGGGGTGACAGAACGTAACCTCGCCACGGCGCGAGTCGAGGAAATTAATTAAGGAGGTTACAGTAGCAAAACTCGCCGCGGCACCATATAGGTTGGCCGCGGCGAGAGAAACTTGGCTGCGGCGCAAGTTTAAAAACTTAGTTTTCGAGCTCCATAACCTAGCTTAGCCGCGGCGGGGAAGTTCCAGGTCGCGGCGCAGGTCCCCAAACTTTTATATTTGACCTAAAAACCCTAATTTCAGTAAGGCTAATGTTAGGGAGTAGCATGGGGACATTGGTGGGATGTTTTGTGGGTTGGAATTGATTAATGGATGAATCCTAAGCCTTAATGATGGTACAAACCCCTTTTATGCATGTTTCCGTTATGGTTGTTAGTTGATGATCCTAGTAGTATCAAGGTTTAAATTTCCCCTATATTTTCCTAATGTAATTAATTACAACGACTCCAGACCTTGATCATTATTTATTAATCATGTATTTAACTATAATTACCGATGTTAGAATTTAGGGTCGTCACAGATGAGCTATTGGGATTCTTTGAATCTCATCCCCTCCTCTCCAATGATCTAACATGCTAGGTAGACCAAATAATTATGGTGAAGGGAGCCAACAACCATGAAAAGGAAAGATTGACAAGCTTATGCATGGTTTTGTCCATTTTGGGAACCATAGTGATGGTTCATATTGTATATGATGTTGTATATATACAATAAACCTTGCGACATATGTAAATATACTATTATGTAATGTTTAGAGCCATGGATATGATGTATGAACTTTAGAATATAATTTGAGTTTTGAATGTCCAATTATGCATTATGGAAGTTTGATGGAAATAAGCATAAGTGTGGGTTGAATGGCCAAAATGAGATGCATGAGATTTAGGACCATTTGGGCATCTCACACAAGTCTCAAATAAGCTTTTAAACTTGCCCAAAAGGTGCCAAGACCAAGGGAAATCCATTTGGCAACTTTGGTACCTAATATGGAGCCAAAATTGACCATAATAAAACCCTATGTCACTTTTTAGCCAAATGAGTTAGTCTTGCTCTAAAATTTGGCATGCAATTAGGTCTCATTGAGATATTTTTGGAAAGATAAATAACATAATTTTTGGAAGTCTAGAGAATATTTGATGAATTTTCAAAGTTGAGATTTTCTATTGATTATGGTATGGGCACTGTTCATACTGGCAGTTTTGTGTTTTATGTCACCCGATGCCTAAATAGTGTCTAATGCTTGTGAAATTTTATATGCATAAATTAGAGGTCATAATATTTCTTTATCCACTGAGATAACCTCATTTGGAGGTCTGAGCAAAGAGTTATATATTTTTAAAGTTGGCTGTCAGTAGTAGTGGCACCCCAGGAGTTCAGTCACTGTTCCATAGGATTCCAATGGCCAAACGTATCTGTTTCATTCTGTAATTATTTTTATCATCAATTTAACATTTTATCTTTCTATAATGACTAAATTTATGTGATTTCTATTTTTATATAATTAGTTATAAATTTTAAAAATTTGTATCAGTAATTTGAATAGTAGCCCAGGCAGCCAGCGACCTCAGTATTTTTTCGGATGTCAAACGTCCTACATGAGGACTGTTATGGTCTGGGCATATTTTTAGTGTGAATTAGACATGCTAAGCTTTCCATAATGACCAAGATTTCATATTTTTTTATTTTTCTAAATTTAGTTATGATTTTCCAAAAATTTGCCCAAAAAAGATGCCAATTCTAGCCGAAAATGAATCTCCAATTTTCATGCCCCATTTAGGTTTCCATGAGTTGTAGGCATGTTTTTGTGATGAATTTAAGTTATAATAGTGTAATTAAACATGAGAATGCATAGTATGATCTTACATGGTCCATGTGATACCGAATGGAATTTTGAGACCCAGCACAACGCTAAAATGAGCATTATTTTCCTTGCCTTTTTCATGCAAAACTCACATGATTCATGATATTAAGTTATGTAAAGGCATGAGATGAGTTATAATGAGCTAGGACTCATGGTGTTATAGAGATAATCAAAATTCACCGTTAATCGAGTGATTATAAAGGTTATGATCAGATACAATGGGACATATGCAGATGAAGATGAGTGGTTAAGATGGGATTTCTTCCTCTCGCTAAGAGAGAGAGATATCTTTGGGTCCCTCGATAAGTAAGAGTGATAAACGCATGGCTATGCACAAATGAAAGGAGTTTCATTTGTTTGACAGTCTACTTAGAGATCGAGAAAGGGTGGTCAAGTAATATAAGGATGACGTCTCCATGCCTTATGCTTGACCTATATATTGTATGACAAAAGGGACTTGACATGGGCTATAGGATAAGTTGCATTAGATCATTGATTTTCATATAATTTGGGTAGTCATAATGTCTTAATAGAGGCTGCTTATGACCTATAGGCTAAAAAGAGTTTTTGGCCTACTGCCAACATTATATGGTCCTACAGCGTCGCACATAAGAATGGGCCAACATAAGCTACAATGTCCAAATTTATTGAACCTAGAAGGCATCTAGATTCAATGAATGTAGTGTCCACATTCAATGTATTTGCTCTCTAGATAGTTTCCTATTTCAAATAGGAGATTATCTTATTTATGATAGGATAATGCATTCTCTCTTGAAATAGTGGTGGATGAAATTAATATATTTAATATATTAATTTTGATATTTCTTTACTTGAAGACCTAGCAATACTTTCTTATAAAAAGGGGATATTAGGGTTTCCTAAAGGTGCCTTTTTAAAAAATATTAGAAGGGAGCCATAATACCACCCAATAGAGAGAGAAAGAGAGAGACAAATTCTACTGCACACTTGAGAAGTCGTGTAGTTCTTGTGAATGAGTTTAGAGAGGTATGTTCACGTAACGTGGTGCTAGCACACTATTCTTGTTAGATATCCCATTCGTGTGGATACCAGTAGAGGGTGTTGGTTTGTGAAAAGCAGCACCTTGAGATCCAAACATGATTAATCAGAAGTAGAGACAAAATTTTGTACGCTACAAGTATATCACTTCTACCTTACTTTAGTTTAAGTAAAGATGATGGATCCATGGGAGGGATTTTGCTTGTTTCATTTTTATTTCCCTTTCTGTTGTGCATGTCAACAAATCCCAACACCTTTGACAATAAAAGGATAGAGACTGAATTGACAAAACTTTAGGATTAACTAAACAGGTAGTTAACAACAAATTTATCTTATATATATTTCTGCATTGAACCAAATGTGTATATGTGACTATGCTATGCTGAATGTTTAGTTACATTTATATTTGCTTCTTGACTAAGGTAGATGCCCTAAGTGCTAGTCCCTCTGTTGTTGGCCAATGACCTAAGTATGATAGCCCAATAGATGAATGAAAATTGTTATCTAGCAACTATATGGTTTCTGTATTGAAATTGTGCATCAAATGTGATCTAAATTCTATTTCAGTGCCATTTATATATTCTGATTGTGATGTTAACTACTGAGATTATTATCTCATTACAATACTAACTTTTCTTTCCCGGAATTAGTTCCAATGCTGACAGAGCCAAATCTACATGAAATAAATAAATGAAATGTTTAACTTATGTATTGTCTTTGTAGTTAGCCTTCCTAAACCTTTTGAAAATGTAAATACTAATGAACTAGCATGATTTAGGGAATTGTCACATTAACTATGTATGTATGTATGTATGTATGTATGTATGTGTTGCAATGATACGAAGGTAAATTTTTGTCTAGTTGTATTACTGTGTTTGTCAAGAATATGATGTTGCAGACAGAATCAATCCATATAACCATTTAAGTATGAAACTGATAGTTAAGGATATTCTATTAACAAGGTTTCCTAATAGTTCATAGGGTCTTAAACCAGGCTAGTAGCATTAGACCACAAGGTTTAAAAGCCTGTTGACAATATCTCCTAACACTTTACAAAATTCTAAATCATACTAGTAATACTAGCCTACAAGGTCTACAATCTTGTTGAAAAGATTTTTTACCAGTAAGCAAAATCTTAAATGTCATACCATTATAAATTATACAAAAATCTCATACCATGGTACTTGATAACCATGATATTTTATATATTTTAATCTCCTAACTTAGACATTTTAGTTCCAAATATGGCTTTAGGGCTTTAATTAGATAAGATTTTATTTTAATAGTTATTTCTATATTTTAGGAGTTAATTTGCAAAAATTTAGTTTTTAATGCTCATTTTATCTTAAACAATTTTTGTGAATATGCCTATTTGATTTTTCCCACTCTTTTGTGCAAAATTTTAATATGAAAATTGGAGCTTTGAATGGGAAATTGAATCTTCATCCACTTAAATACATGTAGCAGATCCATGTGATGTAAAGAACCATGTGGCAGTCCACTTAACGTCATACACACATGCAGTGGCAGTAGCAGAAGAGGCTCTAGTTTCTGCATAAGAGAAGAGTTACGTGAAGACACAGTGGAGCTGTCCAGAACTTGGAATCCGTAAAAGAAGAAGCTGAAGCTGGAAGAAGCCACGGTTAGCAAGTGTTAAACGTGGCTGGAGCTTGAGGGAGCATGAAGAAGTCATGATGGATAGCAGCTACAGAATGAGCAAGAAAAACTCGAAACAAAGGAGGAAGCATGGCCACGTGAACTCTCACTAATGCAGAAACAGAGAAGAACAATGCAAGAAGAAATATATATACAACTTTCATACATCCAGCAGCTCACAAACACAAGCAGAAAGTGAAGTATATGAGAGTAAGGCAGTTGGAGGAGATTCACGTGAAAGAGTTGAGTTGAAGACGAAGTTATGGGTTGGGCTTCTCAACATGACAGCAACAAACACACACTCATGCAGAGTCAAAACTTGGAGCTGGCCGAAGAAACGATGTCGAAGAATAAGTGTTGATGCTTTGAAAAGAAGAAGAAGCATGCATGATGGAAGTCATGTGGGAAGCTGCAGAATAAACAAAGAAGAAGCTATAGGCAACACGTTATGTATCATCCAAATCACGTGGAATATAATATAAGATGAAGTGGGACCCACACTCACGTAAACAAAGAAGGAAAAATGCTTTGGGTAATTGGCACCAGGTTAGCACGTGAAGAGCACACAAAGGAGCTTCAGACAATTGAATAAGAAGGGAAAGCACGTGAAAAATAAAGGAAGCACGAGGAGGGGCTAGACATCATGCCATTAGCATCCAATCCACGTCGTCCATTCAATAATCACGCCTTCATCCCTTCGTCCATATATCCCATTCATTTTTTCACGTCGTGATCTATCGACGCCTTTCACCCACATTTCCATCCATTCCAGCGTACACACCACTCCACCCCTTCGTCCATCCAGAGACGCCATCCTCCATTCCATCTCCAATTCCATCCATTAATGAAGCTCTAATTCATCCACCTTGAGGCTAGCTTGGGAGCAACCTTGGAGAAGCTTGAATCCTTGAAGAAGAAGCAGAATTTTGGCTAAGATTTCTTTAATTTTCCTACACTTTTTCTCATTCTGTACAATCTCGGTTGAGTTGTATTTGATTAGGAATTTGTGTAATTAATTTGTGGCTGGTTAGACATTGATTAGGAAGCATTTTTGTTGATTAATTGGTTGGATTGAAATCTGATTTTTCATTATTCTCTAATTTCCCATGTATGCCACGAAGGTGTTCGATGAAATGCATAAGTGAGATTATATGCTTAATTACTTGATTTGAGAATTCTTTGATGTTTAGTTGGTTAATTAAACATTTTTTTTAGATGATGAATCAGAGACTAATTAATCAGGTAATTAATCAATTCAAGTGTTCAAAGATCTTAATCACAAGAATTAGTAATTTAATGGGAGTTGAGGTCTTAATTAACATTAAATTGCTAGTTTCTTGAATCTTGAATGGTTATTCAAGATCATTTGCTAATGAACACAATTAGGAACTCTTAGGGCAGAATTAATTACAATTAGATTAGGATAAGGATAGTGGATACCAAGGGACGATTCCTAAGCTAGTCACAAGACCATTCTCCATCCATAATTCATCTAAATAGGTAGCAATTAGGAATTTTAATTTGGTTTCATTTTAATTAGTTTAAATCAATCAAAAACCCCACAAATTAGGTAGTCATAGGATCTTTGAATACTTAGAAAACTCAATTGAACATTGAATTCCATTTCCAAGGGAGATGACCTAGGTTGTGCCACTAGCTATATTTTTAGATCAACCTAGTTTTATTTTGAGGGTTGCACAACAAGCCCATCAGTACTCATTTAACAACAATTAGTCATATTTACACTTTTAGCAGCGGAATTTACCATTATTACAAGCCTTAAATAATCCAATCGTGCATAAATAAATATCTTCATAATTTTATTCTTCAAATTCATGCTAAACAAGTTTGTTATGCCTAGGATATCACAAAAAAAAGTATGAAATTTGTGGGTTGGTTCATATGCACAATTTGACCATTTTAACATATAATGGGGGTCAAATTTTAAAAATTCATAACTTGAACTACACAACTCTGATTTGGCAAACTCAGTGGCCATGAAAAGCTTATAATAAAAGCTATCTACTATAAACATTTCACATCAAAATGAGTTCATTTGGTCCCTCAAAAAGCCAAAAAACATAAGCTAACCATATAAACAATAAACTAGTATTTGATGCATAATTCAATCAATTTCAAAAATTTATAAAATATTCTATAGAGTTCTAAAAATTGTGTTCTTTAGCTTTGTGGAAAGTTCTCAATGTGCTATAAATACTTGGCAAATTTGAGCCCTAGATTAGTCCATTCCATTTACCAATGATTCATATACATATTATGACTCAAAGAATGGTAATTTTGGTTCAAAATGGTTCTAAATGAGCCATATTATGCCATGTCTCCATTTGGGCATGTTTTAAATGATAAATGTATAATATATGGCTAGTTCAAGATGTCTTAAATGCTATACAACTCAAGAACTGAAGGGGTGAAAATACATAATATTACATACTACCATCCATAAATGGTCTTTACATTAAAATCTTATACTTTTGAACATGTTGGAATGATCATACATTCATAGATACAAATAGATGGACATAAGTACAAGAATATGTCTTAAAATAAACGTCATTGTTAAAGTATCTCTTTTCAAGCTTTTTGATCATCATTCTTGCTTCCTTGAGAGCCACCTAGTAATGGTTAGTGGAAATAGGGAAAAAATGAGATTTAAAGAATCTCAATAGCTAATCTAACATTTAGGCATATATGTATGGTTCACTAAAGTTCAAAGAATGCAAGCATCCATGTCATACAACCATATATTATTCAAATTCATGTATTAGGGATCCTATGACTCTATCAAGAGCAATCTCATACTTTAGAGAGTTTTGGTCTAACCTTACCTAATAATTTGGGACTTCAGATTTAGTCTCACCCTTATTTAGGGACTTTTGACTTATCCTCACTCATAACTGAGATTTTTGGCCTAGTGTCACCCATATTTAGGGACTTTTGGCCTCACCTCATCCATTTCAAGAGACTTTTGACATAACCTTACATATTCAAAAGCCAAACTAATTCCAAATGTAATCAAATATAATGTAATTGCATATGATCATCAAGCAATCAACAATATCCATAATTTGCAGATAATACATACAAGCAATTCAAGACACTCAAGCAACTAACATACATACACAAGAATGAAGGAAAGCTACCTTGATCTAGGAATTCCAACTAGTACTCTTTTGTTTTTCCCCCTCTTCCAAGGCTCTACACCTACACTTGAATGATGTCTCACTTGCTTAGCCTAGATACATTAAATGAAGCATAAAATTAACAATGGAACCATGCTTGTTGTCACACCATCACATACCATATGTTACAACTTACTATGTTAAAGAACCTTGTACTACTGGCAGAAAACCTTGTTGACAAAGTCTCAGATTTCACAATGTAAAATATAAGATCTCATTGATAAGATTTTGGACCTTGTTGACAAGTAATTATCCTAGCCTTCAAATTGACTTGATTTGATGCTAACTCATCCTTAATAAACTTCCTCAACCAAAAATATCACAAAATAAAAATAGAAAATGGGTTTAAGGTCAAGCAACACAAGTTAGCACAAGTACACCATTTTATGCAATTCCATAATTCTACCACTAGTTTAAAAAATTCATAACCTAAGCTAGAGAGCTCCAAATTATGCAAATTAGGACTTTTTGGAAAGTTAGAACATTATCTAACTACTATAAAAATTTTACATAAAAAAAAGATCATTTGGACTATGAAAACTAATGGAACAATAACTGGGGTCTATTTCTCATACTATAGCAGATATGCAACTTTAAAAATTTATATCTCACTGTACAAAGCTCTAAATTGAGTGCTCTTAATGGCTATGGAAAGCTTATGATGCCCACTACATGCTTGTAAAATTTCATAAGCATTGGACTTTATTTTACCCTTCAAAGACACTGAAAATCAGGCTGTCTAGAAGAATAGTACCATGACAGTTTCTGCATAATTTGGTTCACTTTTAAAAATCATAAGATATTCTACAGATCTCCAAAAATTATGATCTTTGGCTCTATGAAATAATCTCAATGAGATCAATATGCCTGCTAAATTTCATGCGAAACTTATTCATTTGGTCTAGTGTTAGTTCAGGGGCAACATATGGCTTATAATAGCAACTATATAGGTCCAAAAGGTACCAAATGGCCTCTTAGATGAACCATGACCATTTGAGCAAGTTCAAAAGTTCAAATACAGTATATAAAAAGCATCATAATAGGTCTAAATCCTCATAGAACTCAAATTCACCATCCCATATGCTTTTATGCATAAGCACACCATGGCTTAAAGATGTCAAAATCATACATTCTCATACATTTGGCTCCATCTTCATTACATACAACATATTCATATACCTTTACATATGCTGAAAGGTTTACATCTCATATATAACTTGTACATACATACTTTGACATTGATTTACATAAAAAACTATACTATTGTCAAAGTACTATCAATCATGCTCCTTGCCTCCCATTCTTTGCTCTATGAGCTTCACCTAAACAAAGTTAGATGGAAAGTAAAGGAGAATGAGATTCAAGAAATCTTAATAGCTCTTCTACCCTTTCAAGTAGGCATAAATGGCATATTATCATGTTAAAGAACACAAGCATGCACCAAAAGCTTCCAATAATCAAACATAAACATGCTTTCAAGATCACATAAACATGTCAAGATCAAAATCAAGCTCTAGAAGCTTTTGATTTAGCCTCACTTGTAACACCTAATTTACTTAAAAAGGGCCATAAATGTGTGATTTTCAAAGTAAGTCCCCTAAAGCAAGGGGAAAGAAGCCAAATAAAAATGGAGCGATAATCTAGACCCTTAAAAATGAAAATTTGAGGCTTGAGTTGTGTAATGTCCCGTTTTCGTTAAACGATGGAAATGTGCACGCTTTCAAAGTAAGTCCCCTGAGATGAGTGATTCAAGGCCAAATAAAATTTGGATAAAATGTTAAATAATAAAAAATGAGGATTTGAGCCTTGAGTTGCCCAGAAACCGGGGTTGGAGTGATCCGAAAAATTTGCCGAAAGGCCAGTGGCATTTTCGTAAATAAGTGCAATTTTGGAAAAGCACCTAGGAGGGCTTTTTAAATGAAAATTTTGAGTTGCCCAGGGTTCTCAGAGGCCCCAAAAACCATGGGAAGCCCCGGGACCGGTAAAGACCCTCCGGTGTAAGTTTTCCAACATCAATTGACCCGAATTTTGACCGATTCGTTTGGAAGGATTTTAGCTCCGATTTGAGTGATTCCAAAGCCATTCTTCTTAATTGGGAATCTAGATGTTATAATGGAAAAGATGGTTCTCAAAAAGGAGCTAAAACGAAGGAGAAACAAAATGGCAAAGTATGAAGGGCAAACTGGGAATTTTTAAAAAAAGTCACTTTACCCTAGCTATATATAGGTGGCACCTCACACTCTCCTTCATTCACTTCAGAATTTCCAGCCCCAAATCAGAATCAAATCCCTTGGAGAGTGGCTCACAAAGAGAAGGGAAGAAGGAGGAAAGATTCAAGACTTTAGGTATGGAATTTTGCTTGTTTTTCATGCTTTCTCTCCACCACTTTCTTCTCCTCTTTTTCCCTCTTCTTCTCCATGATTTCTCTGAAGTTTTAAGGGCTGTTTTGAAGGGAAAACAGAGGGGAAAGTTCGAATTTCAAGTAAGGAGGCCAAGGAAAGCAAGAACAAGCAAGAAAATCCAAGGAAAACAAGGTATTTTGCAATTCTTCCACTTGGTCTTCTTCCTCCCTTCCTTGAGCATTTCGACCTGCACTTGGACAGATCTAAGGATTCAGATTTTTAACCAAACCAAAGGTGATTCTTAGGTATTTGATAGAGAGGAATAAGAATATGCAAAGAAAACTAAGAAAAAGGCATTAGAAAGCAAGATGCAAAACCTAGGGTTTCAAGTGCACCTTTCAATTTCTGAATTTGTAGGATGCTTTCTAGGTCTAAGTTAGAGTATAAATGAGTTCTTGAGACACCAAAGAGTCTCCACACAAGCTTCCCCCTTCAAGAAAACCAAGCAAACTCCATGAAGGCCATTAAGCTCCATAGCCTCGGCCTAAAGAGTTTCTCATAGCTAGGGAGAGTTTTAAATTTTTCTAAGGCCATTCTTGAGTCATAATTGAGGAATGAAAATGAGGGGAGGCCTTGGAAAAAATTTAGAACTCATGGAAAGTGATTTGGTGTCTTAGGTTCCATAATATGACCTAAAGAAGCAACATGGTGCTAGGCCATTTGTTTTAATGATGTGATGACTCCAAGAGGCTTAAAAGGAGTCAAGAATCATATTTGAGAGTAAAGAATGAGGCCTAGAAATCATTTGAGGGGTGTTGCTTCATTAGGTGCCAATATGGACCATAATGGAGGTTGTAGAGTAATCTAGGGTTTAAGCAAGTTGCATGGCCCTAGAAATTATTTCATGAACTTAATTGGCTCCCATAATTTGTGTTTAGGCCAAGAGACACTATTTTCACCAACTTGCGGGTGTGTGGCTAAAAGAGGAGGCTTGAAAGCTAAAGAAAAAGGGTGTGTGCTTGTATACAAGGTAGCTCTCTCCACCTTCTCTCATGCATGAATGTGTGTTTAACTTGTTTTAGAATGTGTGTATGTGTATTTTCAAGCTTTGAAAAGTATGCTAGCATGCCTTTATATGCCATGATGCTTAATGCCATGTTATGTTTTTAAATGAACCCATGATGTTTGTATGAGTTTGCTTGAGTGTGGAGAGGCCAAGAACTCTTCCCTTGGGTGAGGATGAGCCAAGAACCCTTGAGTTTGGTTGAGACAAAGTAAAGAGTCTCCCAAAAGCAAAGTGAGCCAAGAGTATGGTTGAGTCCAAAGTGTTCAAAGAATGGGTGAGGCAAGTCCAAAATCCATGAGGAGAAGTGTGAGGCCAATCCAAACACTTAGTGAGCTCTTGAATGTCTTGTATGATTGATTCACATGCTAAGGTTTCTTTTAAAATGCCTATGATTTCTACTTTCTCCATGCATGCATTTATGAAACTTGCTTGAACATATTATGTGTGATAGAATGGGAGATGAGCTATTGGGATTCTTTGAATCTCATCCCCTCCTCTTCAATGATCTAACATGCTAGGTGGACCAAGCAATTGTGGTGAAGGGAGCCAACAACCTTGAAGAGAGACAATTGACAAGCTTATGTGTTATTGTGCTCCTTTTTGGAACCATAATGATAGTTCATCATGTATATGAAGTTGTATATGTACTAAGAATGTTGAGACATATGTGAACATACTATTATATGATGTTTAGATGTATGGAAATGATGTATGACCATTAGCACATGTTTTGAGTATGAAATGCCATGGTATGAGAATGTAAAGTTTGGTGGTTATGTGTATAAGTGTGGGTTGAATGGTCAAAATGAGATGCATGAGGTTTGGGACCATTTGGGCAGCTCACACAAGTCTCAAATAAGCTTTTAAACTTGCCCAAAAGGTACCAAGACTAAGGGAAATCCATTTGGCAATTTTGGTACCTAATATGGAGCCAAAATTGACCATAATGGAACCCTACATCACTTTTTGGCCAAATGAGTTAGTCTTGCCCTAAATTTTGAGATACAATTAGTTCTTATTAAGATCTTTTTGGGAAGCTAAATATCATAATTTTCAGAGATCTAGAGAATATTTGATGAATTTTCAAAGTTGGGATTTTTCATAGTTTCTGGTATGTGCACTGTTCATACTGGAAGATTTAATTTTCATGTCACTCGATGGAAAAATGGTGTCCAATGCTTATGAAATATTATATTCATAAACTAGAGGTCATAAGCTTTCTGTGGCCACCGAGATCACCTCATTTGGAGGTATGAGCTGAGAGTTATGCATTTTTGAAGTTTTCTGTCAGTAACAGTGGCGACTCCAGAGCTCAATCACTGTTCCATCAGTTCCAGATTCCTAAACGTATCTGTTTCATTTGGGAATTATTTTTAGTGTCAAGTTAACATTTGTAGCTTCCCATAATGACTGAATGAGTGTGATTTTGATTTTTTTAAAATTAGTTACGAATTTCAGAAGTTTACATCAGTAACCTGAATCACAGCCCATGTAGCCAGCGAGTCTATAGCTTTTTGGATGTCAAACGTTCTGTGTGATGACTGTTGTAAATTGGACATATTTTTAGTGTGAATTAGACATCCTAAGCTTTCCAGAGTGACAAAGATTGTATGATTTCGAATTTTCTAGATTTAGTTAGGATTTTCCAAATTTGGGTCAGAAAATGGAGCAAATCTGGCCGAAAATATGCTTGCTTATTTTGAGCTCCATTTCGGTTTCCATGAATTGTAGGCATGTTTTTGTGATGAAAATGAGTTGTAATAATAAAATTAAATATGAGAAAGTATAGTATAAGCTCACACGGTCCACGTGACACCGAATTGAATTTTTTTAGATATAGCACAACACGAAAAAAGTCGATTATTTATATCCCCTTTTTCATGTGCCCTCATGGAAATCATGATGTGAAGCTTATAAATGGCATGTAATAGAGCTAGAAGTTATGGTGTTACAAGTTGCCTAGAAATCTAAGCTAGAAGAGCTAAGAAAATTTGTGAAAATAAGTTTGGGCATTTTTGTAATTTTTGAAAATTTTGAAAAACACACACGAGGACTTTTTAAATGAAAATTTTAAGCTTTCCAAGGTTTTCAGAGGTTTTGAAAACTATGAGAACCCCTAGAATAGTTAAAACTCCTCCAGTGAGCGATTTCAGCAAAAGTTGATTGAAACTTTGACTGAACAATTCAAAATAATTTTTAATCCATTTTGAGTGAAAATAAAGCCATTTTATAAGTTTGATAGCCTAAATATTATGATGGAAAAGATGAATTTCATAAAGGAGTTGAATTGAGCCTAAATGGAAAGAAACAAGAAAAGGGACTAAAATGTAACACCCCGAAATTAATTAAGGTGTTAATTATGGATTAAGATTAATTAAGGATAATTAATAGAGCATAATTGGGCAAGTTAGTGAATAGGTATTCTAGAGAGATAAATTGTTAATATGGGTTGAGAATTTATTTAGGATGGAGATTTACATCTAGGCCCAAATTAATTAAATCATGATAAGAGGCTAATGGAGGCCCAATGAATTAGAGGTAAACCCAAACTAATTTAATGAGATAGAGGCCCAAGATTTATCTTGTATAGGCTCAATTAAGTGGCCCAATTACCCTTGTGCAGATCCAAGCCCTTGAGCCCTTTAAGTTTGGCCCAAAACTCATTAAACTTCAACAACCCAATGTGTGAAAACTGGCCCAACAGAATTATGCAGCCCAACACTTAAAAACTGGCCCAATAAGCAAAATCTGAAACCCAATTGGGTTTGGACTTGGAGCAACCCATGACCCAACCTTTTGACCCAACTTAAACCCATCAAAACCCTAATTGCTTCAGCCACTTTTTCCCCCCATTTGCTGAAACACAAAAATAGAAGAGAAATTCGGAGGTGAGGAGAGGAGGCTAGGGTTCTTGACTTAATTCCATCTTTTCTCACATTTGGAGCAAGATTTGGCCAAGGTAATAGTTATACAACTTAATCCCCTCATCTTTCTCTTTAATTTGGTCCGATTAGTTTTTCATTTGGAGAGATTTCATTATACCCAAAATCTGAAAAGTGAGTGTTTGAAGGTTTTCTTAGTGAAATTCGTAGGTTGAGGTTGGGGTTGGTATTAGGTGAACTTAAACCCCCCATTTTGATGCTTTCTTTGTTGGTTTGAGACCCCCATAGCTGATTTATATTATGGGTACTAATTCTATACGAATTTGCTTAGGATTTTGGGTGACACATTGAAAATTCTGGTGGGAGATACTTGAATCCGAATTTGGGATTTGTGGTGGCTGTTGCAATTATCTGCAAGTGAGGTAACCGGGGTTTAATTAATTCCATGCATGTATCTAATTTAATTTCATATTTGCTATATATGAATGATTTGAAATGTTGAATGAATTGGTTGGCTATCTGTTGTATTATGATTGGACCTTGTGAGTCCATGGTGGAGCTGTGGTGCGGCTGCCACCCGTGCATGTGCCACGATCGGGCACCGGGTATGATCAACCCCAGATGCACTGAGCCCTGGTTGTGCTCAATGGGGAGTAGGTGCCGTGGACGGGCCTCTCCCGGTGTTAATGGCCTTTAACATGTTAAATATATGATTGCTAGTATGGGATAGTAATCATGATAGCCTAATTGTTTCATTTGCTGAAATGACTGATATGATTTCGAATGTTGAGATTGATTCATGCATGTATGTTGATTAAACTGGATTATATGATGGAATTGCTTTGGTTACTGAGATTTATATCTCACCCCGTGTTGTGGGATTAATATTTCAGGTGAAAGTTCCTCGGGTAAGGATAAGGGTAAGCAAGTGGATGAAAATCCATAAGCTTCAACCTATGGGGAGATGGCTACACTTGGGCTGACTTAGCTAGTATAGATGCTAATTTTGTATTCCTTAATGTATAGCATCATCATGTATCTGCATTGCCAAGTGTAGGCTTGAACATTTGATTTATTGAGGATGTATGAATTGAGGGGTTAGACCTCATCTTAATTTGGTAGTTGTTGTATGGACTTATGATTTCTGTTGTAATTGGTGCTGCCCTTGAGATATTGATATGAGCCCCTAATATATGGAACCCCCATTTATTGTGTATTAAAGGATAGCTGCTGGTAGTTCATGTATATTTTGTTGTTGATACTTTATGAACTTGCTGATGGAAGGTAATTAGAGGAAAGAAACGGGCATATAAGTTTGAGTTGGTAATGGAAGTATAGCTAAGTAAATAAGGTAGATAAATGCCATTAGAGCTATATAAAATGAGGGGAAGTGACCTTAGAGTGTCCCTAAGAAGAGGAATGGAGTGTAGGGGGCGAAATAGAGGGAAAATAGCTACAGGAGGGATTCACGCCGCGGCCAAGAAGGCTTCGCCGCGGCCTAGGGAGTGACAGTGGCGAGGGACGCCGCGGCTTGAGAAATCTCGCCGTGGCGTGGAGTGAAAATAATCGCCCAGGAGGTGACAGAACGTAACCTCGCCGCGGCGCGAGTCGAGAAAATTAATTAGGGAGGTTACAGTAGCAAAACTCGCCGCGGCGCCACATAGGTTGGCCGCGGCGCAGGTCCAACTCGCCGCGACAATAGCCGCGGCGAAAGTCAGGAAATTTCCTGAGAGTAACTTGGCCGCGGCGTAAAAGTTCTGAGCCACGGCGCAAGTATAAAAACTTAATTTTTGAGCTCCAGAACCTAACTTAGCCGCGGCTGGAAGGTCCCAAGTCACGGCGCAGGTTCCCAAACTCCTATATTTGACCTAGAAACCCTAATTTCAGTAAGGCTAATGTTAGGGTATGGTATGGGGATATTGGTGAGACGTTTTGTGGGTTGAAATTGATTAATGGGTGAATCCTAAACCTTTAATGATGGTACAACCCCTTTCATGCATGTTCCCGTTATGGTTGTTAGTTGATGATCCTAGTAGTATCAAGGTTTAAATTTCCCCTATATTTCCCAAATGTAATTAATTGCAATGACTCCAAACCTTGATCATTATTTATTAATCGTTTATTCAGCTATAATCACTGATATTAAAATCTAGGGTCGTCACATAAAATGCAAAGTAAAACAGTTGTAAAAGTGAATTTTTAGCTTTATATATCACATTACTTTTCAGCCCCTTGCTCCACCAACACTTAGACCTTCTAAAATTAGAATTCCCATGAACTAAAGGGCACTAAACCAAGGAGTAAAAGGAAGGAAGTGATCTTGTGAAATAGGTGAGAAAATTTGCTTATTTCTTTACTTCTTCTCTTGTTAAGCCTCTTCTCCATCTTCTCTTCTTGTTTTCCATGAATTTTATGACTGATAAGGTTCTATTTTAAGCTCAACCCAAGTAGAAGAAGTGAGTTTTGGAAGGAAGGGTTTGTAGCAAGTGGAAGCTTCTTGGAAAACTCACAACCAAGGTATGTTTCATGAATTCTATTGGCTACTTCTTGGATGTTTTCCTTTGGGGTAGTTTTGGTAAGACTTGGCTCTCTTGAGGGAGTTGAATTCTGACCTTACTAAGAAAGAAACAAGTATTTAAGAGTGTGGGAATTAAGATTAGTCCATTGGAATAAAAAAGAGAAGTAAGAAATTCAAGTTAGTTTAACTTGGGGTTTTGAAACAAATGATGAAATATGATTTTTCCTAGAGATATTCTAGCTTATGTAAGATATGGTATGAGTCCTTTAGACCTCTAAGAAGTTTTACATGAGCTATTCCCTTCAAGAAAAAGGAAGCAATCCATGGGTTCCATTTGTAGTGCTATGTCTTGACCTAGTAGAAGATTATGCACCTAGGGAGAGTTTCTTTTCATTTCAAGGGTATAAGAGGCTTAGATATGAATTATAAGTGCTAGAGGAACCAATGAATTGAATTTAGGAAGCTTGGTTTGAGAGATGGTAATTTTAGGTTCCATCTAGACATAAAGAGGCAACCTAGAGTTTAGCTTCCTAGATAGAGTTCATGATAGCTCCAATGACTTTATATGGAGTCATATGATCTAGAAAGAATGAGAGTTGGGAGCCAAGATCATAACTTCAAGCGGTTGCTTCCTTATGCCATGTATGGACTATATTAGTGTTTTAAGACCAAGTGAGCTAGCACAAATGTTGTATAAAGCTAGAATTGGTTTTAAGCCTTGATTTGTATCTCATTTGATGTGTCTAGGCCAAGGGAATCAAGAATCCTCCCGTTGTGTGTGTTTGGCCGAGAAGAGAAAGTGAAATGCAAAGGGGAAAGCTTATGTTTCCTAGTCTAAGGTAGCTCTCTAACTTTCTCATATGCATTTGTTGATTTATTGCTTGTCTTAGATTGCTAGTATATGCATTTGAACTTTGAGTTTTATTTATAGCCATTGATTTAGTGTCTTGGTACCATGATGTGATTTGTGAACTTGTTTTGATGTGTAATGGCTTTAGTGGGCTTGGTGATGCCAAAAGTCCCTTGAGATTGGTGAGGAGGAGCAAAAAGTCCCTAACACCAGACTTTTACCTTTGTTACGTGACTCTTCAGGCTCTCTTTCTAGCTTCGGATTTCAGGAACTAACACTTCATACCAGTTCTCTTTACTGGTAGCCACAAGAATGGTCACTACAACTCGAATGGCGTGCTAGCACCACTGAACACAAACATCCATACATTCAAGGAGAGAAGATGTTCTTTTCTTTCTCTTTTTAAGCGTCCATAAGCTTTCGCTCTCTGGGGTGAGAGGCGGCTCTCTCTAAAAAATCATCACTCTCCTAGAGAACCCTAGCCTCTCTATTTATAGAGGCATGTTATATTAGGGTTTTAGGATAGATATGATTAATTTAAATTAATCCAAATCATAATTAAATAGATTAGTTTAAATTTAAATCTATCCTATAGAATAAATTTAAACTAACTACTTAATCTAAATCTAGAACCAAATTTAAATTTAATTTATCACATAGATTAAATTCAAATTTAATTTAAATTATCACATTAGTTTAAATTTAAGTCTATCAAATAGAATCAAATTTAAAACTAATTCATTTAAATTAATTAGATGATATATACATATTTCAAAATATACAATATATCAAATATATATTTCAAATTTTATAAATATATATATTAAATATATTTATAAAATTCCTCTACCTTAAATTGAATGTTACATTCATTGAATCTAGACACATTTTTAGGTTCAATGAATCTAGATATTTTAGCTCGAGTTAGTTCGTTCTTGTGTGCAACCCTGTAGGCCTATATGACGTTGGCAGTGGGCCAATAATGCTATTCTACTCACAAATTACAAGTGGCCTCTAGCAAGACATTGTGACTACCCAAATCATATGAGGATCGATGATCCAAGGCAATCTATCATGCAACCTTGTCACAACCCTTTCATCACACGATATCTAGGTCAAGTATGAGGCATAAAAATGTCATCTTTATTTTACTTGACTGTTACTTTCTCGATCTTCTAGTAGACTGACATAATAAATGGAAAACCCTTCCATTCAAGCATGGTCTCTCAGTCTCACTCATTGAGTGGCCCAAAGATATCTCTCTACTAATGAGAGGGACAAATTCTATCTTGACCATTCATCTTCCTCTACATGGATTCCATTATACCTGATCACAGCCTTTATAATCATTTGGTTAAAGGTGACTTTTGACTATGTCAAATCACAGTGTTCCTCATGTAGGAATCTATGGTAATCTCAAGTCTGAGGGTTCAGTGACATGGCTATATATATGAGATACACTTATAACTTGAACCATATAGTTATCTCATGACGGGTCGATCTAGCACCTTATTTCCTAACAAGTGCTTATGATTTTGATTCGTATCTTCATACATGATTAATACATAATCATCAATCAAAATTATACTAGCCTTAGTTCATCATTGTTCCCTATGAAGATAATTGACTAGGGATATTTAGGATAAACAATACGATTTATCCAAGGATATTATTATTATACTAAACATGCAAACAATATAATAAATGTAATGATAAAGAAATTCCATTTTCTTAATGAAATATAATGTTAATAATACAATGATTGGCTTAAAGCACAATCTACAACATATAACAGGTTAGCATGGCTTTTAAAAGGATTCAAGCTGAGATCTTAGAGGAATTAGCAGCAAATCTATAGTCCATGTCTAGCAGGTTAGAAGAGCAAGCAGTTAAACAAGTGCTACTACTTAAGCACTTAAGCAAGTACAGGAGGCCTTAAGAAAGAAAGATGAGGACAAAATTATAAAGAATAATCCTATCAAAGTGGGTGAATGAGCATAAAACCATAAGATACCTAAGGAAAAGAAGCTTAGATCCAATCCTATATTACCAATTTTATCTCTTTTTCGGAAAGCCCATCCCCTAGCATTCTTGGGAGAGTATGGTCTTACTAAGGCTAAAAGGTGGATTATGCAATTAGAAAAGATATTTAGGGTCATGAATTGTGCCTTAGAATAAAAAGCTCTATTGGCAGCTTATATGCTTGAGGGAGAGGCTGAGTTTTGTAGAAGAGTGCAAAGAGAACTTTGATAGCTTGAGGGACCCTAATCAATTAGGAGATCTTTCAGAGAGCATTCTATGAAAAATATTTTCCCTTTTTAGTGAGAAGCAAGAAGGAGGCTAAGTTCATTAAGTTAGTTCAAGGTGATATAACTGTAAATCAATATGTAGCTAAATAGATAGAGTCATCCAAATTTTCTTCTTATATGAAAGACTAGGATGATGAGGCTTGAAGTGCAGCCAAATTAGAAAAGGGACTTTGGCTGGAGATTAGGGATAAAGTGGTCATCCATAAACAAAGAAACTTTAAGGAATTAGTTGAAATTAGTTTTTTGGCAGAAGAGAGTATTCGAGATGCTAAGGAAGAAAGAAATAGAGTGTAGTTAGAAAAGAAAGAGAGGGAGAATGACTCTTTTAAGAGAAGGTAGTAGACCTTGGAGTAAGAAAACCTAAAGGAATGAAAACCAATTTAGAGGAAAATTGTAACACCTTAGCTATGTAGCTCTTATTTGATTATTATGATCCATTGCAAGTCCATTTACTGATGGAAGAAAATATTGAATCCAAAATTTCCAATATATAAACATTTTCATTTTTCATAAATTTGCATGTCCATCCAAATTTTAACCTTAAAAGTAAAATGTACATAACATTCTAAGAAAAATCTGGTAGAATTTTTCCTTATAAAATTGACTATCTAGACTAATAAAATGGTCATATTTCAGTCTTTACTCACAGACATGGGAAAAATACGGATAATAATGACATCAAATATCACAATCTGGATATATATCATCATCTGGTACTAAAGAACTGAAACTAAGTTACATCACTATTAATAGTATACTAGAGCACATAAATACATTACTAAGGGGACAAAACTTAATACATACATTTATTACAACATTACAACAAAATTAAGTACAAAACATTCATATAGTTTCTGCAAATCCAAATATCATTCTTTTTCTTTTCTTTTTTGGCACTAGAGCTTTCACCTAGCACTAGTTAGTGGAAAAATAGAGATGGGGTAAGATTCAGGAGAATCTTAGTAGCTATAATCCAATCACCCTAAAATAAGTATGAGACAATTAAGCAAGAATAATGCAGTATGCATGGTCATGGAAAACTAACATAAATACTTTACATGTTTACTACATACTCTATCATGGCTATGAATCTTAGACAGCTTAGGCTTTTCTCTTGGGCTTGAGAGAACTACTGTGTTCATTTCCATTGCCCCTCTTTATCTCATAACCTCTACTCATTAATATAACATACAAAACATGACATATAACTAACGTAATGCAATATAGCATATACTGTGATAAAACAACCAATACAATACAATGCATATCAAGCTCAAACAAGTCTAAACAACTAGATAGGGAAGAGTAATCTACCTTGCATAGATGATAGAAATCTAATAAAACTTCTAACTTTTCTACTCTATTTCTGGTTCCATTTCCTTTTCTTTATTGGCTCTACACTTACAATGAGATGGAGCCTCACTAGCTTGTCCTAAAGTATCACATAAACATATCATTAACATCTAGAACTCAGAACTTCTTCTCTTAGGCTTCTTTGTCTTTTACCTATACTTTAAGCCACTACAATGCACTTAAAACCCCCCTCTTACATACTTTCAAGACATATGTTTATTGGGTGACAATTATGCTATCTAAAATACTCAAATTTGACCATATTCAAGGGCCTAAATTTATGAAAACTTTTTTGGATTTTTGCTCCCCATAATTGGTTCATCACTTAGGCTTTAGGTTAGGGATTTCACTAAACTTAAATCCTAGGCAAACTTATGCTTCTAGAATTCATAACTCCAGCCACAAATTCTACATTTACTATTCATTTAGTCATTGGCACTATTCATTTGGTATTTTCACTTTTATATATAAGGGAACACATTATGTAACCTTAATCCTTAAGGGGTAACTTTTAAAATTCAACTTCTAGACTTCAAAATCTTGTCATACATGATCTATATAGCCACATTAGGATTTATTAGAAGCATTACAAGCTTGCTCACACAAACTTAGTGCCAATTGGTTCCATATTACCCCTTCTTGAACCTTAAATTTCCAACTTCTAAAATCTTGCTACGTCCATTATTGTTCTCACATCATTTTGAGACTATCCATAGTCCAAGAGTCTATTGAACAACTTCCTAGCCCCTTGAATTTCTCCTTGGCCAAAAAAGGTACTATAAAACCCTAACTTGAAATTTTCAAATTTTCAATTAATTCTAGCCTTAGATTCATGTTCCTTGCATCATAAAACATTTAAACATGCTAATTATGAGTTGAAAATAACATGGTTACCCATTCATCTAGCCTTGGCCAAACCCATCACACAATATGGTCTAAATTGCTTTAATGAAAATCAATGTTAGATATGAAATCCTTGCATGCTAAAATCCTTGGTTCCATTAAGAACTCATGAAGAAAAACTCTCATCCTCACTTTCTCTCCCTTGGCCAAAACTTACAAGGCCTAGAACATAAAATTTTACAAATGTTTCAAATAGAAACTTACCTCACTATGAAGTACTCTTCGCATAGATTAGTTTCCCCCAACTGGTTTCTTGAAAAGTGCTTCTTTTTGGCTTGGGTTAGATTTGTATCTTCAAATTTTCATGAAAAGAAAACTACCATTAAAAAGCTCTTAGAGAGGGAAATAACTTTCCTATCTAACGTGAGGTGAAACAAAGTCGTTTACTCACCTAAACAGAGGCTTAAACTTTCTCTCTGTCCTCCCTTAATGTGACACCATGAATGGTCTCCTACATTCTAGTTTTAGAAGATGGTAAAAGATGGGGAGGCGTGGCTTGCTTAAGAATACTCATTTATAATTTTTCAAAATGACCATTTTGCCTCTACTCACGCATATGCTCTGTTTAAACTTATTTTTCTGGCTTTTCAAATTTTGACTGCTCCCTACAAATTATTGGATGCTCTTTTACATAAAAATATTATTTTTGGGGTTTAGATGGCTTAAAATAGTGAAAAATAGCTTTGTCTAAAGTCTCAACATTATTTGACACTTTTAGCACATCAAAAGGGTCTTACCTGATTTTGACTGTTCATATGGTTTTCAAGACCTCTAAAAACCTTGGTGAGCTTAATTTTAGGCTTTAAAACTCTTTGCCTTAGATTTCCTAAAATTTACTCAAAATTACAATTTTGCCACTATTATACTCTTTTTCTCCATTTAGCCATTTTTGCTTCATTTTCTTTCCATGTATGATTTCCTAACCTCGTCTTCTTGATATGTTAATTAAATTTTTACCCTTATTTGACCTTAATTCAATTTACTTTAGAGTCCTTTTTTATTAACATATTAGTCCCAGTTCAGTTTAAAAGTTGGATGTTACAAAAATAGCAAAGCCAGAGTTTCGTAATGAGAAAATGTAATAAATATGGCAAGAACCATGGATATAGCCCCTATAGAGCTAATAAGAATGTATGCTTTAGTTGTGGCCAACCAGGCCACTCCTCTTAAGATTACAAAGTTTAGAAGGAGTCAGCTCTAGAGGCTAAACCACAGACTTAAAGGGAGTGTTCGATTTGACTAAGCATGAGGCAGCTTAGTCATCCAATTTGATCCAAAGTATGATTTTCGTTAATAATTGTATTGTAAATGCACTTTTTGATCCCATGGCAACCCATTCATTCATTTCATATGGTTGTGCTAAGAGTTTGGATCTAAGAATCAGTATATTACCATTCAATCTGCTATATCTACTCCTACAGGTAAACGTGTTGTTACTTTTCATGTTTTTTTGAACTGTGTGATTCAGTTGATAGACGATCCACTACTCTTGACTTAGTTTATATTCCTATAAGTGGCATTGATGTTATCATTGGTATAGATTGGTTATTTGCAAATAAAGCTATTCTTGATTGTTCTCATAAATTGGTTTCTTTGCCTGCTAGTATTTCTAATTCTTGATCTTCTATTGAGCTTTCTGTATTATCCATTACGCAGGCTGAGCGTTACCTTAGAAATGGTTGTCAAGGGTTTTTAGTCTTCTTTTCTTTATAGGTTGAGGTTAAAGAGGCAATAAAAGATATACTAGTTGTTAGAGATTTTCTTGAGGTGTTCCCTATTGAGACTAGTAGTCTTTCTCTTGATAGGGAAATAAAGATTTCCATTAATTTAGTGCCTGGTACTAGTCCAATATCTCGAGCATCCTATAAGATGGCCTCAGCTGTGTTAGCTGAATTGAAAAAGCAAATAGAAGAATTATTGGAAAAGGGTTTCATTAGGCCTAGTGTATCCTCGTGGGGTGCACCAATCTTACTTGTCAAGAAGAAAGATAGGAGTACAAGATTATGTATAGATTATAGGCAGTTGAATAAGGTTACTATAAAGAACAAATATCCCTTGCTTAGAATAGAAGATCTCTTAGATCAATTAGTAAAAGCCTTAATTTTCTCTAAGATAGATCTAAGATCAGGATATCATCAGTTAAGTATCAAGGCTAATATACGCACTACGAGTTTTTAGTAATGCCATTTAGTCTAACTAATGCCCCAACTATCATTATGGATTATACAAATAGAATTTTTAGATCTATCTAGATCAGCTTGTGGTGGTTTTCATAGATGATATTTTTACCTATTCTAAAAGCATAGAGGATCATAAGGGACACCTTAGAATTGTTCTTCAAATCTTGAAAGAAAAAAGCTATTTGCTAAACTTAATAAATGTGAGTTTTGGCTAAAAAAAGTTAAGTTTCTGGGGCATGTGATTTTTGAGAAAGGGGTGGTAGTAGATCCTAGTAAGATAAAAGCTATAGTAAACTAGGAAAGGCCTAAACTAGTCACTGAGGTCAGGAGTTTCTTGGGACTCAATGGGTACTATAGGAGGTTGATCAAAGGATTTTCCTAGTTAGTCACACCTTTGACTAGACTAACAAGGAAAGATCAACCATTTGTTTGGAATCATAAATGTGAGGAAAGGTTCCAAGAATTAAAGACTAGGTTTGTAATATCCCATAATTTGATAATTCAATTAGTCCTTGAAGAGTGAAATAAAGTACTCAAACAGGGTCACGGGCCTATAGAAGGGCACTATAAATTAATAGAAAACCAAAATTTGAACCATATGATTAATGATGGAGGATCCCAAAGTAAAGTGAATTGAGGCAAATCAAGGCTAAAATGCTAAATAGAGCATTTAGAAATGAGGTCAGGAAACCAAGAATGGCCTGAAATTGAAACCAAAACGACTAAATAGAATGAACCAAAATGTAGTGTGTAACACCATAAATTCTAGCTTATTTCATAATATTCATAAGCTTCACATCATCATTTCCATGAGAGCATATGAAAAAGGGACCGAAAATAATGGGTTTATTTGCGTTGCGTCATACTTAAAAATTTCAATTGGTGTCACATGGACCGTGTAAGCTCATACTATATATCCTCATATTTAATTACATCAAAATAACTCATTTGCATCACAATATCATGTCCACAACTCGTACAAACCAAAATGAAGCATGAAATGGGCTTGTTTAATTTCTGCCAGATTTGTTCCAAGTTCTAACCAAACTTTAGAAAATCATAACTAAATTTAAAAAAATCTAAATCATGCAATCTTGTTCATTCTGGGAAGATATGGATGTCTACTTCACACTAAAAATATGACTAGACCATAACATTCATCATAGAGGACATTTGACATCCAAAATAGTCCAAAGGTCCGACTACATCTTGGAACAATATATAATTATGTAGAAAATTTTGAAAATATCCAATTAATTCCAAAAAAATCCAATTCATATAAATGATACCAATATAGAAATCTGTGAATGTTAACTAGAGAGAAAAAATATCTTTAGACCAGTTCATCAAGCCCAAACCTCAAAATTTAATGGAACAGTACTTCAGATCGGGCAAAATTACTAATACTAGATAGAAATTTCAAAAATTCATATCTCCCTCTATAGACCTCCAAATGAGGTGCTTTTAGTTGTCACGAGTCATTGTGATTGTCTAGTTTCTATATATAAAATTTCATGACAATTAGACATCATTTGAGCCTCGTCTGACAGAATTTATTTTTAGACCAAATGAATAGTGCAACAGACC
>JAVQMF010000019.1:485000-487500 GCA_032878935.1 Erythrophleum fordii
TCATTGCCCCATGGCACATTGAGCAAAATGGAAGAGTTTGGCACCATGGCACATTGAGCAAAATGGCAGAGTTTGGCACGGGGCACTCGCCCGGGCAAAAGTTGGCACGGGGCCGCTTGCACGGCGGCGGCCCGCGGGCAAGTCCGAGGGGGGCGCGTGTGCCAAGTGATCCCGGCGTGATTGGCTTTTCTGGGTTGGCATCATTGCCCCATGGGACATTGAGCAAAATGGCAGAGTTTGGGGGGAGCTCGCCCCGGGCAAAAGTTGGCACGGGGGCACAACGGCTTGCCCGCGGGCAAGTCCGGGGGGGGGGCAGTGTGCCCCAACTTGGCTGGGTTGGCATCATTGCCCCATGGCAACATTGAGTTGGGGGGCAGAGTTTGGCACGGGAAAGCTCGCCGGGCAAAAGTTGGCACGGGGGCACTTGCTGGCACGGTTTGGCACAAGGGGGCCGCGGGCAAGGGGGGGGGGGGGGGGCGTGTGCGGAAATCCGCGTGATCCAACTTGGCTTTCTGGGTTGGCATCATTGCCCCATTGGCAAAATGAGAGTTTGGCACGGGGAGTTTGGCACGGGGGGGGCCCCGGGGCAAAGTTGGCACTTGCTTGCACGGGCCCGCGGGCAAGTCCAAGGGAGGCGCGTGTGCCAAGTGGAAATCCGCGTGATCCAACTTGGCTTTCTGGGTTGGCATCATTGCCCCATTGGCACATTGAGCAAAGTTTGGCACGGCAGAGTTTGGCAGGGGGAACTCGCCCCGGGCAAAAGTTGGCACGGGGGCACTTGCTCACGGCTTGCCCGCGGGCAAGTCCAAGGGGGGCGCGTGTGCCAAGCGGAAATCCGCGTGATCCAACTTGGCTTTCTGGGTTGGCATCATTGCCCCATGGCACATTGAGCAAAATGCAGTTTGGCAGTTTGGCCGGGCAAAGGGGAACTCGCCCGGGGCAAAAGTTGGCACGGGGCCACTTGCCCGCGGGCAAGTCCAAGGGGGGGCGCGTGTGCCAAGCGGAAATCCGCGTGATCCAACTTGGCTTTCTGGGTTGGCATCATTGCCCCATGGCACATTGAGCAAAATGGCAGAGTTTGGCACGGGGGAACTCGCCCCGGGCAAAAGTTGGCACGTGGCCACTTGCTCACGGCTTGCCGCGGGCGGGCAAGGGGGGGGGCGGTGTGCCAAGCGGAAATCCGCGTGATCCAACTTGGCTTTCTGGGTTGGCATCATTGCCCCATGGCACATTGAGCAAAATGGCAGAGTTTGGCACGGGGGAGCTCGCCCCGGGTTTGGCACGGGGGGCTCGCCCGGGCAAAAGGGGCACACTTGCTCACGGCTTCCAAGGGGGGGGCCGGGGGGCGCGTGTGCCAAGGGTGGAAATCCGCGTGATCCAACTTGGCTTTCTGGGTTGGCATCATTGCCCCATGGCACATTGAGCAAAATGGCAGAGTTTGGCATCATTGGGGACATTGGCAAAGTTGGCAAAGTTGGCACGGGGCCACTTGCGGGCGGCTGGTGGCACGGGGGCACTTGGGGGCTTGCCCGCGGGCAAGTCCAAGGGGGGGCGCGTGTGCCAAGCGGAAATCCGCGCATCCAACTTGGCTTTCTGGGTTGGCATCATTGCCCCATGGCAAATGGCAGAGTTTGGCAGAGTTTGGCGGGGGGCTTCGCCCGGGGGCAAAAGTTGGCACGGGGCCACTTGCTCACGGGCGGTGGGCGGGGCGCGTCCAAGGGGGCCGCGTGTGCCAAGCGGAAATCCGCGTGATCCAACTTGGCCGGATGGGTTGGCATCATTTTTGGCACATTGAGCAAAATGGCAGAGTTTGGCACCAAAGTTGGCACGGGGGATTTTTTGATTTGTATCATTGCCAAATTAAAATCCACGGACCCCATTTTGAACATGTTTTGATTTGTATCATTGCCCGAGTCGGGGCCGCCGGCGGCCGGGCCGGCCCGGGTGGCTATTTGCCCCCCTAAAAAAAAAAATTCAAAAAATATTCTACGAGTGTCCAAAAATTATGAAATTTGGCGAGGAGGGAGATCTCATCAATCTAAGCATGCCTGCAAAAAATCGTGCAAAAATTCGATCTCTAGGTCCAAAAAAAAACTTGTGCTGGCTGGCGAAAATGTATATCTCTTCCTGCCAGGATGGAAAGGGTCCGTTTTGCTCTTTAGGGGGGGACACTTCCTGGTGCCATGCTCAACCCCCCCTGCACACCCGACCTTGCCACGCACCTTATGGGTGCAAGCGTGGGGAAGGGGTGCGGAGAGCATGGCACCACCGTGGCCGGTCCCCGCCGCCGCCATCCTCCGGCGGCCGGCCGGCCACATTTTCCGGCGACCCCCAAATGTGCGGCCCCCCGATTGATTTTCCCGGATGGACCCCCAAAATTGTTGGCAATTGGATTTGAGATGGAATTAGAGATTTATTGGGCTCCAACCCGCACCCGGTCATTCGTCGTGCGCTTGTGGGGATCTTCCCATCGCTCCATCCCCGAGGTCCCATGTGGGTG
>JAVQMF010000019.1:497500-500000 GCA_032878935.1 Erythrophleum fordii
GAGGGGGGGCGCGTGTGCCCAAGTGGAAATCCGCGTGATCCAACTTTCTGGGTTGGCATCATTGCCCCATGGCACATGGCAAAACAGTTTGAGCAAGCTCGCCGGGCAAAAGTTTGGCACGGGGGCTCACGGCTTGCCCGCGCGCCCCGGGCAAAAGTTGGCACGTGGCCACTTGCTCACGGCTTGCCCGCGGGCAAGTGGGGGGGGGGGCGCGTGTGCCAAGTGGAAATCCGCGTGATCCAACTTGGCTTTCTGGGTTGGCATCATTGCCCCATGGCACATTGAGCAAAATGGCAGAGTTTGGCACGGGGGAACTCGCCCGGGCAAAAGTTGGCACGGGGGCCACTTGCTCACGGGCCCGCGGGCAAGTCCGAGGGGGGGCGCGTGTGCCAAGTGAAATCCGCGTGATCCAACTTGGCTTTCTGGGTTGGCATCATTGCCCCATGGCACATTGAGCAAAATGGCAGAGTTTGGCACGGGGGAAGCTCGCCCGGGCAAAAAGTTGGCACGGGGCACACTGCGGCACGCCGCGGGCAAGTCCGAGGGGGGGCGCGTGTGCCAAGTGAAAATCCGCGTGATCCAACTTGGCTTTCTGGGTTGGCATCATTGCCCCATGGGACATTGAGCAAAATGGCAGAGTTTGGCACGGGGGAGCTCGCCCCGGGCAAAAGTTGGCACGCGGGCACTTGCTCACGGCTTGCCCGCGGGCAAGTCCAGGGGGGCGCGTGTGCCGGGCGTGATCCAACTTGGCACTGGGGGACGGCTTGCCCGCGGGCAAGTCCAGGGGGGGCGCGTGTGCCAAGTGGAAATCCGCGTGATCCAACTTGGCTTTCTGGGTTGGCATCATTGCCCCATGGCACATTGAGCAAAATTGCAGAGTTTGGCACGGGGGAACTCGCCCCGGGCAAAAGTTGGCACGGGGGCACTTGCTCACGGCTTGCCCGCGGGCAAGTCCAAGGGGGCGCGTGTGCCAAGTGGAAATCCGCGTGATCCAACTTGGCTTTCTGGGTTGGCATCATTGCCCCATGGCACATTGAGCAAAATGGAAGAGTTTGGCACGGGGGAACTCGCCCCGGGCAAAAGTTGGCACGGGGCCACTTGCTCACGGCTTGCCCGCGGGCAAGTCCGAGGGGGGGCGCGTGTGCCAAGTGGAAATCTTGGCTTTCTGGGTGATCCAACTTGGCTTTCTGGGTTGGCATCATTGCCCCATGGCACATTGAGCAAAATGGCAGAGTTTGGCGGGGGGGCTCGCCCGGGGGCACGGTTGGCACGGGGGCACGGCTTGCTGCACGGCTTGCCCGCGGGCAAGGGGGGGCGCGTGTGCCAAGCGGAAATCCGCGTGATCCAACTTGGCTTTCTGGGTTGGCATCATTGCCCCATGGCACATTGAGCAAAATGGGGAGTTTGGCACGGGGGAACCCGCCCCGGGCAAAAGTTGGCACGGGGCACTTGCTCACGGCTTCCGCGGGCAAGTCAAGGGGGGGCGCGTGTGCCAAGCGGAAATCCGCGTGATCCAACTTGGCTTTCTGGGTTGGCATCATTGCCCCATGGCACATTGAGCAAAATGGCAGAGTTTGGCACGGGGGAACTCGCCCCGGGCAAAAGTTGGCACGGGGCCACTTGCTCACGGCTGCCAAGTGAAATCCGCGTGATCCAACTTGGCTTTCTGGGGGCAATTGCCCCATGGCACATTGAGCAAAATGGCAGAGTTTGGCCGGGGGGGGGGCGCGTGTGCCAAGTGGAAATCCGCGTGATCCAACTTGGCTTTCTGGGGGTTGGCACATTGCCCCATGGCACATTGGCACGGCAAAATGGGAGTTTGGCACGGGGGGGCCGCCGGGCAAAAGTTGGCACGGGGCGGCTTCGCGGGCAAGTCCAAGGGGGGCGCGTGTGCCAAGTGGAAATCCGCGTGATCCAACTTGGCTTTCTGGGTTGGCATCATTGCCCCATGGCACATTGAGCAAAATGGCAGAGTTTGGCACGGGGCAAGTTTTTGGGGGCAAAGTTTGGCACGGGGCCACGGGCTTGCGCGGAAAGTGCTGGGGGGCATTGCCCGGGGCAAGTTGGCACGGGATTGCGCCCATGGCACATTGAGCAAAATGGCAGAGTTTGGCACGGGGGCTTTGCGCGGGCGGGCAAGTTGGCACGGGGGGGGGGGGGGCTGCCCGCGGGCAAGTCCAAGGGGGGGCGCGTGTGCCAAGCGGAAATCCGCGTGATCCAACTTGGCTTTCTGGGTTGGCATCATTGCCCCATGGCACATTGAGCAAAATGGCAGAGTTTGGCACGGGGGAACTCGCCCCGGGCAAAAGTTGGCACGGGGCCACTTGCTCACGGCTTGCCCGCGGCTTGCCCGGATGGGTCCAAAATGGTTTTGCGTGTACCAAATTAAAATCCACGCGATCCATTTTGGATTTTTTGATTTGTATCATTGCCA
Source organism: Erythrophleum fordii (assembly GCA_032878935.1). Classification (NCBI taxonomy): domain Eukaryota; kingdom Viridiplantae; phylum Streptophyta; class Magnoliopsida; order Fabales; family Fabaceae; genus Erythrophleum; species Erythrophleum fordii. The sequence continues at coordinate 499,935 of JAVQMF010000019.1, forward strand.
TAGGACCCCAAGAACATGTCGGAGCCGGCGGCCGCCCGAGACGGCGGCCGGCGGTGGCCGCCCGGG
>JAVQMF010000019.1:510000-515000 GCA_032878935.1 Erythrophleum fordii
CAAAATGGGCAGAGTTTGGGGGGGGCCGCCCCTGTGGTTGGCACGTGGCCACTTGCTCGCGGCATTGGCGGGCAATGGCCATTGAGGGGGGGCGCGTGTGCCAAGTGAAAATCCGCGTGATCCAACTAGGCTTTCTGGGTTGGCATCATTGCCCCATGGCACATTGAGCAAAGTTTGGCAGAGTTTGGCACGGGGGGCCCGCGGGCAAAGTTGGCACGGGGGGCACGGTGCCCGCGGGCAAGTCCGAGGGGGGGGCGCGTGTGCCAAGTGAAAAACTTGGCTTTCTTGGTTGCATCATTGCCCCATGGACATTGAGAGTTTGGCACGGGGGAGTTTGGCACGGGGGAGCTTCGGCCGGGCAAAAGTTGGCACGGGGCAAAAGTTGGCACGGGGCCGTGCCAAGCCAACTTGGCTTTCTGGGTTGGCATCACGGCTTGCCCGCGGGCAAGTGGCAAGCTTCGCCCCGGGCAAAAGTTGGCACGGGGGCACTTGGGGGGGGGGGCGTGTGCCAAGTGGAAATCCGCGTGATCCAACTTGGCTTTCTGGGTTGGCATTGCCCCATGGCACATTGAGCGGGGGCAGAGTTTGGCACGGGCAAGCTTGCCCGGGCAAAAGTTGGCACGGGGGCACTTGCTCACGGCTTGCCCGCGGGCAAGCGAGGGGGGGCGCGTGTGCCAAGCGGAAATCCGCGTGATCCAACTTGGCTTTCTGGGTTGGCATCATTGCCCCATGGCACATTGAGCAAAATGGCAGAGTTTGGCACGGGGGAACTCGCCCCGGGCAAAAGTTGGCACGTGGCCACTTGCTCACGGCTTGCCCGCGGGCGGGCAAAAGGCGCGTGGCCAAGTGAAATCCGTGCATTGGGGCTGGGTTGGCATCATTGCCCCATGGCACGCGGGCAAGTCCGGGGGGGGCGCGTGTGCCAAGTGGAAATCCGCGTGATCCAACTTGGCTGGCACTGGGTTGGCATCATTGCCCCATGGCACATTGAGCAAAATGGCAGAGTTTGGCACGGGGGGCGCGGGCAAAAGTTGGCACGGGCTGGCGGCTTGCCCGCGGGCAAGTCCAGGGGGGGGCGCGTGTGCCAAGTGAAAATCCGCGTGATCCAACGGGCATCATTGCCCCATGGCACATTGAGCATGGCAGAGTTTGGCACCCATGGCGGGCAAAAGTTTGGCACGGGCCGCGGGCAAGGGGGGGGGCGCGTGTGCCAAGTGGAAATCCGCGTGATCCAACTTGGCTTTCTGGGTTGGCATCATTGCCCCATGGCACATTGAGCAATGGCAGAGTTTGGCACGGGGGCTCGCCCCGGGCAAAAGTTGGCACGGGCCACTTGCTCACGGCTTGCCCGCGGGCAAGTGGCCGGGGGATCCAACTTGGCTTTCGCCCGGGGGCAAAAGTTGGCACGGGGCCGGACTTGCTCACGGCTTGCCCGCGGGCAAGTCCAAGGGGGGCGCGTGTGCCAAGTGGAAATCCGCGTGATCCAACTTGGCTTTCTGGGTTGGCATCATTGCCCCATGGCACATTGAGCAAAATGGCAGAGTTTGGCACGGGGGAACTCGCCCCGGGCAAAAGTCGGCACGCGGGCACTTGCTCACGGCTTGCCCGCGGGCAAGTCCAATGGGGGGCGCGTGTGCCAAGTGAAAATCCGCGTGATCCAACTTGGCTTTCTGGGTTGGCATCATTGCCCCATGGCACATTGAGCAAAATGGCAGAGTTTGGCACGGGGGAACTCGCCCGGGGCAAAAGTTGGCACGGGGCCACTTGCTCACGGCTTGCCCGCGGGCAAGTCCAAGGGGGGGCGCGTGTGCCAAGCGGAAATCCGCGTGATCCAACTTGGCTTTCTGGGTTGGCATCATTGCCCCATGGCACATTGAGCAAAATGGCAGAGTTTGGCACGGGGAGTTTGGCCCGGGCAAAGTTGGCACGGGAACTTGGCACGGGGGCACGGCACGGCGGGCAAGTCCGGGGGGGGGGCGCGTGTGCCAAGGGAAATCCGCGTGATCCAACTTGGCTTTCTGGGTTGGCATCATTGCCCCATGGCACATTGAGCGGCTTGGGGCAAGTCCGAGGGGGGGCGCGTGTGCCAAGTGAAAATCCGCGTGATCCAACTTGGCTTTCTGGGTTGGCATCATTGCCCCATGGCACATTGAGCAAAATGGCAGAGTTTGGCACGGGGGAACTCGCCCCGGGCAAAAGTTGGCACGGGGCCACTTGCTCACGGCTTGCCCGCGGGCAAGTCCAAGGGGGGCGCGTGTGCCAAGCGGAAATCCGCGTGATCCAACTTGGCTTTCTGGGTTGGCATCATTGCCCCATGGCACATTGAGCAAAATGGCAGAGTTTGGCACGGGGGAACTCGCCCCGGGCAAAAGTTGGCACGGGGCCACTTGCCCGGGGCTTGCTCACGGCTTGGCCCGCGGGCAAGTCCAGGGGGGGGCGCGTGTGCCAAGTGAAAATCCGCGTGATCCAACTTGGCTTTCTGGGTTGGCATCATTGCCCCATGGGACATTGAGCAAAATGGCAGAGTTTGGCACGGGGGAGCCCCGGGCAAAAGTTTGGCACGGGGTTGGGGGGGCGGGGGGGGGCACGGGGTTGGCCGCGGGCGGCAGTTTGGGGGGGGCGGGGGGGGGGCAAAATGGCGCGTGATCCAACTTGGCTTTCTGGGGCACATTGAGCCATGGGAGTTTGGCACGGGGGTGCCAAGGGAAAAGTTGGGGGCGCGTGCATTTGAATGGCAAAATGGCAGAGTTCCAACTTGGCTGGGTTGGGCATTGCCCCATGGGCAAAAAAGTTTGGCACGGGGGGGCTTGCACGGGCAAAAGTTGGCGCCGGGGGGGCGGGGTCCAAGGGGGGCGCGTGTGCCAGGCGGTAATCCGCGTGATCCAACTTGGCTTTCTGGGTTGGCATCATTGCCCCATGGCACATTGAGCAAAATGGCAGAGTTTGGCACGGGGGAACTCGCCCGGGCAAAAGTTGGCACGGGGCCACTTGCTCACGGCTTGCCCGCGGGCAAGTCCAAGGGGGGGCGCGTGTGCCAAGCGGAAATCCGCGTGATCCAACTTGGCTTTCTGGGTTGGCATCATTGCCCCATGGCACATTGAGCAAAATGGCAGAGTTTGGCACGGGGGCTCGCCCCGGGCAAAAGTTGGCACGGGGCCACTTGCACGGGGGCTTCGCCATGGGCACGAGTTGGCACGGGGCCACTTGCTCACGGCTTGCCCGCGGCTTGCCCGGATGGGTCCAAAATGGTTTTGCGTGTACCAAATTAAAATCCACGCGATCCATTTTGGATTTTTTGATTTGTATCATTGCCATAGGACCCCAAGAACATGTCGGAGCCGGCGGCCGCCCGAGACGGCGGCCGGCGGTGGCCGCCCGGGTGGCTATTTGCCTACGAAAGTAAAAATTCAAAAAATATTCTACGAGTGTCCAAAAATTATGAAATTTGGCGAGGAGGGAGATCTCATCAATCTAAGCATGCCTGCAAAAAATCGTGCAAAAATTCGATCTCTAGGTCCAAAAAAAAACTTGTGCTGGCTGGCGAAAATGTATATCTCTTCCTGCCAGGATGGAAAGGGTCCGTTTTGCTCTTTAGGGGGGGACACTTCCTGGTGCCATGCTCAACCCCCCCACACCCCACCTTGCCACGCACCTTATGGGTGGGCAGGTGGGTGGGGGCGGGGGGGAGGGCATGGCACCACCGTGGCACCACCGTGGCCCACCGTGGCGCCGCCCGCCGCCGCCGCCGCCCGGGCATCCTCCGGCGGCCGGCCGGCCACATTTTCCGGCGACCCCCAAAATGTGTTGGCAATTGAATCGAGATGGAATTTGACGGATTTTAAAGGGGTTGCCGGATGTTGCGAGAGATTTATTGGGCTCCAACCCGCACCCGGTCATTCGTGGCCGCTTGTGGGGATCTTCCCATCGCTCCATCCCCGAGGTCCCATGTGGGTGGTGGTGTGGTGTGCGAAGATGATCCTGGAAACAACGTCCCCCCCTCCTGTCGATTGGAGGGGCGCCCCCCTCCCCCCCTGGCCGAACGGTCTCGTTGTTGCTGCGTCGCTACCCCTTAAAAGATGATCTCGTTGATTTGTTGATTGTCCACCCCCTCAGATCATCTCATTGGGTTCCAACCCGCACCCGGTCTTCCCGGGCCGATTGTGGGGATCTCCCCGTCACTCCTTCATTAAGGTCTCGCGTGTGTGGGAGGGCGGCGGGTCTAATCCCGTCGCCTGTTAAGCATGCGTGCGGCTGGCGTGGTGGCTGGCGTGGTGGTGTGGTGGTGGGGATATCGGCGTGCGCGGACTTCCTCTCACTTGCTTGCCGGCATTGTGCGGATCTGATCCCGTTGCTTGGTGGGCGGCTGTGTGATGGGGTGCCTGTGCGCGTGGAACTACAGTTGATCCAAAACCCTACACCCCTTGAGGCCTTGACCTTCTCATTTGATTCCCCCCCCTTTGTTGTTGACCTGTCATTGGACCCGTTGAGCCCTTGACCTGACCTTTGACCTGACCTTCTCTCTTGCCTTGTCTCATCTTTTTTCCCCCCCATGTTGTTGTTGACCGTGTCAGTGGGATCGAACCCCCATTGAGTTCCAACCCGCATCCGGTCTTCCGGGGCCGCGTGCGGGGGTCCCCCCATCCTCGTTCATCAAGGCTGACCCGTTGAGCCCTTGACCTGACCTTCTCATTTTGAGCTGACTTCATGTTTTTTTTTTTGTTGTTTCCCCCACCCCCATTGAGTTCCAACCCCCATCCGGCCCTTCCGGGGTTGACCTGGAGTGGGATCGAACCCCTCATTGAGTTCCAACCCGCATCCGGTCTTCCGGGGCCGCGTGCGGGGGTCTCCCCATCGCTCGTTCATCAAGGCCTCGCGTGTGTGGGAGGGCGGCAACCCTGTCGCCTGTTTAAGCATGCGTGTGGCTGGCGTGGAAGTGCGGTGCGCGGGGATACCAGCTTCTTTGCTTCCGAAACCCGTTGAGCCCTTGAGCTGACCTTCTC